>JAKCWG010000435.1:0-141936 GCA_021464415.1 Lonicera japonica
CCACAAACTACTTAAACATATATTCATTTACATAATTAAGCATGATTAATATGTATCATAAATCATTGCTTTACTAGTGTTTAATGCTAAGTTAAATTTATTTGAATTTGAGAGTTGTATTCATGTTTTATGTTGCATTTCATATGTTGAATGATATGCACAAGTGGTAGTACAAGCTTGAATTTTACATGAGAAAGTATGTGGTGCTTACATGTATAAAGAAGTAAAAGAAATGGAGTTAAACTTGAAAACAAAGTGCTAGTAGTGCTATGTATAAAATTGCAAGCATGTGCTAGGTGCCTTATTCTCCTTCATTTTCATTTAAGCATGATAAGAAAAATTGAGGTGCTTGGCTCAGCAATAATAGATATTATATACTATTTTCTTCCCTAATTATTAACAAAAAATAGAGAAAATAGTGAGGAGAAGAAAAGGAAAAAGAAAAGAAAGAGAAAATTGAAGAAAAATCATAGAAAATCAAGAATTGGTTAGTAAATTATGTTCTTTATGTTTTCTTCATTTATTTTATATGATTTTATAGATTTACATATTGAAAAGTTGGATTAGAAGAGAAGAATATACATGTAAGGGTTGTTCTTGGTGTATTTGAGGTTTTCCATGGTGAAGTTGATTCAACCCGATTTAATGTCGATTTTAATCAGTAGAAAAGATGTTATATATGCTGGAAAATAGTTAAATGATGTTTTTTTGAAGTTATAAAGGTTGAATGTTTTATTTGTATACAAAATAGTTGAAATCTTTGAAGTTGCTTTTAGTAGACATCTTTATGCACCTGTCGTAGAATGGGTATAACTCTTTGTATAGAACTCCGAATTGCAAATCGTAAATGGGTTTGAAAGTAGAAACACTTAGATTTCCATAAATGTATGGCTAATAACCTAGTTCATAGCCAATTATTATAGTTTAATCACCAAAAATGACCCGTTTCCATTGTTGTATAATCTGGACAGCATGTTTGTTGTACTGTTCTGTGCATATCTCTTAATCTAACCGTTGGATTAAGATGTAATATTTTTATTTTGTTCATATATATTTTTTAAAACTACTATAAAAATTTGGAGATAATCAGACCACGGAGGTCCCCTGTTTGAGCTCTTTGTTGAGACTGTGCATAGTTGGTGCGGTTAAAATGCATTGTGAATGAAATTATGTAAAAGTATTATTCATTGTGCACTTGTGGGAATGAATTGTACATATATACATATGTATATTGATGTGAGATTGGATTATTAATCGTTTGAATTGATAGGTAAAGGAGCTACTACTTCTATGGCTTAACGGAAGTAGATTTTCACGTTTGGTTAGTGTGAACTTTTGAGGTGAGTGTACTACCTCACATGGATTATATTTATATATGTATATGGAGTTATATGTATATAATTATGAACGCCTTGGGTCTCGAGCTTTGTAGGAGACCGGAGTATATATATAATGCCTTGCGCCTTAGGCTTTGTGGGAGGCTGTTGTTTATAATGCCTCGAGTCTCGTGTAGACACCCGATCCGTGACCCCTGCAAGAACCCTAACGACTTACGAGACTACTATTTTTTGGAGTCTAGGACACACCCGAGCACCCGAAACTACTCCGGGGGGTTTGTTGCGCGACAAACCTATTTTTATGAAGGATTGTCGCGCGACAATCCCTCTCTCTGCACCCGACCAACCACTTTCTGACACATCACAGTGTCAGGACCCATCACTTCAGCCGTTTGTCGCACGACATACAGGAATGTCGCGCGACAAACAGATATGTCGCGCGACACTTGCCTTTTTTGGGGAAATGTCGCGCGACAATCTTCCCCGAGCAGTATAAATAGGCCAACACCCCCAAAGGGTTGAGAGAGGACTGGAATATGGAAAATCTGGAGCTTTAGTCTGATTCTATCAAGCATTTTATATTATCATCTTATCTCTGAAGAATTATCGAATCTATTCCCGACACTCGACGTGTCCCGTCTCTGGAATCGAATTCTCGGAAATATCTGAAGAAGGAGAAGATTGTTATCGCCGGAGATCTCTCTGCCGTGTTATATTCTCTTTCTTATTATTATTATTCTCGTCGGAAGGTAAATAAAGTTTCTTCTGGTAATTAAACAGGTCTATCTGTGTACTTGTTTTATTTCTTTGTTTTGTCCACATTGTATTTGAATAAACTTATTGCCAAGTTATAAATAGTCTACCATTTTCAAAACAAAAGACCCTGATAAAACTATCTTCAAAACCAGAAGAGTAAGTACGTTATCGTCCGGATAAAATTCTGTTTTCAAAACCCGGACTGATAAGACTTATCTAGGAATTAAAAATCAACATATCCTGTCTTCTCTATAGACTGCGATGTGTCTGATAATTCTCCTCTCAAGAGTCATGATTCCATATTAAATCGGTCCCGACATAGATCCGAACTTTTACAAAAGTAAACGCAACACGAGAAAACCGTCATTATCTGAGGAAATAATACGGGATACTCTTTCAAAGATAGAAGGTTTTTGTCATTTGTATTTACATCTTTCAATAATAAATATATCGGATCTCGGAACACAAAGGTTTTTTATCCCTTTCCCGTTTTCCCCCAGAAATTAGGGTTTTCATTTGAAAAGTAGTAGACTGTCAGTAAAAGCATCCAAGTTTTTCAACATAGAATAAACATATAAGACCACTAGAGACCGAAAGGGCGGAATGGGTGCTTAACACCTTCCCAAACCGTAATATAGTTTCCGAACCCTATAGAATCCTGGTTTCGCAGACAAAACGTGTAAAGAAAGGCTTATCTTTAGCCTTTCCCCTTACACAACCCTTTTTGTCCGTTTTCTCGTAAAACGTACTGGCGACTCTGAACGAACCCCTTTGCATCTAGAATAGACGTAAGGACACCCGATATGAATCATCAAACAACTCTAAGCAAATGGAGCGACGGAATCCCTTCCGACGCTTCAGACGCCCAACGAACGGGGACGAGACCCGGGGGTTGCATTTGCGGATTCTCACAGTGGCGACTCTGCTGGGGAAACTAGAGAACAAGACTCTTATATGTGGACTTTTGTTTATTTGAATACTTGTTTTTTTCTGCTTTCCCTACTTATGTTAATTGATTGAGAAGAAACATTTTTTTAGAAAAAGGGAATTTTTCAAAAATACGTAATCAAGATAATGATATTTGTAAACCCAACCTTTTTTTCACACGCACAAATCATGCATTGGTTCTACGAGTGTGAATTTACCCCAAACCCTCGGAAGTATTATAAGTGAGTAGGGAGTTGGCTTGCTTGGGCCAATATAAACCGAAAGCATTTACTTCCACTCTCCTTGGCCAAGTACGCCCCCGAGGTATATCGAGTGACGAGAACACTCACGTACCCGGAAAGTATATCAAAAGGCCCTTGCACGTACCCGCCCCTGGGGTATATCGCAAGGTCTTGCCAAATAGGAGGGAGCCTGAAGCCTTAACCGTTCGTACACCTGCGCTGCATATAAGATCGAGTCGAGTTAAAACACTTGTCAAACAGCCGTAGGGGGATGTACCACTTTACGGCTTACTTTTCGACACCCTTTTAAAAAAAAATCCGAGGTTCTTCTCGGCAATTTTTAGTGGTTCTTTTGGCAAATATCGAGTCATGTCACAGTCTTCCTTCATCTTCGCCACGTGGTTTCGTCTACAGTCGTGAAGCAACAAACAGACTGGAAGGTTGGGCCGGCCGTGATCACACCGAAAGACTAGAAGACCAAGCACACCTGAAATGGCCGATGAATGCGAGAATCGAGAGACAGATCAGAGCCTAGCCGAGGCATCATCAGCTCAGCCAACCCTAGCGAAATGCACCGTTTACTCATGACCGTCAACAGGGATCTGGCAAACCTCACGAACGAGCAACATGGTACCCGGATCCGAATAGAAGAATTATCAGCCGAACGAACTGCACCACCGGGATTTGATCGACTACCACCGAATCGAGATCCGAACCAAGGACAGTCTTCACAAGTACTCCCCCCAGTTAAAGGAACCAATCCACCCCAAATGGGCCCTATCGTAGTTGGTCCCGTTCAAACCGACCCCAACAATCAGAACCAATGGGCCCCGGATTCAGGCCCCACTTACCAACAGCAAGAGCCACCCATAGTCTGGCCGCAACCCCAAGTACAACCCGGTTTTGACCCCTAATACCAACCATGGCCACAAGTTCCCGCAAAACCCATTCCACCACCGGCCCCAGCAGCCCTCCCTAATGAATACCCAGACATCAACCGACTTCGGGCAGTGTATGCAGAATCGGTAATAGCACGGGAACAGCCCGACGAGGTGTCAAGAGAGAGTGAGGAAATGAAGAAGCTGAAAGAGCAGATGAGGGTCCTACAGAAGGGGGTGTCCCTAATAAAAGGTGCAGACGAGATCACGGATATGAATGCCTTCTCCTTCTACCCAGAAGTGAGATTACCCCAGGGATTCAAACTCCCTTCCATCACCAAGTTCACTGGAACCACGCCCCCTAAAACTCACCTACAGTCCTACATCAGATCCATGCAAGTGTCCGGTTGTGGAGAGCCGGAATTAGCACAAGCCTTTCACATGACTCTCACGGGAGCCACCCTGAGATGGTTCTTCGGTCTAGAAAGGCATCACACGCAGACTTGAGGAGATATCGTCAAAGAATTTATGACCAAATACGGGTCCAACGAGGATTTGGAAATTACCCGTAAACACCTGGAAATGGCCAAACAGGGCGAGAAAGAAAGCTTCAGCGACTTTGTCACCCGCTGGAGGGAGATGGCCTCCCAAATATCCAAACGACCCGATGAAGAAGAACAGCTGGAAATCATTCAGAAGAACTTCACTCCAGCCGTACTGAGTTGCATGGGAAAGCACGTATTCCCACACTTCAGGGCCCTGTTGAGTATGGGGTCACAAGTAGAGGAAGAACTGGCCAAGAAAGTTGAAACCGATACCAAGAAAGCCGCATACACCGGGAGAAAGACAGCCACTACAGCCGTTGAATCAAATAAGCTCATACCCCTATCAACAGAACCCCTTTCAACATCCACAACAGCCACCTCCGATGAGTTGGCCTACACAAGGAAGCCCTTCGAACACCGAGGACAAGAAAAGGAGAAATTTCTGCACCCTCCCCACTACACTGGTAAAAAGTATGGAACTGCTCCAAAAGGCCGGACTAATCACTCCACTCAACCCGCGCCCCCCACCAAACCCTATTCCAAATACCTGGAGAATGAATGAGAATTGTGCGTATCATCAAGCTGCAGGACACGACACGGAGCGTTGTTTGGCCCTTCGTCATCGTATTCAAGACCTCATTGAAGCCGGAACCATCCCCGCACCCGGCGGGCCCAATGTTACTAACAATCCACTTCCTAACCATGCTCCACCTGCAGGGATTAATGCCTTGACCACTGATGAAGAAGGCTTCGATCCCGTGGGGCTCATTCGAGATGACCCAACCTACAGGGCACCCGATGTACTGCCAGCAAAGGCTCAAGTTGCCCCAGGCCTCAATCCCATAATTGACCAATGGATGGCCAAAATGAACTTCCTACCCGGGCAGGGTTTAGGAAAGGCAAATCAGGGGATCTCACAGCCACTTACAATCAAAACCAATCCCGGAAAATATGGGATAGGATGGACCTAGAATAAGAAGAAACAATCATGGAAATCCCAAAACCCCCCCAGGGAGACAATCTGTATGACAGAAACCTCTCCCGGGACTTTCAGTTGGTCGACAGAGCCAGAATCGTCAGAAACTTCAGAGGAATTAAACCCGGCATCCCTTTGGATCCAACAAATCACCCGTTCAGGAAGGGTATACCAACCACCACCGGATGCTGAGAAAACACCGTCTAAGGAAATAGGAGAAGATAGAGTGCTTGAGCAGTTGAAGAAGACCCAGGCACACATCACCATTTGGGGCCTCTTGGTTGCCTCCAAACCCCACAGGACTGCTTTCATCAAACTTCTGGACGAAGCCGTGATATCACCGGACTCCACACCCGAACAACTGCCGAACATGATCGGGTCACTTACAGTCCAAAGAAGTCTGTCATTTTCAGATGAGGATCTGTCTCCATTGGGAAGGAAACACAGCCTGGCTCTCCATATCACCGTCCGAACCCGAGGGAAGATTTTGCCACAAGTCCTTATCGACAACGGGTCAACCATAAACGTCTGCCCCTTGAAGACCGCTAGATGCCTGGGTATCTTGGATTCAGAACTTTCTCCATCCGTCGTGACTGTCAGGGCCTACGACAATACCAGAAGGGACGTTCTGGGTTCTCTAAAGCTAGATCTCAGGGTCGGTTCCGGAAATTTTCCGGCCGATTTCCAAATCATAGACATTCCCTCCAGTTTCAAACTCCTGCTGGGAAGAGCGTGGCTACACGACATAGGAGCACTCCCCTCCTCCTTGCACCAAAAGATCAAGATACCGTTTGAAGGGAACATAATTACCATCCAAGGAGATCCTGAAAGGACCTTGGCAGATCTGGAGTTACCTGTTTTGGGAATCGGAAGCCAGAACATACAATTAGGAGCCTTTTCTTACGAGCCTCAAGTACAAACTCTCAGTACCCAGAAAATCGAATATCTTCCCCCTGACAATATCCCCGGTCTCAGCACCAAGATTACAAATATGTTGAGAATGATGAAATACTTGCCTGGAGCCGGTCTGGGAATGGGACAACCAGGACTACTTCAAGCCTTGGAACCAGTAACGAGGTACGAAAGGGAAGGTTTGGGGTACCGACACACTGAAGAAGACGATCAGCAAAAAAGGGGCCGAGGGCATTAGTATCCGAGTTTCAGCTCTTTGAACGGGTTTTTTGTCAAAGAAGGAGAGGACTTCCCCTTTTGCGGTTTTCAGGAACCTTGGAGAAACAGCGACGGAGAGAACCTGCCGGGATGGGAAATCTTCTATGAAGAGGACCTATATGTCAAAGAAAGCATCGAACACAGTTTCTCCGCCAAATTAACGATCGGGTTGAAAGAAGGAAATGAAGACAAGACAGACAAGGAGGAAGAAATGATCGGAGATATTTTCGACATCATGGTTCTAGGGGATGACGAGCCGAGGGATGACCCCGTACACCTGATATACGCTGATCCAGACTACCAAAGGGAAAGGGAAAAGAGTGAAATTGTAAGGGTGAGAGGTGAAAGTGAAAGTAAGGCTAGGAAAGAGCCACTCCTAAATTTACTCTTTAAACTTGTACCTGTAAACACTATTATCAATGAAGAAAACTCTGTGTTGCGTTATCCTGTTATTTGTAATTCTGTAATAGCTTATAAGGAGTTAGAAAGACTGAACGAACACCCGGAACGGGAGGAACAGCGTATACAGAGTGAGGAAGGAGACACTCTCAAAATTAACCTCAGAACAGAAAAGGAAAGAAAGGAGGTCCGCATTGGGACAAGTCTGAGTGAAACAGAAAAAGAGGAATTCACACAAACTCTGAAAGAGTACGTGGATGTCTTCGCCTGGTCTTATGCGGATATGCCAAGATTGAACAGTCAGATAGTCATGCACGAGATACATACCAAGCCGGAGTTCAGACCTGTCAAGCAAAAGTTAAGAAAACTTACGCCAGAATGGTCCCTAAAGGTAAAGGAAGAAGTGATGAAACAACTGAGTGTAGGGTTTTTACGGGTGATCGATTACCCTTCATGGTTAGCCAACATTGTGCCCGTTCCAAAGGCAAATGGGAAGGTCCGCATGTGTGTGGATTACCGGGATCTTAACAAAGCTTGTCCGAAGGACGATTTCCCATTGCCCAACATCGATTTGATAATAGATAACACTGCCAACCATGCCCTAAAGTCATTTGTGGATGGTTTTGCCGGGTATAACCAGATTAAAATGCACCCGGATCACCAGGAAAAAAACGGCTTTCATCACACCATGGGGAACATACTGCTACACAGTTATGCCATTTGGGCTGAAGAACGCCGGGGCAACCTATCAGAGAGCAGCCACCGCTATTTTCCACGACATGATCCACAAAGAAGTAGAGGTGTATGTAGACGACATGATAATCAAATCAAAGGAGAGGGAAGGTCACATACCAGCCCTGCGAACTTTCTTCGACCGGCTCCGCCAGTATCAGATGAGACTCAATCCGCAGAAATGTGTGTTCGGGGTAACCAAAGGAAAACTCCTAGGTTATGTTGTCAATAAGAGAGGAATCGAGGTAGACCCCGCCAAGGTTCAAGCTATCCAAGAAATGCCTAAACCTCGTACTGAGAAAGAAGTCCGGGGATTTTTGGGTAATCTGCAGTACATCAGTAGGTTCATCTCTCAGCTCACTCAGACTTGCGAGCCCATCTTCAAACTCCTGAGGAAATCTTCACCGGGAGAGTGGAACGATCAGTGCCAGGAAGCTTTTGATAGGATCAAAGAATATCTCTCCAACCCCCCAGTATTAGCCCCACCACAAACCGGACTACCTTTAATTTTATACCTAACCGTCACTGATTCAGCCGCAGGAGCAATGCTAGCCCAGCACCTGACTGATACCCGGAAAGAGCAGGCCATCTATTTCCTCAGCAAGAAACTGTCCCCATTTGAAATGAACTACACACCATTGGAGAAATCATGCACCGCTCTCATCTGGGTAACACAGAAACTACGGCACTACATGCTAATTTTCTGAGTCATCCTGGCATCACGGATTGATCCGTTGAAATACCTCTTCGAGAAACCGGCTCTCTCGAACCGAATGGCAAAATGGCTATTTCTACTCTCCGAATTTGACATCACCTATATGACCCAGAAGGCAGTCAAAGGCAAGATCATAGCTGATTACCTAGCCCACAATCCAATATTGGGAGACGTACTAGAAAAAGCCGAGTTCCCAGACGAAACCATCATGAATGTCGAGATCGATGAAAACTGGAAGTTGTACTTTGACGGGGCCGCCAATCGGAATGGAAACGGGATAGGTATCCTGTTAGTCTCTCCAGACCAAACTCACTCTCCGGTATCATATCGTCTGGACTTCTTCTGCACCAACAACATGGCTGAATATGAAGCCTGCATACTCGGGTTAGAGATAGCTCTTCGAAGGGGTATGAAGAGGATACAGGTATACGGAGATTTAGCACTAGTGGTTCACCAGGTCCTGAAAGAATGGAAGATCAGAGATGAGAAATTGGTCCCTTACCTCGCCCGACTGGAGGATATCGCGGAAAAGTTCAAGCATACGGAATTTTACTATCTCCCCAGGTCTCAGAACAGTTTTGCTGACGCACTGGCAACCCTGGCATCTATGATCGATATCCAGGAAGGAATGGAAGAAATAACTCTTACGGTGCAAAAGAAATCAGAACCAGCACATTGCACGGCCTTGGTGGTAGAGAATGAAGGGGAAGGGATTTAACCACTTGGTTTTACGATATCTGGAACCTACTGAAGAACCATCAGTATCCTGAGAAAACAGACAAGAAAACACGGGTCACGCTCAGAAGATTAGTGATACGACCTACGGTGAAATCGCTCGAAACCCGCAAACACAACGAATTGGTTGTGCGAACCTCGACACAGACACACACGAAAACCGTAGCAAATTAAGAACCTGGACCGTTTCTACAATCAGATTAGGATGGAAACCGAAGACGCCACAACCGGGTGCGGAATACCGATTGATAAGTCTGGTGAACGCCACGGACAAACCGATAAGTTCAAGTAGTTCGTGAAGAACCAAAGAGGATTAAATCACTCAATCTTATTATGAATAAAGTCTTAGATAATAAAATAAAACAATGAATCCCCCTTTAAATAGGGAGAAGAAAACTTAGGCCACAAGAAACCAATCCAATAAGGAATCCTCAAACAAATCCTAATTGACTAAGGAAAATATTCCTAATTAAATGATGAAAACAATCCTAATTGAATAAGGAAATAATTCTTATAATTAAAACTACTTAAAATAAAGCTTCTAATTTATTCTAATGGTCCTCCACAAGTTGATTTGAGCCCATGTAGCCTTGTCCGCGTCAATTAGCATCAGGGTTCATACTTTGTGCCGGAAGATTGTATAAAAGAAACTACGACGGGACTCATCTTCAATGCCTCACCGAAGAAGAATCAGTCAGAGTAATGGATCAGATACATGGGGGCGATTGCGGACCTCATATGAGCGGACATACACTTGCCCGCAAAATCATCAGACAAGGTTATTTTTGGTCTACTCTGCAAACCGACTGCGCTAATCACGTACGCCGTTGTCACAAGTGCCAAATTTATGCTAAATCCCAGAAGCTTCCTCCAAAAGAATTGTACACCATGACTGCTCCCTGGCCTTTCGCAACCTGGGAAATCGACGTTATTGGGAAGATCTCGCCCAAAGCCAGCAACGGCCATGAATTCATACTAGTGGCCATCGACTACTTCACCAAATGGGTAGAAGCCGAGTCTTACCAGACCCTCGATGCCAAAAAAGTAGCCCAATTCATCAAAAGGAATATTGTTTGCCGATATGGGGTCCCACACGAGATCATCTCAGATAACGGCACCCACTTCGAAGGAGAAGCTAATACCATCATGGAAGAATACGGTATTACCAGACACAGGTCTTCGCCATACAGGCCACAAACCAATGGGGCAGTTGAAGCCGCCAACAAAAATCTGAAGAATATCCTAAGCAAAATGACCGACACCTGTCGAGACTGGCCAGAGAAGTTACCTTATGCATTGTGGGGATATCGCACCACCGAGAGGGTCTCAACAGGGGCAACCCCGTTCTCTCTTACATACGGGATGGAAGCAGTCCTCCCTGTTGAGTTAGAAGTCCCCTCCCTCAGGGTAATACTAGAAAATCAAGTCAATGAACTGGAATGGGTCCAGGCACGTTATAACGAGCTAGCCCTACTAGATGAAAAGAGATTGAAAGCCGCATACCACCATCAGGGGTATCAGAAGAGAATCGCTCGAGCATTTAACCAGAAAGTGAGGACTCGGGGTATCAACGAGAACGATATTGTATTGAAAGAAATTCGAGAACCAGCCAGAGATCCGAGGGGTAAGTTCGGGCAGAAGTGGACAGGACCATACATCGTCAAAGAAATCGATACAGGAGGTGCCGCTATACTCACTGATTTGGATGGGCAGTTACTACATTCACCAGTCAACATGGATCGACTGAAAAAGTATTATCAATAGGTGTGGCATGTAATAAGAACTACGTAAACCTGAGCCCCAACTCAAAACTTTTTGTTCTTTGTAAAAAATCAAAAAGGGGAACGTAGGCAACCTGAGAAGTGACTTTAGGCCCGGTTTAAACTTTGTAAATAAATTTATTTCCCGCAAGCAGTCCCTCATATATTATTAAAAGGTGGTTCAGAACACCGAAGGTTACAAAGGAGACATAACGAAAGAAACTAATCCCTAGGGGTTGGCCACACTGGGTCCTCAATAGCCAAATCGATCCGAGCTTCGTCCAAGATCTGATATGCAAAGACAATGTTATCATTAGTAGCCTCCGTATCCATGAACCGGAACCACTCCATTTGAAAGGGGTCGTTGATCAGTTCTCCTTCCAGAGATTTCCAGCAAGAGCGGATGATATCAGCCCGGAGGGGCCGGGTAATACCAAACCGGGCATAATTGAACTGACGAGTCAGTCGGGCATGCCACATCCTCTCTACCGATAAAGAAACATGTGGGGTCACAAATTTAGACTCAGAAGAGAAGTTGTTCAGACCAAGGGGAACCTCCTGAGGAATGTTAAACTGCCGAAAAAGACGCCCAGGGAGATAAAAGGAAGTGAACCAGAGCCCGCGGAGCCGAACGTAGTTCTGACCTCCAGTGCTAAGTACCATCACCCTCAGCTTCCACCAAGGAATGTTCCACCGGATAGCCCAAAAGTTCTCCGAAAACCATACCGTCCAATCAGAGGAAGACATGGTCAAAGCACCAAAGAGAGGCCGATGGAAGAAATGAGTCGGATTGTCGAGCCGAGCTCCGTTGAAACCCACCGATCGAAAGCGCTCTAGCAGCCACATGTATAGCAGACGCGGACTCCCCCGGAAGAAGGGCGAGGCCCCCCGTTGAACATCATCAAGACCATTCAGGGTCTCTGCAAGAATAATCGGCACTATAGACTCCCCATTTCTAGCCTGGTAAATCAGACTCAGGATAGTCGGATCAACACGGGAAGAACCCATCACCAGCAGCATATCAGAAACCAGGCAAATCAGGGCCGCTGCAGTACGCCCCACGCCGTAAGAGGCCCTATCTTCATAACGATGAAAGAACCTCACCATTTTATGGAGGTCAAGAAAACCATCGGCAATGAAACCATCACAGGCCGCCTGGGGAATGGCTAACAGAGCAATTAGCATGTCACGGGGACCAATTTCTTCTATGGGAACTGCCATCGGGAGACGAACGTCAAAACGTAACAGCCAGGAGAATTCCTCATAGGTCGGGCAGAGCTCATCTAGTCCAAAGCGGAAGAGATGGTCCGCAGGACTCCAAAAATACAAGGCACCTAATAGAAAGGAAAAATCGACGGGACGATAGCACCAGCCCGCTAAAGGACTAAAGGCACCAAAGTTCAGACCATTTTCGGAAGATATCAAAGCATCTCTAGCATTGACATAAGAAAAATCAGATTTTGTGCGATAAGAAGACATTTTTGGAAGGTGTGAGGATGAAGGAAGGAAGATGGATGTATTTATAGCAAAAAAGAGGGACCTGTACCTATTTGTCGCGCGACAAACCCATATCCAGGAGGGATTGTCGCGCGACAAACTCCTTTGGGGTCACCCTAATTTTGTTCTTTCTACACATAGCAGTCATGATTGCCAAAAGAATCATTTTTGGATGCTTTCTTGTTCTCACTTTGCTCTTTTTACAGGAAAAGTATCACTACACTACAAGGTATGACTTCTAAAAAAACCGACTCTTATATATATATATATATGAGTATGTATATATCTTTCACATACAGAGAATAAAAGTATAATCAAACACAGATAAAGATGTTTTATAAATCCTATAAAAGAACAGTTTTTTAAGAATATCTGTCTAAACATGTCTAAAATAAATACATATCTGTCCAAAACTAACACTAAATGCAGAAAGGGAAAACTAATCTACTCGGGCGCGTTTTGACACGCTCCCACTATCGCCCGAGCCCTCCTCGGGAGTAAGATCAACAACTGGGACGCCAGGAACAGGAGGAACTGCCGCCTGAGAAGGCCCCGTGGACTGGACCGGTGCCGTAGGACAGATCACCGACGATCGGGAACGCCTGGAAGTCCGACTACTGCTCCTCCGAGAATCCGTCCGGGCATGAGAGGAAGTCAGGGGGTCGTCCGGCCGTAAGGAGATGTCGATAGCCCTCTGATAATCACGCATGTAGCCTGGAGGGTCTCGACCGACATACTGGAGCAGGTTCCAGCTGTAGAGGTACTGGGCGTGCCAAGCCCGTAGATCTGCCACCCGAACACTCACCCGCTGTAAAAAGACATAAGATAAAAGAATCAGCACAATCAAAATAGATAGATATAGATGTAAGGGTATCAAGAGAAGTTGAAGAAAGTACCTCGTCATCAGGGCGACCACCTAGATAGTCAAAAGTATCCTCAGGAAGAGGGTACTCCGGGACGGGATATCGACGTAATCCAGCGCCAACATAAGAGATGTCCCTGGGGAGTGGGGGTAGATCTACCCACGGAATAGATAACCCCGTCGGAACACCAGCAGAAGTGGACCCGCCCTCTTCACGGATCGGGAACAAGGGAGGTCTGGATGAAGAACCCCCCAAACCTGGAGATCGGGCAGGAGGACCCATGACAGTCGCCGGAAGAGGAGTCAACATGGCGTAGGTACGGACCCCCGGAGGATCCACTATGGCCGTCACCCTCAAAGGAGGTACCCCACTAGAAGGAGTAGCCACCGCAGCTGGAGGAGTCCGCCCGAACTGCTCATAGTCTGCCCCAAGGTCCGCAGGCTCCCAGGACCTCTCAGACAATCCCGCTCTCCCCTCAGCAGCCTCAGCAGCAGCAAAAAGGACCCCCGGAGACACAGAAGGGCCAGTGGGAAACTCGAAACCCTCAGTACGCTGCTCCCTCACAGGTGTCGCCTGAGGCGACAGCTCCGGAACCGCTGTCGCATCACCTCCCTCGCCCTCTGGCCGACCACCGCCCTCGGCCGCAGTAGGAACATCCCTCTCTCCCTCAGGATCCTCGTCCTCAGAATCCGGAATGTTGTCCCTCTGATCGGGGACAGGTGGCAAGTGACCCGGAACCGCCCTAGCTAAATGGGTCTGTCCCCGTATGTAGTTGGGATCACCTCCCAATGCCCGGTACTTCTCATAGAAGACCCATCCCCGAGTCCCCTTCAGCTCCCTCATCAGATAACGGGCAGCAAAAACAGGGTAGTCTCCCTCCTCGACGAACGTCTGGAAGCCGAGTCCGTCGACCAAGGCCTGCACCGTCACCGGATCGATCTCGCCTGTCCACCTCATCAGAACAGGAGGGAATAATGGAACACGAGGCCACTGGGACGGCGTGTGCTGGCGAATGACCCTCTCGCCCAAGTAGAAGAGAAGGCCGTACTCATCCCGGATAAGCCGCCTAGTCCTCGAGGCGGTCAGGGCACGGCCATACCCATAATGGGGACTCAGATCACCCCAAGGGGCCCACTCAACCTGAAAAGAAAACAAGTTTTTTATTCTCAATAATCTATATATTCTATCTAACTATCAAAGAGCAAGAGAACTAAAATATTTACCTGCTCCTCCAACAGGTCGTGAACGGCAGCAGCTCCGGTCTCCCGAGTCCGGTATATATAGGGAGCCCGGTAGTTCCCCGCAATGAATCGGCGGAGAAAAGGAAACTGGTCCTCGTTCTCAACGAGGAGATCCACCTGGGCACGACCCAGGCGGGTATAAGCAACAAACCAGCTATGAAAGGGAAAGATAAAAGAAATCAGCAATGATCAAACAGGTAATATGTAAAGAACCGAAGCAAGGACAAAAGGACTAAAGTATGTACCTCCCACAGCAGAGAAAAGCCCTTGAGGTTCAGGACTAAATGGCGAGAGACCTGGTCCATGGCATCATAGAGGACTGCAAGAATAAAGCCTCCCCAGTCATAGTCAAACATGAGGCTGAAGTCCCGAAGATAGGGCAACCACCAAAGGTGAGCCGTGTCCCCACCACGTGCCTCGAATAAATCATGGAGTGTCAACAGAAGAAGGACGCGGGCATACTGGCGCGCCTCCTGACGGGTCATAGGAACCCCTGAAGCAACTAGCCGAGCTCTCTCTGTGGCTAGCCGCGTAACCAAGACACCCCGAGGAATCGTATCGCCGGAACTCCGCCGCTCCGGGAACCATCCAAGCGCACTAACAATACCCTCTGCCGTCAGACGCAAAGGGACATCGATCTGAATAGGGACCCCCCCTGAAGGAATCCCGGTCAGAGCAAAAAGATCGAGGGGTGTCATCGTCATCTCACCCCAGCTCCAATGGAAAGTATGAGTAGTATCCCACCAAAGGCAAGCCAGGGCCGACACCAAAACTGCCGCCCTAGAAACCCGCTCTGGGAGGGCGTCGAGGAGGGAGCCAAAAGGAGTCGCCAGAATCAACTCCTGGACAAGGGCCGGTGCCCGTCGCCACTCCAAAGATATAGTGTTGGGAGAACCCCAACCCCGGCCAACCCACTGCAGTCAAGAGAACGAGTATAGGGTTATAGGGGTAAATTATGTAATTTTCCAAACCTGAGGGTACTTTGGTGTAATTATGAGAATTATAGGGTGTAGGGGTAAAATTATGTAATTTTCCAAACCTGAGGGTACTTTGGTGTAATTATGAGAGTTATGGGGTTATAGGGGTAAAATTATGTAATTTTCCAAACCTGAGGGTACTTTGGTGTAATTATGAGAGTTATAGGGTGTAGGGGTAAAATTATGTAATTTTCCAAACCTGAGGGTACTTCGGTGTAATTATGAGAGATATGGGGTTATAGGAAAAAAATTATGTAATTTTCCAAACCTGAGGGTACTTTGGTGTAATTATGAGAGATATGGGGTTATAGGGGTAAATTATGTAATTTTCCAAAATCTGAGGGTACTTTGGTGTAATTACGAGAGTTATAGGGCTATAAGGGTAAATTATGTAATTTTCCAAACCTGAAGGTACTTTGGTGTAATTATGAGAGTTATAGGGCTATAAGGGTAAATTATGTAATTTTCCAAGCCTGAGGGTACTTTGGTATAATTACGAAAGTTATGGGGTTATAAGGGTAAATTATGTAATTTTCCAAAACCTGAGGGTACTTTGGTGTAATTACGAAAGTTATGGGGTTATAAGGGTAAATTATGTAATTTTCCAAAACCTGAGGGTACTTTGGTATAATTACGAGAGTTATAGGGCTATAGGGGTAAAATATGTAATTTTCCAAAACCTGAGGGTACTTTGGTGTAATTATGAGAGTTATAGGGCTATAAGGGTAAATTATGTAATTTTCAAAAACCTGAGGGTACTTTGGTGTAATTATGAGAGTTATAGGGCTATAGGGGTAAATTATGTAATTTTCCTAAAACCTGAGGGTACTTTGGTGTAATTATAAGAGGTACAGGGTTAAAGGGGTAAATTATGTAAATTTCCAAAACCTGAGGGTATTTTGGTGTAATTATGAGAGTTATAGGGTTATAGGGGTAGATTATGTATTTTTCCTAAAAAAGAGGTATCACCGGTAAAAGTATGTGTTCGCTAAAAATCGGGCGTTATTCAAGGCAGACATGCATACTAACATTATTGAAAATGAAATACAGGAAACGACAAGAAACAGAACAGATAAAGAAGACATACCAGAGATCGACGGCGACTCTCGTGAGAGACAGGCTCCATCAAGAGCCACGGGACATCCGGGACTGGAGCAGCTCGGATAGCATCTCGATAGACCACCGCTCGACCGCGGTCTATCCCATCCTCATCGTACCAATCCAAGTCCGCCCAGTCGTCATGATGAGGGCTGCAGCGGAGAACGCCCTGAGCGTCAGTGAAGGTGACCTCCTCCTGGTCACCCTCCAGTCTGTCGGGATGAGCAGGGTCCATCGGTATAGGTAGAATGTATGAAAAAGGCCAGAAAAGTCGAAAACACGGCAGAGCTTCCGCGCTAGAAAGAAGAGAGAAAGAGAGCTAGAGAGAGAAAGAGAAGGGAGAGAATGAGGTGGAATGAGCTCAGCAGGAGGCTTATATAGTGGGTCAGTTTGTTGCGCGACAAAGGGCTCCCCACCGAAGTGTCGCGAGACAATCTCCCATCCCCCCTGATTTTTTTTGACCTTTTTCTCATTTTTATCTCCTGCAGGAGAGCTTCCGAGGAGCGGTTTTCAAAATTTTTGCTAAAACCGCACACCCATGATAAAGATTTCAAAAAGAACTTCCATATCATCTCTCCGAAAAATGCGAGAACAGAATAGTCTCTGATTTCACAGAAGGACCGAGACCATCAAATAAGAAAAGGCAGAATAGCGAGATAAGACGGGAATAGAAAAAATTGAAAAAGTAGAAAAGAGAAATAACCCGTATGAGCGCCCAAAGCGAGCGAGAGAAACAAAAATGCAGAGTGGCAGGGAGAGCCACACCAAAAATGACAGCTAGGCCAAATCGGCTCAGGGCTTCGTTTTGGGTGAGTAAGGCTCCTGACCACGACAAAGGGATGAAAAGACTCCTGGTCAAAAACAGAGAGGGCCAAGAAAAGTCTTTCCCAAAAGAGGGAGAAATAAGGGCATCGAAAAACAGAAAACGATGTTGGGCCTACCAAAAAAAGAAACTGAGAAAAAAAAACAGAGATCAGAGATTGGACTTTCAGACAAATTTTCTTTTCAGCACGATACAGAAGAGATGGTTTGGAAAATCCTCGAATCATCACGCTGCGGAAAGCAAAGAAAATCGAAAACTGCCTTCTGAGAAAAGTACCCTCACTCGAGGAAAACATGAGAACAAAATTCAAGAAAGATACAGGAAAGCGGACATTCGGATAAGATTAGACCTCGAGGAGCTCTTTTCACCCTCACGAAAACTTCTCTCTCTCACTCTAGCAGTCTAAAGAGAGACAAATTAAATTTTAACAAAAATCACAAACACAAGCCCTCTTCAGAGGCAAAATCACAAGCCCTCTCCAGAGGCAAAAGTTACTCATGAAAGTCCTCCCAGAGGCATTTTTCCTTCTTCTTACAGATCTAGAAGCCTTCCCAGAGAGGCACAACGGTAGTCCTCCCACCTGAGGCGAAGCCCTCCCAGAGAGGCACAAACGGTAGTCCTCCCACCTGAGGCGAAGCCCTCCCAGAGAGGCACAACGGTAGTCCTCCCACCTGAGGCGAAGCCCTCCCAGAGAGGCACAGCGGTAGTCCTCCCACCTGAGGCGAAGCCCTCCCAGAGAGGCACAGCGGTAGTCCTCCCACCTGAGGCGAAGCCCTCCCAGAGAGGCACAGCGGTAGTCCTCCCACCTGAGGCGAAGCCCTCCCAGAAAGGCACAACGGTAGTCCTCCCATCTGAGGCGCAATGGTAGTCCTCCCATCTGAGGCGCAAAGAAGATCAATGGTAGTCCTCCCATTTGAGGTAAGTGGAGCAAGTCAAAGCCCTCTCCGGAGGCAAAACCAAACATGAAGCCCTCTCCGGAGGCACTCACAAGCACTTTTTGCATAAACACTTCTTTAGAGTTCATGCGGGAGCCATGGATCATGATCTCTTCCAGTCGCCTCAATTCCTTGCAAGCAAGGAGCTTGAGTCGAGAGGGTCTGTAGACACCCCGATCCGTGACCCCCGCAAGAACCCTAACGACCTACGAGACTACTATTTTTTGGAGTCCAGGACACACCCGAGCACCCGAAACTACTCCGGGGGGGTTTGTTGCGCGACAAACCTATTTTTATGAAGGATTGTCGCGCGACAATCATTGGAATGTCGCGCGACAATCCCACTATGTCGCGCGACAATCCCTCTCTGCACCCGACCAACCACTTTCTGACACATCACAGTGTCAGGACCCATCACTTCAGCCGTTTGTCGCACGACATACAGGAATGTCGCGCGACAAACAGATATGTCGTGCGACACTTGCCTTTTTTGGGGAAATGTCGCGCGACAATCTTCCCCGAGCAGTATAAATAGGCCAACACCCCCAAAGGGTTGAGAGAGGACTGGAATCTGGAAAATCTGGAGCTTTAGTCTGATTCTATCAAGCATTTTATATTATCATCTTATCTCTGAAGAATTATCGAATCTATTCCCGACACTCGACGTGTCCCGTCTCTGGAATCGAATTCTCGGAAATATCTGAAGAAGGAGAAGATTGTTATCGCCGGAGATCTCTTTGCCGTGTTATATTCTCTTTCTTATTATTATTATTCTCGTCGGGAAGGTAAATAAAGTTTCTTCTGGTAATTAAACAGGTCTATCTGTGTACTTGTTTTATTTCTGTTGTTTTGTCCACATTGTATTTGAATAAACTTATTGCCAAGTTATAAATAGTCTACCATTTTCAAAACAAAAGACCCTGATAAAACTATCTTCAAAACCAGAAGAGTAAGTACGTTATCGTCCGGATAAAATTCTGTTTTCAAAACCCGGACTGATAAGACTTATCTAGGAATTAAAAATCAACATATCCTGTCTTCTCTATAGACTGCGATGTGTCTGATAATTCTCCTCTCAAGAGTCATGATTCCATATTAAATCGGTCCCGACATAGATCCGAACTTTTACAAAAGTAAACGCAACACGAGAAAACCGTCATTATCTGAGGAAATAATACGGGATACACTTTCAAAGATAGAAGGTTTTTGTCATTTGTATTTACATCTTTCAATAATAAAAAATCGGATCTCGGAACACAAAGGTTTTTTTTATCCCTTTCCCGTTTTCCCCCAGAAATTAGGGTTTTCATTTGAAAAGTAGTAAACTGTCAGTAAAAGCATCCAAGTTTTTCAACATAGAATAAACATATAAGACCACTAGAGACCGAAAGGGCGGAATGGGTGCTTAACACCTTCCCAAACCGTAATATAGTTTTCGAACCCTATAGAATCCTGGTTTCGCAGACAAAACGTGTAAAGAAAGGCTTATCTTTAGCCTTTCCCCTTACACAACCCTTTTTGTCCGTTTTCTCGTAAAACGTACTGGCGACTCTGAACGAACCCCTTTGCATCTAGAATAGACGTAAGGACACCCGATATGAATCATCAAACAACTCCAAGCAAATGGAGCGACGGAATCCCTTCCGACGCTTCAGACGCCCAACGAACGGGGACGAGACCCGGGGGTCGCATTTGCGGATTCTCACACTCGGGATTTGGGGAAGACGAATATATATATACTTTATTGCTCAGTTGTGTGAGTAGTGTATTCACTAAGCTTTGTGCTTACCGTGTTTAATTTCCTTCCATGTGGGAAAGAAGGTTGTCTACTGCCAAGGTCTAGACGGTGTTTAGAAGTAATATAAATGTTTTTGGAGTTTTATAAACTTTTTATATCTTGTATAAATATGTTAAAGGGTTATGTAACCCTAGTGTGTACTATAAGTCGTTGGGAATTATATTTACATGTACGTTGTGTATTTTTATGATGATGATTGTATAAGAGACTTAGAAGATGGATAGTTGTTATAAAATTAAAGTGATATTTATTTCCAAATGTTTTTTTCTGCTTCCACATGTTATTAAAGTTTTATATTTGGAAATTATGATTATTAGCTATTATTAGTCCACCTCGACTGTGAGATTTACATAAGGTCTCCGGGACGGGTGTGACAAGAACCGTAGCTCCCAAAATGGTGTATAGCTGGCCTCCACCAGGGGTGAAAGCCTCCATCAAATCTTTATTAAATGCATGCAATAATTGGTTTAATATCAATGCAGAAAATTATAATAAAAAAATTGGAAAAATTCTGAGTTGAGGAAGGAAAGTTGAAAATTTAATGAATCAGAGGCTCTCTAAATTTTTCTGCATATGAGTGAGTATTTTTCGGACACTTGTGTCTTCAGTGAATTTTTCTTCTTGATCAATCTTCACGTGCACTATAGGATTTAATTATATACACTCTGCAATGCTTGATATAATATATCGATATGTTTCTGGGCCTTAGATTCTTAAAATATTTGTGTCCTATAAAAATTTATGCTCCATCTTGCACAGTATCAACTCAAAAATTGAGATAAAGCAGAAAAGTTCCAACATATATATACTTCGGACCGGTCCACACTTTGCTAATGTATACCAGTCTGGCGCATTTTTTTCTTCCTGGCAGTCTAACACTGCAGACCGGTTCACCCATTGCTAATGTGTACCAGTCCGGGATATGTCGACTGGGCAGTTTGGTCTTTTGATCTCAAAATTTGAAATCTCCCTTTATATTCCCTATCCTAAACCCTTTTCTTCATTCTCATTCTCTCATCTTTAAAGCTAGGGTTTCTTCCTCTCCTCCACCATTCTCTCATTCCTTTGGGATCCTTCATTCAAAGCAGGTAAGTTTTTCCCTAATCATTTTGATTTTTTTACTCTCACTCCAAATCATCATGTTGGTTTTTTGTATTATATCTTTGGTTTGCTTGGTTTCTCTCTTGGGTGCATTCATGGCAAAAACAAAGGTACCATCCAAATCATCCAAAAAGAAACAACATTCTCCACCCATGGCCCCACCTTCATCTCTACCCGTTAATAAACCAAAGCTTGGCCTTCTGGTTCAAAAGGGAAGGATGTTCAATTCGAACCCTTGACAGAGACTCGTTCTCAGTCCGGATCATATTTTCCCCATTTTGATATTGATGTAGAAGCCAAAGAATTCACCACTCGATACTCGAAAGCTAAGGTTAACTATGAGCATAGTGTGAATCTGAGTGTCTTTCACCCTTCTACCAAGAAGAACACCACTATTCCTCCACTCATGTATAATTGGTTCGTGTCCCATTAATGGGATAAAGTTGTTCTCGACCATGTTTGTTATCCTATGATGGTTCGGGAATTTTATTTTTGTGCTAAGTTGGTAGAAGACCCTAGTGGTCATAGATTAGTTGCTCAGGTTAGGGGTTGTGATACCTACATTGATGCTGATTCAATTCGTCAATTATATTCTCTTCCCTTAGTTGAGAATCCTCAGTTTCCATACTCTATTGCTAGAGCACCTAACATCAATGTAGTTTTATCCGAACTTATGGACAATCCTTATACATAGATAATCTTCTTCGAGTAATTACTGGGTTCTTGCGTCTTGATTATCGTATTCTGTATGCCATGTATCACTACTGCATATCACCTGATTCTCATCACTCCAAGATTGGGCCTAAAGATGCTATGTTCTTATATGCTGTCGGGATGGGCCATACAATTGACTTGGCTGAGGTTTTGTTTACTCGGATAGTGGAGTGTTTGACTCGTAGGAAGGAAGGATAGCCCTCTCCTACGGGGTTAGCACTTGGTTCTCTAATATCTTGAGTCTTTATCGAGATTTAGAATGTTCAGTCTTTTTCAAATTAGTCTACAGCCCGTGGCTTTCATGGTGTGTACAATTTGACTTTTTGGAAAAAGTTATTATCACAAGCTCCTGTTTATGTCAGAGCTGAGAGAGATGAACATTATGTTTTTATTCTGATGAAAAGTCATGAAGAAAAAGGTGCCAAAGGGAAAGTGATTCAAGGGTCGTCGAGGTAAAGGTTAAAGACTTACCGACCCTCTATTCAACTGGAAGAAAAGGGCCTTAAAGGCATGTTCAAAGGAATTCTTCACAAGCTGGATTGCCTTCATCATGAGAATGTAGAGATTTGGCATAATCAACATGTGATAGGGAAGCAAGTGCATCTCATTGGCAATTTACTTGGCGCTTCCAGATTTTTAGCATGACTATGACGTTGAGGCAGGCCCTTCTAACCTTTGGACATACACCACAGCATGACTATGACGTTGAGGCAGGCCCATGAAAAAGATGAAAATGAAGATAGAGAGGAAGAAGAAGAAGAGAAAGAGGAAGAGGAAGAGGAAGAAGAAGAAGCAGCAATTGTAGCAGAGGGTGATGAAGACAGTGATTCTGGATTGGAGAGTTCGGGCTCCGAGTATGGTAGCGAAGAGTGATAATTCTTATCGTTTAAGATTTTTTTGTTTTTAAAGACTATATGGATATTAATTTCAGAACTTGTTTTGGTTTATATGTTGTTGTTTATGTCTCCTACACACTTTATATTATCATTTTATGCTATGGTTGTTTTATTATAACCTTTGTGTATGTGATATTGATTACGCTTATTTGTCTTTGGCTATCTCTCACAAAAAAAGGGAGAAGTGAACAAGTTTAGGGGGAGATATATGCTTGGAATTGGTTTTGATTATTAAGTGTCTTGATTGCTTGTCATGGTTATATCTATCTCAATTTTTTCCTAAACACGTTTCACGATATTTGTTTTGAGTTGTGGTATTTCAGGTGCAATTTCAGTACATCCACTGGAAGCTTGATATGTTGGCATGTATCGAGGTTCTAGTTAGTTTGTTTAGGCTCAAAACGTCTATGTATAATTATAATTTCGTTTGGGATTGCATTGTTATAATTATCTAGTTGATTGAGTCTGTTTATGATGTATTGTGTTTTGTCTCGGAATAGTTAAATGGGGAGTTTGTAAGGTCTTAAATGTATTGGCTTAATTTCTTCGACGAAAACACATTTTCATATGTAATCGTTGTTGCGTCGTTATGTATCATGAAGATTGCATTCAACTAAAAAGCTTACAAAGATCTTGTGTTCGATTCTTTTATATGGTAAGCTTAGTAGAAAGGATAAGGTTTATATCTAAATGGTGATTAAAAACCATGGAAATTTGTGTTTCAAAACTGAGTTTTCCACCTTTAATAGGGTGGACCGGTACACAATGCTAATGTGTACCGATTGGGCTATATCCTAAAAAATTTCATGGAATTTGTTTTCTTTGAGTGGTGGACCGGTACACATGGGTCTTAGTGGACTAGTCCGGCGCTTAAAGGTGGATCAGTACACGCAATGCTAGTGTGTACCAGTTCGGTAAGGTTTCTAGGCATTGATTTTTTTATCGTAAATTTTTATCCATTGGGTTATGTTTCCTAATTCAAAAAGGAAACTTACTAAATTTTCTCTTATAAATTAAACCCCTTGTCCATAATTCATGAAGGCTCTTTTTCTTATAATAATACACACTTCTTAAAAGCTTTTTACATATCACCACCGCCTAGGGTTTGAATCTATCTTCATGTTAAATTGATTTTCTAGTCCAAGAACAAAGATCCCGAACCCGTTATTGAAGCGTGAGGCTGTTAAAGAGATCATAGTGAGTTTGAGGTGTGTGATACGCGGTGTTCCAAATCGAGAGATTCAAGGAGGAAGCTGCTACAGTTGAGGTCACATCTAGAGTTGTTCTTGTACGATTCAATAAGTGTTCGTCTGAGTTGATTAGTGATTAATCGAGTCTGTACCTCTTGTGTTTTGATATAGTGGAATTATTTGTTGAGGATTAGTCCTGCACTGCAGGGATACCTCGTTATATCTTGTCTTGATTATCTGTGCTTGATTATTTGTTTTACGTATGCATGCTAGACAAGATTAAACAAAGTTTTTGAAATAAAATTGGTAAACTCTTAGGTTTATTTCTACTGTATTAATTAAAGTGTTTTGTTAATAAATCAGAGAATAATACACTTATGTTAATTCACTCCACACGCGTTTATAGTTTTTCATTTAGAATAATCAATGGATGATTTTTATTTAGAGAAAGAAAACCAAAGGAAAAATAATATAAGGTATTGAATTACGGACAACAAAAATTATCCAACAATACATATATATTTCACTAGTCACCATTTCTAGAATAATCAATTAATGATTTTTATTTAGAGAATGAAAACCAAAGGAAAAATAATATAAGGTATATATAGAATTACTGACAACAAAAATTATGCAACAATAAGCTAAAGGACGAGGAAGGGAATTTGGGTATATGTTTTGTATTCCAATGAATTGCAGCATTTAAGGAAATCGCAATGGCTCTTATCCCACTATTTTCTAAAGTCATCAATTAGCGATGTGTGTGACATTCCTCTGAAAACTACTAAGCCTAATTTCTTCCATATAACAATATCAATAACTTCAACCTACTTGAATCAAACTTTGCGAAACCTAAAACCCAAACGTTGCTGAATTCTAGCTGAGCCCAAAAATTAAGATATGTTATTTTTAGTTTTTCTTTGATCGTCATCTTCATTTTCATGGAATTAATTTTTTTAGCAAAGAAAATAAAAAACGAGTAGGTTGATGCAAATCCCACAAAAATGTCACACTGTTGGTGAAAAAAGGAGAGAGAAATATCATGGTGTTAAAAAGGAAAGCAATTGAAAGCAGTAAACAATGGTTAATTAAATTGAAGTCCACATGTCAAATATCTATTGGTTGGCTACCATGTCAGTGCAATGACATGGTATCATGGCGGGATCCTCAATAATTTCTCCCTATGGGCCGTTATAATTAATCTATATATCATATATAATTATCTATAAGAGATGGGGAAATTATTTCTTTTTGCTTCTTTTCATGTGGTGATGAAATGCGGCACTATTAAATGTATTATTTTATTTAATTATTTAATTATATTATTTTATTTTTTTGATTTGTTTTAATTGTTCGCTTCATCTCCCTATTCTTTCACGTTGTATTCCATGTTTTTTTCTTATCATCATCCCTTCTCAATATTTTTTTCATACTTTCGTCCTAGCAGGCTAGTAGACTTCATATGATACTCTTAACTAATAATCACGGTGTTAACAATTTATATATATAATAATATTGAAAATATGAGATTATCTGTAATACTCATTATATACTAATATAAAAAAAATGTTCTTCACAAAACTAAAATAATTTTTGCGTAATAAATTAATATTTAAGTTGTTATATTATATATTATGTACTAAATTATAATAAAGTTATCTTTATGAAAACTTACCTATCGTACAAATTACATACTTGTATAAGATGTATTTTGAGTATGTATGAAAAATATTAGTTATATATTAATTTTGTGAAATTATTTTACACTAAAAACAATTTACCATGCACAACCTAAATGGTTGGGGCCATCTACCAACTAGCTTGAGGCCCATCAGTACATGCCCAAATGGACCTTTAAACAAACTTTTGATGCAAATATTTCTCAGGGGTAGAGACGTTACTCAAATCTGAACTTTTTATTTTTTATTTTTTTTAATACTCACTCAAAAAAATACGTATTGTGAGATTATATTATAGTCCCTCAACTTCAAATATATAGTCTTGTTTTACATTTTAAAATGTCTCAAGGCGATAGTCTATTTTTTTTCTTTTAAAACATAGTCAACGTATCATATACCGCAATATAAAATAAATTGTTCGAAATAATACGTACATGATATTACTGGGTAACTTTTACAACGAAATAAAACTGTGTTAAATTGATACATCATTCACTTCAAAAATACAATGTTAGAGTAACTAATTAATGTAATGAATGATATAATGTAATTATATACAATCCATAACTAAAATAGTGAACAAAATATAATGTCAAATAGGTGTGAAGTACGCTTCATCATTTTAGTTTCCCCCAACATCAAATGTATTTCAACTCTTTCCCTAAGTTTTATCAATTTCATATTTGTAACAAACCAAGAATAGTACGTGCAACCCGCACAGTAGATTCATTATGCATATGGAATTTTGTAATATTATATGTACAACCACAAAAAAAAAGTGATATCAAAAGAAATTCAATTATAGATTCAGTCTTTGATTTTATTAGAAAAATCCAAGGTACTTCAAGAACATGGAACTTTTGAAACAATCTATATAATTACTGCATTATCTCTATACTCCACCTCTTGCAAACGAAAAAATAAAAGATACGTTGTGTATGTACATCTTAAGTACTCATCTCACCATGGAATTGGGCCAATTTTGAAACGGTTGAAATGTTGAATAAGTGTTCAAATATACTTTGCGAGAGTGAGCATTTCACTATTTCACTTTTATTTAATGTGTAAGTTTTATTTTTCAAAGAACCCTTAAACTTTTCTTTCTTATAATTATAAATTTTTACATATAAGCCCTTAAATTTTATTCTATTTGGTGCCCTATGTCAAATTAGAGCTCTAGGGAAATGCTTAAGTTGCCTCGCCTATGTCAAATTGGAGCTCTAGGGAAATGCTTAAGTTGTCTCCCCTTATAGCCGGGAGGGGGGGGGGGGGGGGGGGGGGGGTGTTATTGAGGATTTGGTGCGTTTAAGTCACTTGGTTGAACTTCAAACCTTTTTTTGGTGCGACTCGAACCGGGATTTGAGTGGACATTTTCCTAATTAGTTTAATGTCATTTTTAATATAATTCAAAAACTACCACGAGCAGGATTGAGATATATTTATATTTACTTTTAGTTATAATTTTTAATTTTTTTTAGAAGTACGTACAATGATATTTATTTGATGAATGTGCACGTGTTTGGTCTTAATTTATAATGAAAATGTCAAGGTATAGAACATTGTTCAATGCGACACAGTAAAAACAATGAAAGTCACACTTTTAGTATAGTCAAATAGAGAGCAATATCAACTAAAAAGTTGTGCCATAATTCTTTAATGAATACATTATTATTAATCATATGATTATTAAAACCTAATTGTTGCCAAAATTTGTCGGTGCTTATATATTATTACTGCATAATTTATTCTCCAATATATGTGTTTTTGCTTCGTGGGCTCCCCGAAACATATATATAGGGTCCGGATCTTATATAGCTTAGATTGTTCATATATAAATAGGTTTGTTATTGAAAAAAATTCGTCAACAAAATATTTGAAAATGTTTTCAGTAACATAAATTTGTTGTTGAAAGAGCAATTTGTATATTTGATTGACATAAAATCCTTATATGTGACACCGATATTTGGTTTTATTTAATTTGTTTTATAATCATAATTGACAAATATATCTTTTACAAAAAGACTATCCAATATAACGTATGTTACATTCTGTTCTTTTCAATAATATATCATTTAACATATTACATCTTTTTATTAAGGTACTGTCTGCTTTTATTCAAATCATGAAAATTTTATTTTTCTTGAAAAGATTTCTCACTAATGAGAATTAGTTTACCACATCAGCTTAAACAATATGAAATTAATATTTTACCCCTTCAAAAGACTCGATCGTATATCATATATGATGTCACATTGCTTTTCATGTTTTTTTATTATCATCGTCTCTTCTCAATATTTCTTTCATACTTTTGTCACATTAGATTTCATGATACTCTTAACTAATAATCGTGATATTAGCAATTGTTATCTATAATAATATTGAAAATATATGATTATTTGTAATACACATTATATATTAATATTAAAAAAATGTTATTGTCAAAATTGAAATAGTTACTGCGTAATAAATTAATATTTAAGTTGTTATATTTTATATATTATGTACTATATTATAATAAAGTTATCTATGTGATACTTTTTTTTTTAAGAAAAATTATCACAAATTAAGATATATTAACAGATAAAACACTTACAAGCCATTCGGGTGGGTCCTCTAGGCTTTAACCAGGCCACAAAGTCGACTACCTTTCTAGTATACTTGGTTAGGGAGTGAGCTACACAATTTCCCTCTCTTTTGACAAAACAAAAACTCAATCTATTACACATAAGACCTAATTGAAACACGTCAGCGCTAGAAGATAGGCCGATCTCATTAGAGCGGATTGCATTCATAACAGCCATATTATCGCCCTCCAGGATAAAATCCCTAAAAACCGCTTCCCATGCAAAGGTGATGGCCTCTCGGGCAACCATTAGCTCCGCAATCTCAGCCGACATGGCTCTACCCCAGTCTTACTCAAACCCGCAAAAAAGACACATGCATAATCCCTAATAACCATGCCGATTCACACTTCACCACTAGCACAATCCCAAGCTGCATAAAATTAATTTTAAACATATTCTCTGGTGGTGCCTCCCATTTACCAAACGGGGAGGAGTAGACGATGGGGAAGTAAGATTGGCAGCTTTAAATTCGGTTAACATACCTTCCGCTTTGTGATACTTGTGTAGTATGTATTTTTAGTATGTATGAAAAATATTCCATATATTAATTTTGTGAAAATATTTCACATTGAAAATGGTTTACCAAGCACAGCCTAAATGGTTCAAGCCCTTTCCCAACAAGTTTGTTTTACTTCTTTCATTTATATTATTAATTGAGCGTGAGTAGAGAGTTTTTGGTGTGCATAGAAAATGCCCAAAATACCCTCTATCTTCAAATATTACAAGAAAATATGATTTGGAGAATGACTCAAACTCATGATTTTAAACATGATAAATATAAGTTGCTACCACTTGAACAAACACCATATTTGTTAAAAAAAATACAAATTTATACATGTTGTCAAGAATTATTATATATAATATTGCATACGTATTAAGTGTGCCACCAATTCTAATTATCGCTAGTATGAGAAAGGAGAAAAAAGGAGAAGGATATAATTGAATCTAGATTGAGGCCCATCAATACAGGCACAAATGGACCTTTAAACAAACTTTTGATGCAAATATAATCTATAGAGTGTTAGAATATACAATTTTAGTTATTTTTCTTATGCTAGTAGGTTTAGGTTTCTTTTTCCTATTAGGATTCTTATTCTCATTGTATTGTATACCCCTATAAATAGGGCTTCCTTTGTACCAATATCAATTGAGTAATCATAAATTCCTTTTTCTATTTTTAAGTTGGTATCATAGGGTTTTATAGATCCTCGTTATAAACAAACTTTATACCTCCATTAAAAAACCCTAGCCTTCATTGAAACTCGAAAAATTTACAAATTCAATCCAACCACTAAGCCTCTGCCAAACACAGAGTAACACAAAATCCACAATCCTCAAACATCTTTAAATTAGCCTCGATTTTAGTGCCTCGTTTGGTCTACTCGTCTCTCACGATTGTACTCAGATATTATCCAAATCATCAAAACGAACCATTAATTTCATCATCTGAGAAAAATGATCACAACATAAAAAAAATCAACTCAAACAGATCATGCACGCGCCCTCACGAGCAAACTGTAGCTGGCCGTTTCGCATTGTCTTTTTCATGCACCGTTAATGTCTTTACCAGACGCCGTTAGTCAGCTAAGTTAATTGAATCGATTTTTTTCACAAGTTTTTTAACCGATTTAGCAGTTTTTTGATTGATTCTTGATGAGGTTAGACCGGATCCTAAGGTTTTTGACCCTCCTGATCTCAAATCCATTCTCCGTTTTTCCAGAATCGTCTTCTATTTTTTAGTGTTAGTTATAATTCTACATAATGGCTTTTAATCCGACTACATTTACAGAATCATCAAAGAAGGAATCTTCCCAAATCATTGTTCAGACTGATAGTTCTTCATTCAACATCGGAGTTACGTTGGATGAAACTAATTATGATCTATGGTCGACTCATGGAGATCGATGCATATCACGAAAAAACATATGTGACGCCCTCCGAGTGATGGAGTACTCCCTTGGGTGGAGGAAAGGTAGCTCAAAGGGGGCATCCCACATCGGAAGATGGGGGATCCTTGGAGACCCATATAAGTAAGATATGGTCGCTAATTAAGTACGAGGCCTTTTGGGAGGCTCACTGGCTTCGGATCCCATGAGAACTCCAAAGTTAAGCGTGCTTGGGCCAGAACAATCCCAGGATGGGTGACCCCCTGGGAAGCTGGTCGTGAGCTCCCAAAAACAAAGCCGTGAGGGTAGACGTTCTAGGGCTGAGGCCCGGCTAGACGCTACCCGAAGCGGACAATATCGTACTGAGGTGGGACTGGGTCGTTACAAATGGTATCAGAGCGGACCCCGCCGAGTACAGTGTGTCGACGAGGACGTCGATTCCCTTAGGGGTAAAGATGTGACGCCCTGCGAGTGATGGAGTACTCCCTTGGGTGGAGGAAAGGTAGTTCAAAGGGGGCATCCCACATCGGAAGATGGGGGATCCTTGGAGACCCATATAAGTAAGATATTGTAGCTAATTAAGTACGAGGCCTTTTGGGAGGCTCACTGGCTTCGGATCCTATGAGAACTCCGAAGTTAAGCGTGCTTGGGCCAGAGCAATCCCAGGATGGGTGACCCCCTGGGAAGCTGGTCATGAGCTCCCAAAAACAAAGCCGTGAGGGTAGACGTTCCGAGGCTGAGGCCTGGCTGGACGCTACCCAAAGCGGACAATATCGTACTGAGGTGGGACCGGGTCGTTACATTACTAATTTTACCCCCTCATCTAACAATTCTATTTCCACAGCTAATGGTGATTCAGTCACCATTATCAATAAAAGGACGTTTCCTTTATCCGATTCCATAAATTTAAAGTCTGTGCTTATAGTTCTCTCACTCAATTATAATTTAATGTCTGTTTAAGATGTCGATATTTCTATTTTTCAGTGTAAAACATGTGAATTGGCAAAGAGCCATTGTACTTCTTTTTCATTATCATTAAATAAATGCTCATTTTCTTTTATGTTAATAAACTCTGATGTCTGGGGCTCATTTCCTAATAATTCGTTGAGTGGTTTTCATTGGTTTGTTACTTTTATTGATGATTACACTCGAATGACGTAGATATGTCATATGAAGTCTAAGAGTGAAATTAGTTCTTTGTTTCAACAATTTCATAAACAGATTAGTACATAATATAATGCTACTATCCAAGTACTTCGAAGTGATATTGTAGGTGAAAACATGGCTACCACTTTACAGGAGTATTTTAAACATCATGGAATTGTTCATCAAACTACCTGCCCATATACACCTCAATAAAATGAGGTTGTAGAAAGGAAGAATCGCCATTTACTAGAAGTAATACGGGCATTAGTACTGGGGGCTAATGCTCCAGTGTCTTAAGGGGTGAAGCTCTCTCCTCTACCGCATATTTGATTAATCGTGTTCCATCAGCAACTCTTGACTTTCAAACATCATTCGATGTTCTCCATAAAGCAGTCTCGACTCCTAAAACATCAAATTTGCCTCCATGAATATTTGGCTGTATCGTATTTGTTCACTTACCCAAAGAACACCAGAACAAGTTCGAATCTCGTACACTCAAGTGTGTATTTGTGGGCTACGCATCTAATCAAAAAGGTTATCATTGTTATCATCCTCTGTCACGAAAAATGTACGTGACCAAGGAAGTTGTATTTCATGAAGGAGAGATGTACTTTCAGCGGAGTGAACTTCAGGGGAAGTACTATAGTGAAGTTCAAACTCTTGATTGTAGCAATGGTGACGAACTAATTTAGGTCGAGGTCTCACCGTCAATTCCAAGCTCATAGAGTTCGCCACAGCCGTTAGAGCAGAGTTCACTGCTGACTTGGACTGATGACTCATTGCCTAGATCGCCGTTGTCAAGTTCGCCAAATCCAAGCTTACCATTGCCTCTACCTAACATAAATAACCAATCGTCCCTTTCTGACACGTCTGCATCTGAATATCAGTTAGCTTAGCCTAAACCTCCTAGAAAAAAACTCCTTCCCCAAAATAATAGAGGTATTCCTAAACCAATATATGAACCTAATCTCACCAGTAAAGCTAAATAGCCCATGAGTAACTATATGTCTTATGATAGGCTGTTTGAATCAAATAAGTCATTTATAAATCAGTTATCCTCTGTTTCTATTCCTAACAACGAGCAGGAAGCCTTGAACTATCCAACATGGAAAGCAGCTATGGACAATGAGATGAGATCCTTGAAGAAGAGATGAGATCCTTGAAGAAGAATGGCACGTGGGATATAGTTGAGTTGCCACTAGGAAAAAGGCGAGTTGGTTGCAAATAAGTGTATATGGTGAAATATAAGGCGGATGGAACGATCAAAAAATACAAAGTGAGACTAGTAGCAAAAGGCTACACCCAGACATATGAAATCGACTATCTAGAGACATTTGCACCAGTGGAAAATATTAACATAGTGCATGTCTTGCTTTCTTTAGTGACAAATCTGGACTGACCGCTATAACAATTTGATGTAAAGAACGCATACTTACATGGAGACTTGAAGGGAGATATATACATGGAATTCCCACCTAGGTATGAAGTTCCCGTGGAACATTAAAATAAAGTGTGCAAATTCAAAAAGTCTTTGTATGGTTTGAAACAATCTCCGAGAGCTTCGTTTGGAAGATTCTTTAAATCAATGAGAAAATTTGGTTACAAATAAAGCAATTCTGATCATACGTTGTTTTTTAAGAAGTGCCATGGGAAGATCACAACACTCATTGTGTATGTTGATGACATGGTGATTACTGAAAATGATCCACAAGAACGAGAAGCATTAAAAAATATCTATCTCTGGAGTTCGAGATGAAAGATCTTGGCGAATTGAAGTATTTTATGGGAATCGAAGTGTCTAGGTATTCAAAAGGGTTTTTTTTATCTCAAAGAAAGTATGAATTGGATTTACTAGGTGAGACTGAAATGTCTGCTTGCCAGCCATCAGAAACACCCATGGAAGAAGGTTTGAAATTAGAAATTAAAGCTGATCAAGTACTGGTCGATAAAAGGCGTTATCAGATATTGGTGGGGAGACTGAAGTACTTAGCAAATACCAGGCCTGACATTTCTTATGCATTGAGTATAGTGAATCAATTCATGCATAATCATGGAGAAAAAATATATGAAGGCCATTATGAAGATCATAGGTTATCTGAAGGCAACTTTAGGAAAATCGGATTTTATTTACGAAGAATAGTGATTTTTTGAAAGTTGAAGGATACACTGATGATGATTGAGCCGGAAATGTAAGTGACAGAAGGTCTACATCAAGATATTTCACGCTTGTTGGTGGAAATCTCATTACTTGGAGAAGTAAGAAACATAATAGCGTTTCTCGTTCGAGCGCTAAAGCTGAATATTGAAGGATGGTAATAGGAGTCCAAGAGTTATTATGGCTGAAGTTACTATTGACTAATTTAGGTTATCAACCGAGAGAACCTATGATGTTATATTGTGATAACAAAGCAACTTGTGATATCGCTCAAAATTCAGTTCAACATGATAGAACAAAATATGTGGAAGTGGATAGGTTCTTTATCAAAGAGAAATTAGAAGAAAACGTAGTTGTTGTGCCTCATATACATTTGGAAGATCAGTTGGTTGAAGTACTTACTAAAGGTGTTTCCAACAGAATATTTTTCAGACTGATTAGCAAGTTGGGCATGTTCGATATTTATCCACCAACTTGAGGGAGAGTGTTAGAATATTCTATTTTAGTTGTTTTCCTTATGCTAGTAGGTTTAGGTTTCCTTTTCCTATTAGGATTCTTATTCTCACTGTATTGTATACCCTTATAAATAGGGCTTCTCTTGTACCAATATCAATTGAGTAATCATAAATTCCTTTTCCTATTTTCAAGTCAGAGGAGCCAAAAGGGGCTTAAAACTGAGTGTTTTATGTGAATACTTACAGCATTTATCATTTGAGCTTACATCCAATGTGTAGTGTTTCAATACATAATTTCTCATAAAATTAATTTTCTTGGTCCAACTTAGCTTAGTGTTATTTTTAGTATAATTCAAAATACACCTCTACGCTAAAAGAGTGCTTTTGATGCAAAGTAGAAAAACTAATAAAAATACAACCGACTTTTATGAAAATTTGGAAAATTATTGAATAGAATTTTTTTTTATGAGTACCCGAGAAATAGAATAAATGATTGCGAGACGTTCTTTAATCTATTTAGTTTGGGTAATTGGTAAGAAAAAAAATATGAAAAAAAAAATAGAAATCATTTCACCAAATTAAATTACTTCTCTATTTTTGACGTTCTCCACTTCAAATAAATATTTATTATTTTTCTAATTTTTTTTGTTTGCAATAGAACACAATTAAGGTTTTGTTTTCTGCTAAACTTTTTTCATACAAAAAGTCTCATGGAAATTAAATGCTATTCATATAAGTTATCCACCATTAAAGTTCAAATTTTACCCAAAAAGAAAACAACTAAAATGGGGAAGTTATTGCTGTAGCAAAAGCAAAAATTGCATTCTTTGTGCACCTCAAATTAACAGTGTATTACTGTGATTCCTAATTAATACTTTTCTGTTCATACTGAATATTAAAAAAAATTAGTGTTTTAATTCCAAATTGTTTGATGGTATAATATTATGAAATAAATGTTCATAGTATAAATTAGTTTAGCCTATTTTTTCTTATTTTACATGTGGTTCAGAAACCACCTCCATAAAATTGATTCATTAAAATTATGTAATCAAAATGCCACCAAAAAAAATAATTAGCAAAACAATTAAATCATACGAAAGTGGAAAATTAAGAAAATGATTTAGTGTCTCTACCTATTTTTTCATTGAAAAAAAAAATCATACTCATCACCCATAAAATAGAATTTCATAAAATACTAAAAAACTAATTTAACATCTCATTAAATTACCACATATTTTTTCAACTTTATAAATATCAATAATACTTTTAATTATTTTCTAACTTTTTTTAATTAAATGCCCCCTAAATATCAAGTATTCTCTGCGCTTCAACCTTTCAATTACGTTTGTTGTGCGCTTCTATGATTCACATTTATATAGGTAAGACAAACGGCATATTTTTTTTATTTTTTATTTTTTTTTCTTACGAGGTGTACTCACAGCATATGAAATGTGAGATTAATTTTCATTTGTGAAATTGATCCTGTCGCTGACTACAAGAAAATTTCCGCATGTGGGGAATCAAACTGATCACAGAACCGAGTGATAGACAAGCAACTACGCTTTAGAGATTTTCAAGTCGGGAGCGAGTTTTAGATCGAGGTTTTCAAAAATTTTAAATTAGTAAAATGACGACAAAATCAAAATATTATATATATATATATACACTTGATGTCTTACATAGCAAGATAAACCAAATCATAGTGTATTAATTGTAACGATCCTCTTCAAGACTTTGTAAATAGAATACGCCAGTTATAGAGGATAGCATGATGGCATTGGACAGTGGCATTAAGTTAGATATATATATAAAAAAGGCTATTAGAATTTATCGCATTAACACCATAACCACTTGTTCCGCATCCTATAAAAGAAGGGGGTCTAGTGTCGAGTTTTTTTCCTTTAGCGGATAAAATGCAAAAGAGTGTTAGTCAAGGGAAATTGACTGCAATATACCCTCACTTATTTAACTAAAGTTTAAAATTACACAAGCAGCCCCTCTAGTTATTAAAGTATACACAAACACCCCTAATACGATGGAAATTTTGAAAATCCAAGGGGGCGTTTAAAACAATCCCACCCCCCAGCCTATGGTGTGCTATATGGTATGTAACGACACAAAATATCATACATTAATAGTGTAATAGGAAGTTCATTGGTATATATGTGAGTTCAATGAGTCCAATTTACAACTTGAGTTAGTTATTTTGTGGGAATATATGAGTGGTTACATATGGCATCAGAGCGAACTTAGGATCATTACACGTGACATGTGGGCCGTGTTTGTGCGGGGATGAGTTGGAATAGCTAGATGCAGCTAATTAGAGCTGAGATTGTTTTTGAGTAATAACGGGGAGGGGGAGAGATTATAACGACTGATTTAAGGGGAATTTTTATTAATTAATTTATCGTTGCTTAATTCCACACTTAAATGCAATAAAAACCCTACTTTATGTAAAATAATTAAATTAGTATAGCGTATAAGTAGGAGTCAATCCAAATCCAAGCTAATATCTAGGAGAGTTTGTCTAAATCTAATATTTTAGAAACCAAATTAAAACAGTTTTCAAATTTTGATTTTGAAATTATCTAAACTAAGAAACTAAACTAATTAAACTAAACTAATTAAATTAAATCAAGAAGCAAGTAATCAATAATAGAAATCCCAAGGAAAGATAATTCACCACCATGGATATAAACAAAAAAGTATCTAATTATATTTTTAACATTCATCCCTACTATATAAACAAATTCAAAATTACCATCATTCTTTCTTTAAAACTAATGTAAACAAAAATAGGCATTGCCTGTATCTCCAAATTGGTGATCACAAGAGATCCTTCCTTTATTTTAAAAACAATTAAAGTACTAGAAAGAAAACACACGTTATAGTAATGGTAATTTCAAAATACATTTTAATTCGGGACGAATAATTAAAAATCAATTAGAATTAAATGAAGCCCATTACATCCATGGCAGTTTCATCCCTCCCCTTTGGGAGATAATTTAACCAAGCATATTAAATAAATAACACATTAAAACAAAATAATAATTCATTATTAAAATTAAAATTAAAGTACTTAAATACAAACTATAAAAAAATTAGAAAGCTAGAAAGCGTCTCTGTTTATTATGCTCGAACTAGCGTGTACCGCACGGCTTTACGCTGTCCACTTCTTCTCATTCAATACTTCGGCCGCACGGCAACTAGTATATGGAGGATTTTCTCTTTCTAGAACTCTCTAATAATATCTAAATTCTATCTATTTTTCCTATCTATTTTTCTTCTCTATTTTTCTTCTATATTTTTCTTCTATCCCTTTAGGTGTAGAGAATGGGTCTATATATAGGAATAAGAAATAGAAGTTTACAAGGTTTAGGAAACTAGAATTGTAGAGAAAATAAAAACTTTGAGATCCATTGGGATTCTAATTAAGAGAGAGAATAATGAGTTCTATTCAAATTAGGAGAGAATATTGAATTAGAATATTCTTTCTTCTTTATCTTCTTTTTGATCTTCAGTAGACTTCTTCCACCTTTTTAGGCCTTTTATTATAATTTTCTTCTTTCCTACAAAAAGACAAAATAAATATTAATCCTCCATAATTTAAGCATTAATTATATACTAACAAAATATTATTTGCGGGTTTAATTAACAATTTTGGGCACTTATCAACGACCCAAACTATTCCACATCATTAGTATAATGGGAAGGTCCTTGATATATATGTGGGTTCAATGAGTCTAATTTACAACTTGGTCTAGCCATTTTGGGGGAGAGTTCAGGTGGTTACAATGCCTCTGCTTGTACTCACAAAGACCAAATTGAAATAGCTGAGCTCTACCAGGCCATCTGCGTTATATCATGCAACGAGCCAAGTACGTGGAGTATGCATAAAGGAGTTGGATACTTTATTTTATTTTATTTTGGTGCAACTGGACCATGGTGGACTTGAACCGGAGATCTCGCCTTTAATATAAATCACCGCACATACATTCCAAATCAAATTGGAATCAATAGATTTGTTCCAAGTGCATCATTTTCTCCCCCACTTTTCAACCTCAAATCTCATATATATATATAGAGAGAGAGAGCCAATTATTCGTTTTTGGGTGCATCATTCTCTCCGACATTTCAACCTAGAATCTAAAAGAGAGAAGAGTTGTTGAGAAACAATTACTCTTGTTTTTGAAATTTTTTTGCGCTACCTAATTTTGCCCACTAATTCTAAGAGAGAAGAAAACAAATGAGTGGAATTGAGATGAATTTACAATTATTTTTAAATTGCAATTTAATTTTTTTCTGAAGTACATGACAATGATATTTATTTGTTGATTTATAAATAAAATATTAAGGTATAGAACATAGTTCAATGCAACAAATCATGAACAACAAAAGACATATTTCTAATATGGTCAAAGAGAGAGCAATATATATCAACTAAAAAAATGTGCCATAATTCTTTAATGAATACATTATTATTAATCATATAATCATAAAATCCTAATTGTTGCCAAAATCTGTCGGTGCTAGTTATTAGGGCATAACTATACTCCAACATATGTATCTTTGCTTTGTGGGCTCCACAAGATATATATTTATGATCTGTATCTGATATAGGTTAGATCGTCCATATACAGCCAAATTGTTTATCGACAAATTTTTATAACCAAAATACTTGAAAATATTTTCAATAATATAAATTTGTAGCTAAAAGTATAGTTCGTCACCATAACCATATATATATATGATACCGATGTTTGGTTTTATATAATTTGTTTTTTCACATGCATCCGCAAAAGGCAAAGCTGTAAGCAATAATAGAGGTTGAACAAAGTTTTCATGTTTTATAATCATCAGTGACTGTTACACCTTTCATAAATTAAAGATGCTCCAATATAATGTACTTTATATTTTGGTCTGTCCAGTATCAATCTCAATTAAATTATTGACTGCTTTTATTTAAATTGTCACAATTTTTTTTTTATTTTTTTTTTGAAAAGACTTCTTAATAGTGAGAATTAGTTTACCATACCTAGACACAATATGGAGCGATTTTTCCATAATGTTAAGTATTTCAACATCAATTGTCAAAACACATTAAACAAATACACGGCCAGTCCGAGGATATAGCAAAGAAGACGGTGCCTTGGGCTTCCAAAATTTTGAACTTTTTAGGCCCCCCAAATTTATAGATCCATGTATATATATTGTGTGACGTAGAAGTATATATAAAAGCAGACTTCTATATTATAAAAGTTTAATATTTAAAAAAAAAGACTTACTTAAATAACAAAACTTACATATATTAATCCTTTTAACGCTTAAATAAAAAAATATTGAAATATAGTTTAAAATGTTTGTTAAGAGAATTTTAATAAACATTTGTACGGTTAATGGTGCCATTTTAAAACTTTGCCTTAGGCTCCCGAAGCTTCCACACAGGCCCTGAACTAATAATAGGACGGACAAAACTAGAATTATTAATATAGTAATACTGTAAAGAAAATTTATTGAAATATGTTTATATATAAGCACAATTATTTATACAAATAATTAATATCACAAATACATATAAGCTTACAATTAAATATCATAAACAAATTATAGCTGATATAATAAACACGACAAAAATGTGTAACCTAACACGAGAGCGGCCAAAAAATTCTAGTCAATATATATATATATATATGAGTGTATCTGGATAGTAGAGTGGGGTTTGCTTTGGCATAAGCACAAATTGAAAAGTTGTAAAACTTAAAAGTGCAAATTATTTGAGGCATGAATTATTAGATTTTATAAGTGCGAAGTATTATGCCAAAGTGCAAGCGGTCAAGTTATAGTATACTTAGGGAAGTCCAAGGTCAAACCACAGGGAAGGTAAATAACCTATTTCTTCTAGTTATCTCTCTCAGGGAAAGAAGGAAAAATAAAAGAAAAGATGATTGAAATGGGGAATAGGAAGAAAAAATGAAACTAAATTAAATTACTAACTAACTTTAACTAAAACTAAAAACAAATATAGTCTTAGGGTGCAAAATTAAAGGAAATCCACAAGCGCAAATTTTCTACTTAAAAGGCTTCCTAAATGGACTAGGGGAGTATGTAATTGAACCAAAAATAAATAGATAAAATAAAATAACATACTAATTAAATAATTAGAATATTAAATGAACTTAAACCAATAAGAAATAAACATTAGAGATATCCGTAGATAGGAAGTACAAACTAGTCCAATTGGGTAATCCAAATATAAATTTAAATAATATTTTTCATTAAGATTCAGCTCTTAGACCTTCTAACTATCCAATTATATAGCCATTACAAGTATATCATAACCCATGCGTGATAAAGACTATATAAACTAGCTTTGAGCAACATAATTAGGCAGTGAAGCTTTTTGACTTTGAAAAGTGTAATTTAGAACCTAGTAATGCTAGTGCGTGATAAAAATAATCCAAGTTGATTAAAATTTTCAAGAATCAGTAGCTTAACACTCTCCTAAGGTTTAAATATGTTTGAACGGGATTCAAATCATATCTGTCTTAAAAAGAACACCGAAAGTCAAAACTAGCACTCTTTCGGCACTTACGTGAATAAATACCAAAACAGCGCCAAATCAGCCAATTCACTTAAGAAACTAACCTAAATAATTAGAGGATAAATACCATCCTCATATCAGCCACGTTAGGGGTTTTGGTGTGAAAATCCATGAATTGACGTTTTACGGTTCTTAATTAAATGGAATTTCTGAGCTAACTTATGAAAACATGTTTTTAAGGCATGCAAAGATAAGAAACTACTCATATATTCAGTAAGTGATCTATAACCAATGGAAAAATCATATTCAAACCTAAATTGGATTACATTTAAAGATTAAGTTCGCATCATTCACTACGGACCCCTAACTAACGATTTAGTTAGACATATTCAAATTAAACAAGAAACAAGCATATAAATTATGAAGAATAGTATAAAAATACCTAAGAACATATAAAATCAAATTTGAAAACTTTTGGCTTTGGAATTTGTCAATTCCGATTTAAAATGAAGATTTTATGCTTAAAACGGTAAACGGACTCAAAACGGACATAAACTAAAGAAATTTGACTAAAACCCTAAAAATTCTGGAAAACCATATTCTATATGATGAAAAATGATTCACATATAAATAGCACTGAAAAATGATAAACTATTTGAATATAGAACGAGAAACAAGCATAAATCGATGAAAAATCGAAAAATCGACAAAATGGATCTATAAACCCTAGAACCAGCTCTTAAAACGAGGGTTTAGGGTTAATTCCAGAATATAGGAGATCCCTAATAACTAATTTATGAATAACTAAGCAAACAAACAATTAAAAGCAATTGAATCACAAGAAACTAGAAAACTAGGGTTTACCTGGATGAAGAACAACAATTGCAATTGAAACTTGATATAACGAACCATTCATGGGGAGACGGCATTTAAATGGTACTCGTAATTCCCCCAGGAAAAATAAACAACTTCATAGAGTTGCCAGAGTAGTACACATCTAGATTTATCACCGACAACAAAAGATCTAAGGACCCTAACGAGCTTGATGCCCTCAGGAAAGGGAAAAATGAAACGTTGAAGGCCTACTCGGTGCATTTCTGGGAAGTTTTCTGGGAAACGGATGGATTGTGACCAAAATTTTGCCATACATACATATTTGGGTGGCTTACCCCATAATGATAACGGCATCTATCATTCACTTACAAAAGGGCCCTCAGATGAAGTGGACGACTTAATTGACTAGATTAAGAAGTACGCCCGAGTAGAGGATAGGGAAAATACCTCAGGTGGTGAGGATAAAAAAAGAAGAAAGAAGGAAGACGAAGGCCTCTTCCTTAAAAATGAAAATGAAGGATGTTTTGCAAGGAGAACAACTACGATGGTGTTAATATAATCATCAAAGAGTCAAGCCATAAGATCATGAACAAAATCAACTACTAGCTCAACTTTAAATGGCCAAGGCCAATGGGTTCAAGCCTAAGTAAGTGAAAGGCCCACCTCCACTACCTGTATTACAAAGATCACAACCACAAGACTGAAAAATGTAAAACCTAAAAGCAGCTTTTGGAGGAACTTGTAAAGGAAGGCCATTTGGCCAAGTACATTAAGAAGGGAGATGATGGACAAGTGCACCCACAAAAAAAAGAATGGGAAGGAATAGAGGGCAGTTGGCGTCATCGAGGTTATAAACCGCTTTATATCCAAAATTAACTTGACCAAAAAGGCCATACAGACTACCTTCCACAGGGCCCAACTACTGGAGAAGGCTTACCCTTTAGAGGTCATATCCATCATGGCCAACAAAAGAGGCTGAAGATAGGGAGTTTATGAATTGAGCTTTTCAAAGAAGGATCTCGCTGGGGTAGACATCCCTCATAATGATGCCCTCGTTCTTATGGTTAACATCAATACCTAGGACGTTAAAAGAGTTCTAATTGACCCTGGTAGTTCATCTAAGTTCATGCTTAAGAACTTGTACGGTAAGCTCAAGCTGCCAAAGAACAAAATCCAATCCATAGCATGCCAGTCTTCAGCTTCAGCGGCTAACCCATTTGGCCCATCGACACTGTTCAGGTCCCTATTGGTGTGGGTCCAATCTCCATGGACATGGAATTCTTCTTCATGAAAATAGATACCCATAACAATGCTATACTTAGCCGAAAATAGCTAGGGGTAATGAGAGTAGTGGCCTCCCCACACCATCAAAAGTTGAAATTCCCTTTAAACTAGTGTTTTCAAAGGTGTTTTAGGGCACGCATCATTGCACCTCAAGAGAAAAGCACACCTAAGCTTAATATGAACAACGTTTTGCACAATATGCGCATGCATTTTGGCTAAGGCACACGCCTTTTGGCTGAGGTCTAAGCTTTTTGTGCATTTTTTGTACCTCGAAACCAAAACAACTCTGTTTTGGGTCAAATAAAAAAAATTTAACACAGCTTATTGAAATGATTGAATGACAAACCCTAGAACCCCTTCTTTATGTCATTCAAAGCTAGTAAACAAGAAACATAGAGAGAGAAAGAGAGTAAAGAACGAACTAACGAATTGAAGCATGACGAAGTGAATAGGGGACAAACGTTGTTTACTCTTCAGTCTTCATTGAAGGTATACAGGTTGTTTTTAACTTTTTGTTCTTTATTTTTGCCTTGTGCTTCATCCAATTGCTTACTTTTTGTGCTATTGTTAAGAATTAAAATAGTTTAGTTTCTGAATTTTTAGTTCGTTCGTATATAGGATGTTTTTTACTTAGTAATTTAAGGTTCCATTTACTTAGCAATTTAAAGCTTTAAGATGCCATTAATGTATCAAATTATCAATTATCTAATATAGCAAATCTAATGGTTCATAAATGATTTGTGTAGTTGAAAAATGAGCTAAAAATACCCATTTTGGAAGTATGCATATTTGAAAGATATAGTTTGTACTACTAGTTTATATCTATAGTTTCATGGTAGTTTTAACTGTTAATTTTGGTGCATTAATGTAATTTTTTCATTTATTTCACTTTAGGTAATGAAATTTTGTTTTATAGGCTTTAGCAGCGTTCTAGTAGTTTTAATAAGTCATATTAGTATTATTAAGCTTGCGTAAATAACCATTTTGCAATTCGGGTTATCTAAAATTGGTACGTTAATAACTTGTTTCGGTTTTAAGTGATTTATGAATTTTAACAATCTTTGAGGAACCATAACTTTTTTGTCTTTTACTTAAACGAGCCTCTGTCAATGCCTATAGTTCCTCCTCAACTTCCTCTGTAAGTTCCGTGTTGAGCCCAATTAGTGATATCGATGTTTTCTAAGCCAAAATTCAAAAAAATGGACTAGAACATCCTTCAGCACCCATGATTGATCATGGCCTCACAGTGGCTAGACTCTAGGGAATTTTTCTAGACTCGTTTCTAGTTCATTTTATATTTTCTACAATATTTTTCGTTCTTTTAAACTATAGCATTATATTAGAATAACACTTTCTACAAAAACTGTCTCAAAATAACAATCATAATCATCCAAGTGTAGGTAGTATAACTACACATATAAGAAGAAACATACATCTTTAAACCATAAATATTTAGGGTGGCTAACCCCTCATTATTCCCCATCAATTTATGCTTCAAAAATATCATAACGCCGGTCAAGTACATTAACCATGTTACTCAAAATTAGTATATTGTATTTCAATATCATATTACTGGTATGAGTGGGTAACTAAATTAGTGTAGTTTCATTCAAATAGTACAATTATAATAGAAATCACTACCTAAATTACATGTATAATGTAAATATTACTGAAGCATTATATACCACATATATTAGGTATCAAAAATTCTATTAAAATATCATACACAAATTACCATAAGCAGTTCTGTAACATCCTATATTTATATTAATGTTAATTATGTTGTATTAATTCCTTTATACTCGTGTGAGTGATCGTTTAGTGATTCGGGTGGTCCAAATTTATTTCGGTTGCTAAATCGGAAGTTTTGGTTATTTGTGATTTGTTGATTCTAGCTAACTTTGACCTATCATAATTTCTTTGTTTCTTATCCGATTACGATTTTTTTTGCACTAGTCCCTAGCTTTCATACCATTCTACAACTTTCGTGTTTTGACCGAAAGCTAATTCACACTCTTCATTAGTCAAAACAGAGTGTGAAGTAGGCCCATCGCTAAATTATGATCATTCGGTAGCGCTTCGGCAGAGCTCTGTCTTCATTGAATTTCTAGGGTTTATCCATCCAAAATTTGGGAAAATGTCCTTCTAGAAAGTTGTAGATGATTGAATTACTTTTTCGTGGACATACAGATCACCTCAATCGGAGTCCCGAGCGAAAAGTTATGGCCAAATTACGGACAATGCGCCGGAGCACATTTTTTACCTGCGGACCGGTCTAAGGAATTGCCATACCGGTCCGGCCTTTAATTTTGGGCGGTTTTCTGGGCTGTAGACCAGTCTGGTCTTTTGCTAGACTGGTCCAGCAGCAGGCTAAGTCGGTTATGAGCGATTTTAAAGTGTTTTTTCACCCATTTTTGCCCCAATTTCGACCCAAACCCACTCCTAACAACTAAAAGGCTTTAAAGAGAGATAGAGGTGGGTTCTTTGAAGGATTTTCACTCATTTTTTAATATCAATCCGAGATAAAAGCTCTAAATCCTCCGAATCATCCTCCTATTCACCATTCATCGTCTTCTTTGTGAGGTTTGCTTGGGGGAAGGCTGAAACCTTCATCTTTCCTCCTTCTTTTTCGCTAATAAGTCGTGGTAGGGGTTCTCTCGCCTTTAAAACTTGATAATATGACTTTATTACCCCAGAATCCTTGTGTTTGATTTATATTTGTTTAGAATCTTGAATAGAAAATAGTTCATGTTGTTTTTATATTTTATATGGTTATGAATGAAAGATTTGGGGCAAGATATACCATCGACACCCTATATAAATTATTAATTGAACTATGTGAAATATCTCTTAGTTGTACGAATGATTTTTGTTACTAGAATTGGTTGGTTGATGAATTGTGTATACCAAGAGATAAGTAATGAGATTTCTTTGGGTGTACATGGCATAAATTGCTTTATCTGCATCTTTGATAACATGTTCTACATACCATATATTATCATTGTGTCTAACCGCAATCTTGGAGGTCCCTCGGCAAGTTTAGAACTATTCTTATAGCTCGTCTAGTGGGTGTATACCTCTTATTCATGATGAATGAAGCCTGTTAAAACCACTATATCATTTTGGGTCATGATGCTATCCCGACATGGATCCGGATATGATTCTATTATTTCCCTTTGATGATGAAGGGAGATATGTTTATGTTTGTGCCTACCAGTATGAAAAATAACTAGGGCCTGTTGCATTTGGGTTAAAAATTTCTAAACCTCTGGAGGGCAAAAATGCATCTACTGTCTAGAGCCAGCGGCGTGTAGTCCAAAAATCTAGACAACGGCTAGACACTGACGATTCTGTTGATATGATTCTATTGATGGACTTGTGGTCCAACTCATTCATGGTTGCATGGTATTCTTTGAGGCCAATGGGCCAGTTTATGACGACTATCGGGTTATTCTCTCAGGTGGTGAGGCCCTTTTTAAATTCTGAACTAGTATTAATATATTTTGGTTGCGTGGCTTTAATGTTGACACAAGTGAGGTAACATGCATTTGCATATGTATGCGTTGTGTATAAAACTTATGATCTTAAACCGAAGAGTTTTCTTTATTTAAGACTGTAACACCCCGTGTTCATATTAGTGTTAAGTATGTTGTATTAGGTTTCTTTACGCTCATGTGAGTGATCGCTTAGTGGTTCGGGTGGTCCGAATCAATTTCAGTTGGAAAATAGGAAGTTTTAGTCCTTTGCGATTTGCTAATTCTAGCTAACTTTGAGTTATTGTAATTTCTTCGTTACTTATCCAAATAAGATTTTGTTCACATAGGTGTCTAGTATTTGTGCCATTCTACAACTTTTGTGTTTTGGCCGAAGTCCAATTCTCACTCCTCGTTGATCAAAACAGGGCCCGAAGGAGGTCTACGCTAAATTCTGGTCATTCGGTAGCGCTTTGGTAGACTGCTGTCTTTGGTGAATTTTTGGAAAACATTTATCCAGAATTTGGGAAAACTTTCTCTTATAAAGTTTTAGAGCTTTGAAATACCTTTCCGTGGACATAAAGAACGTCTCGATCGGAGTTCTGAGTCAAAAGTTATGGCCAAAACAAAAATAGTGCATCAAAGCACCAAAATTACACGCGGACCGGTATGGAGAGTCCAGACTGATGCGCGGACCGGTATGGGCTTTTTCAATACCTGTACGGCAGTGGGCCAATGTCGGTTTTGGTCATTTTAAGCATTCTTTTGACCCCTTTTTGCCACAACTTCGACCCAAACATTCCTAGACATCCCTATAGAGTTCTAGAGAGCTCTAGGGAGAGAGAGAAGGAGATTTCTACACATCTAACCTCTTAATCCAAGGATTAAAGCTTTAAACCATCTAAATCTTCCTCTCCTTCACTATTCATCATCTCCTACCTTGTTGTCCCCCATAGGAGCTCTAGCTTGAGCGTTGGATATGGGAACGAGGGTTCATATATCATTGGTTTGAGGATCTTGCCACACTAGGAGCGTGGTCACGCGAGAACTTTAAGATTTCGCCGAACGGAGCTTCGGATATGGATTGATTTCTATGGTTAAGGTATGGTAAGTATTTTGTATGCATTCCGTAAGCTCTAGAGCTATTCTTTGATATATGTATTCTTGTATTCATTTTGTTATTACTTGTTCCTTCGCTCGGTTATGTTATGGCTAGCTTTGCTTGGTATATGTGATATGTTTGACTTAAATGCTTTGGTGATTGATTGGTACATGTTTAAGTACACCTATCGAGAATTTGCCAACAGTCCAACAGCCCGGTTTGCAACGTCCGCGGAGAGGGCGTGGGTGAGGTGAGGCATGAATTGGTATGGTGGTACTTGGCATGTATCCATGAGAGAGCCAGGTATGAGGCCTTGTGTGGTGATGGGCTCATGTATGTGTATTTGTTATTGTTCTATTGATTCACAGATTCATCTTTATTCTCTGTATACGGTTTACTTCCCCATACATGTTTTTCATCTACAGGTACACGTGGTGAGAACGCGGGATGGGATGGTGAGAGTTCGTGGGAGAATTTTAGAGATAGCTGTAGTTTGATAGAGGATTTTTCGTTGTATTTTGGAAATCTATTGTAAATTGTTACGATTCGTATTCTATTTATTCATTTTTTTATCGCCCCCAAGGCAGGGCGTTACAAATACTCTCGTTGTTATCCCCCCTACTGAGCGTATAGCTCACCCCGTTTTCCTAAAATATTCCAGGTACTGAGGAGTCTAATAAAGGAAAGAGTATGGCGGGACCTGGGACGACATAGGGCTCTAATACTATGGTTAAATTTTTGGTAGTATGTATGTTTGCCAGGAAACCACGGCTAGCCCGAGGTTTGCATATACTTTTGGGAATTTGCATAGCTTGGTTTTGTATATCTATGATGCACGTTTACAAGTTATAATATAAGTTTGTATTCCGTACTTATCCTTACTTGATGCATGTATTGCTGTTGATTTATACTCTTCTTATACACCTATCTTAGTCCTACTAAGATGGGTACGAGACACTCCAGGTCTTAATTATGGATGTTATTCTGTAAATTAAGGCGGGGGTGTAACAAGTTCATTATACGTTAACAGTCACATAGCTCAAAACTATTTGTATACTTATGTATTGAGTTCATTCAACGTTAACAGTCACATCGCTCAAAACTATTTGTATACTCATGTATTGTATCAAAGTATCATATTATTGGAAGGGTTCATGCCCAAATATTAACATACTCTTTAACTCAACACATATAACAAACATTAAAGCTTATATACAAGTCATAAAACAGTCTCTCTAGACTTTCTAACTTTGATTATACACGTGGGCTAACAAAATGTATTGAGAGAGACTGTATTGTGTATATCTTGAAAATCATGGAGTTTGTGTACTAATTCTGCTTTTTTGCCAATATTTGATTATAAACAAATTATATCATAGTTTAATAGTAATTAAATTGTAAGATATACATAACTAATATTGTATAGGCCACCATGGATGTCCATAACTAATATTGTAAGATACAATTTATCCCACATTGGAATTGTGATATGAATGAGGGATTACTTAATAGTATATATAGTGAATTTGTCCCACATTGATTATGTAGAGAAGTAAAGATGTTAGCTCTTAATATAAATAGAGCTAACCCTTACATATATTAGATATCAGTTGAATAATAAGATTCTTTATTTCTCTCTCTATATTATTTCAACACGTTATCAGCACGACTGCTCTATAGTCAATTGGAGGCCATTGCGAAAGCAGGCCACCATAGTTTAATTTTTTTCCTTCTTTTTGAAGGCCGACCATTGCAAAAGCAGGCCATTATAGTTAAATTTTTCTTTCTTGGAGCATGTTCGATAAAAGGGGCTGTTCGAAAGAAGGCATGGGATTTTCTTTTCATAAAGGTTAGATTTACGCTTGTGTGAACACCTCATTTTGCGACCCCCGCAAGAATCCTAATTTTTAAAGAAATAAACATGCATGCACGCACGAGCACTCCTAGATGCAAATGTATTTTGTTCATGTGATACAGGTCAAAGAAGAAAGCCGAAAGGACCCCGGATGAGGAGTCACAGAATTATCGAAAATTGTCGGAATTAAAAACCGTCAAAACTCCGGGAAATTTGTGAAAGGAGAGTCACGTACTTTGGATCATCCTCAAACTTTGAGAGTTGTTGGAAATTATCAAAAGGAGTAACATACTCGAAAATCAGCTAAATCCGACGGTCGGACCTCCGACAATTCCGAAAATCGCGAGTTTATTTCGGGTGGTCAAATGGAGATCTTCTCGAAGTTAAAATGGTTTGAAGTTTGGTAAGTGGATAGGCCTTATTGTGGGGAAGAACATATTCAAAATTTAGCTTTGTCGGACATGGGGTCCTCAAGAATCAATTTGTCTACCGTGCAATTCCAGTTGAAATGTCCTTCGTAGAAAATTAAAATAAATAGTGGCCTTCCCGAAATCTGATCGGCCTCAAATTTGGACAAAAGTTAGAAAACATTTGGAGGGAAAACATATAAAAAAATCAGAATAATCCAACGGTTGGAGATTTAATTATCGAGATTGTTGTATGCAAGTACGTTTCCTACGCGGGAACAAACTCTTTGTACCAAGCCAAGGAGACCGAGTCCTTCCAGAATTCCGATCGTCCTCAAATTTTTACAGGATGTAAAAGACTTATATTGGCAATACATATCCAAAATGAAGCATGATCCAATGGTTAGAACCTGACTTGTCGTGCAAACAAGGGACCTTGTCTACAACAAGTACTTTTCCTACGCGGACACAAACTCTTCGTACCAATCAGAACGAAAGGGAACCTTCCCGAGCTCCGATCGACCTGAAATTTTTACACGATCTATAAGATTCCTATTTACAACACATATCCAAAAATCAGGATGATCCAACGGTGGGAAGGTCTCGCGATAATTTCCAAGAGTCCTAGTTGCAATCTCTTTTCTTGCTCTCCAAGTATTTTCTTCAACTATAAATAGACCCCCCCTCCATTCATTATTATCATCAACAATCAAGGGAATTTCGTGGTACACACCAAGAGATCCTTATTCTCTCCTTCCAAGAAGGCTCAGGTATAATTTTCTCTCTCTTCTTTTATTTATTCGTCAGTTTTATAATTCATACTCTTGTTTGCATAATTTTTATTACTTAATAGCTTTTCAAAACCTTTTTTTTTCAAATTGTTTTCAAAACTAAAGGTGTATAATAAACCCTAATCCAATTCCAAAATAGTATTATTACTTTGTTACTTTTTCAAAAGCTCGGATTAGCGGTATTATTATACGAAGGAATTGATAATCGCTATATATCCAATCTAATTCATAGATTGCGGTGTATATGTGATAAATACTCGATTATGAGAGCACTAGTGCCATCTATACCGGTTTAATCAATAGACTTTGGTATACGATCGGTCAACTCGCCTCATATAATATCGAATATAAGATTCCACATTGAATCAGTTTTCGAAAAGCCCAATGCTTTACAAAATCACTTGTTTCACTACATCTATTATCATCAAACTCTCTTTTTCAAATCACACACACACACACACACACTTATTTTCAAAAATCATGGGCGAACTAGGAAACACATCGTTTTCATCCCAACCCCAAAATCCCGATTTCTAAGGCAAGCACAAAAAGCTGTAAAGTAATAGCAGTAGCATGCAAGAACTGAATTATAACACACGCATATCCTACTCAAGAGACCAAAAGGGCGAATTGGGTGCCTAATACCTTCCCGATTTGTAACTTAATCCCCGAACCTTCGAATCAACTGGTTTCGCATATTTTGTGTATAAGAGGATATTTACTCCATAAATACGTCTCTTTTACACAAACCTTTTTTGTTTGTTTAGTAAAACAAACTGGCAACTCTTATTCTTTTCAAAACCTGATTTCCAAATCAACAAACGGAATCGCCGCCCACGGGGACCCCCGGGCGTCGAGAACGCGGGTTCTCACAGTGGCGACTCTGCTGGGGATTTTTAAGAGGATTAGACTCTAAACAATAGTAGAATATGCGTGGATAATTGTTTATGTTCGCATGCTTTCTTTTTTTTTGGCCTTAGTCTTAGGATAACGTAGATGCGATTTAGGTGGATACCCTAATTCCCTTTTTATTTGTAATAATTGTTTGAGGAAAATCTTTTCATAAATAAAATTTGAAAGTACTCGAACAAACCCTAAAGCGTTCTTCATAATGTACCTCCATAATTGTTATTTTGCACGCACTCACTATCATCATGCATTATCGCGAGTGTGAATTTACCCTATCAACCTCGGGACCAAAGTCGTGATTAGGCCGTGGACTTGTGGGTCTACACTAGCCGAAAGCGCATGGGACCACTTTCCTTGGCCAAGTACCAAACTGAGGTATATCGAGTGACGAGAACACTCACGTACCCAGAATGTATATCAAAAGGTCCTTGCACGTACTCGCCCTTGGGGTATATAGCAAGACCTAGCCAAATAGGAGGGAGCCTTAAACCTTACCCATTTCAACCACGCTTGCATATAGGATGCGTCAGCCTAGTACACACGAATTTCTGCATGTTTTCTTGACCGTTGGTCGTGAGATTAGTGAACAAAAGGCCTTGTCATACATACCGATTTTTGGTTTGGCAAGTACGGCCGGTGGCTGTCCAACCCCGTTCGTAGAAATCCCTCACTAAAACCAGTTAGTGAGAATTTCCCTTTTACTATTTCCATGAAAAGCAACTCTAAGTGGAGAGAACTTCCCGATTTTCAAAAAAATATTTTTCAAAATATTCTTTCAAAAAATCGAGTCATTCTCCAAAATGAATTTTTCAAAAAAAATTAATTTTCAAAATCGGAAGGTTATAAGGGCACCCCGGGAATTTATATTCCGACCCTAAACCTATCCACGGGGCTCTCAAGTTGCTACTGTCGGTCTGTTTTCGCTTAAACACCAAAAAGTGGTTTTCGATTTGCATATCATTGAGTCACACTCTTTTCCGAGAATTATGCAATCAATTGGTGAAAAGTATCAGTTATCTAGTTCTGGCTCGTTGTCCTTATCTCAGTCTTTTCTCCATCACTCTCAGGTTTTTTTTTTATTGCGGAAACACACTGGCCGGTTGGGCTGGTAGAGATCATACAGGCAGACTTACTCGACCAGATTCACCTCTCATCATGCCTCCACGACGTGCTCTCGATTATCACAATGACCAGGTAGAAGTTAACGAAGAAAGGGTTAATGATGCCGAGGGTCAACACCATGCAGCGGATCTGCCGCCCGGTCCCGTTTTACCAATCAATCCCGAGGCCCTTACTCCAGAACAGCTTTACCAAATGATACAGGGTCTGGCTCAGTCTATGAACACCATGACCAATCTGCATAGGACCACCCAGGCCCGTCTGGATACCTTACTTGCTACTCGGGCACCTGCTGAACTGAATCAACCAAATCCTAATCCCGCTCACAACCAAGGCCAAGGCCAAGGCTAACCTATTCCCCCACCTCAGCAAAATGTCCTACCAGTTCCCCAAATACGCCAAGGCCCACCAGTACCAGATGCTGTCAATGTATGGCTCCATCCTGAACATAATCAACCCCGACAACACCATAACCCACTCTTCGAAGGGCATGAACCAGATCCATATATGGGGCAGTACGCTGAGTCAGTAGTTGAACAGGCTAAAAAGAATGAAGCCATTACCCTACTGAAGGAACAAATGAAGGCTCTGAACCAAAAGGTGACGGATAAGGCGGACGACATAGCCGATCTCCAAAATATGTCTATTTTTCCTGAAGCCAGGTTGCCGGTGGGTTTTAAGCTCCCTAATGTGGAAAAATTCTCGGGAAATAGCCTGCCCCATCTACATCTTAAGGCCTATGTTCGCACTATGCAGTTGTATGGGTTGAATGAGACTCACTTGGCCCAAAGTTTTCATCAGACTTTAACAGGGCCCGCGCATAGTTGGTTTCTGGGGTTGGAAAAACACAGGGTGGCCGATTGGAAGAGCATTGTAAAGGAATTCATGGAGCACTACAAGTCAAATGAAGAACTGAAGGTTACTCGTAAACACCTTGAAATGGCTAAGCAGCGAGAAACTGAGAGTGTTAGTGATTTTATCACACGTTGGAGAGAGTTGGCATCACAAATGATTGACCGGGTCCCTGAGGAAGAACAATTGGGGTTGATAGTCAAGAATTTTAAGCCCGAAATCAGAAATGGCATGGGGCGACAGTACTTTGAAAAATATAAAGCTTTAATGCATGTGGCCAACGAAACTGAGGAAGAACTGGCAAAGGCCGCTGAGGTTAAGAAAGCCTCGTCCCAGTACAAGAAAACTGCTTCTACTATTAATCAAGTATGGTCTCAGCAAAATTCGGGGTCTTATCAGAGAAGTAATTTTCAGTATCCACGAGAACAGGAATCTGCCCAAGGCCAAGGGTTCGGGAGGAGAAACAAAGACCGACATTTTGCACGTCTGCCGGCCTTACTAAGCAAAACCCTAGCCGCATTACAAGAAAGTGGAATCATACGACCATTGGCCCCCCGGGCTCCCCCCGACCCACTTCCTAATGGTTGGAGGGCCAATGAACACTGCGAATACCACCAAGGCCCAGGACACAACACTGATCGATGCATGGCCTTAAGGCACACCATCCAAGATCTAATCGAGTCGGGAAGAATCCCTGACCCAGAGCCACCAAATGTTGTGAAGAATCCGCTACCTAACCATGGAAGGGTAATCAATGCCGTATTAGTTGAAAATGAAGAATGTGATCCCATCTCCTTGATCAAGCCAGTAAGGGAGAATGGGGAAGAGGCTGTAGTAGTTTACCATGTTGAAGACCGTGTAGGCTGGGGCTGGATAAAGGAAGAGGAAGAAAATTTAGAAACCATGTTTCGAGATATGATGAAAGAAGCTCCGCAAGTTTCAAAGGAACCAGTGTATGATTCTCGTGTTAGCAAGTGGATGCGAGAAATGAAAATACTGCCCGGTCAAGGGTTGGGCAAGAATAATCAGGGCATTGCTGAGCCCATTGTTGTCAAAACCCAACTACGCCGGCAAGGTTTGGGTTACCAGGAAAGAAAAGTGAAGATTGGGCAAGATGCTCCCAGTAAGAAGTGGTCCATCTCAAGAAAAATAATTCGAGCACATGTTGATACAATCAGTTTTGACTGGTCAAAGGTAGCTGCAGAATCTGATGTGGCTGAAAAGGAAAATTTGGCTAAGTGGGTACAACAGCTCACACGATCAGGGAAGGTTTATCAAACCCAAGAAAAGGGAAAGGAAGAAGGTAGGAAGGAAGCGGCTCAGCCCGAAAAGAGCCAAGTTGTTGAAACAGCTGAAGAAAACGCAGGCTCAAATCTCCATTTGGGGCCTGTTGGTATCTTCCAAGCCCCACAGAGCAGCATTTCTCAAGCTCATGGATGAGGCCATAGTTCCAATAGAATCAACCCCGGAACAACTAGCAGCAATGATCGGGACCCTAAGCCTACAGAACAGTTTGTCCTTTTCGGACGAAGACCTATCACCACTAGGGAGGAACCATGATCAAGCACTCCACATATCTGTTGAAACTAGAGGAATGGTAGTCCCGAAGGTACTCATTGACAATGGGGCGACTATAAATGTCTGTCCACTCAAAACCTTCAAGGCTTTAGGACTCAATGAAAGTAGCTTGGGAGAATCCCCGGTAACGGTAAGGGCATATGATAACACCAAAAGGGCAGTATTAGGATCTGTCGACTTGAACTTACTAATTGGGCCGATCGATTTCTCTGTTGAGTTCCAAGTTATCGACATACCATCTAGCTTTAACTTATTGCTCGGACGCGCATGGATACATTCGGTAGGAGCTCTTCCGTCTTCTCTACATCAAAAGATCAAGATCCCGATAGGAGATGAAATTATCGTGATACATGGTGATTGTGACAAAACCATAATGCCTAAAGACACGCCAGTCTTAGGCATAGGAAGCCAAGATGTACAGTTGGGGGGTTTCCAATATGAACCGAGGGTACAGGCCTTGACCTCACAGAAGATTACATACCTACCACCCGAAACAGTACCGTTTTTGAATGAGAAAGTAGTAGCAATAATGCATACCATGGGCTATATGCCAGGTCGAGGATTGGAGATAGACAGGTCGGGATAGCTGAGCCGATCGAACCCTATATGCAAGGAAGAAAATGCGCCGGGTTGGGTTTCCCATGCGACACAAAGGGTGAAATCTTGGGTGATTCGGGTTGCGAAATGATCAATACCTCCCTCAATGGGTTTTTTATAAAAGAAGGGGAAGATTTTCCATTATGTGGCTTCCAAGAACCATGGGTCAATTCAGAAGGGAACAGAGTTCCGGGTTTTGAAATCTTTTTTATTGAAGATCTATACTACAAAGAAAGCCAGATGCACGATACCGAGGGTCGGGGTCATAACATAAAGCTTCAGGATGAGAAAAACGAGTTGGAAGATATAGCAAGTATGATGCAAAATCTGTTTGTTGAAGAGACACAGATCATGGCAATTACTGAGGAAAAGCAAATATTGGACCCGGTCACACTGATCCGTCCAGTTAAAGAGGTGGGAAATTTGAGTGAGAAAGGGAGTGAAATTGTAAGGGATAAAATTGTGGGTAGAATGAGCGATTATAAGCTCTTAGGAGAATTTCTTAATGTTTTTGATAGCATGGTCATTAATAAGATAGTATCAATTCCTCAGTATCCAAATGTGTCTCATATTACCTCAACAGAAATCGAATCCATGAATGATATCCCAGAAAAACACGAACAGAGAATCCAAATCGAGGAAGGTGAAACTATTACAGTTAACCTAGGGACCAGTGAGGACCCTGCCAAGGTAACTAAAGGCGAGCTGTTGGGGCGTATGGTTAGCAAGAAGGGAATTGAAGTGGACCCTGCCAAGGTAAAAGCAATTCAAGAAATGCCCGTACCACGCACCGAAAAAGAAATCAGAGGATTCTTGGGTAAGCTACAGTATATCAGCCGATTCATATCCCATCTCACGCAGAAATGTGAACCCATATTCAAGTTGTTGCAGAAGTCATCAGATGGCCAATGGAATGAACAGTGTCAGGCAGCATTCGATAAGATCAAAGAATATTTGTCAAATCCACCAGTCCTCGCCCCGCCACAACCTGAACTGCCCTTATTGTTGTATCTCACGGTCAATGAAACTGCTGCAGGGGCCATGCTAGCCCAACACATAGCCCAGAGTCGGAGAGAGCAGGCAATTTATTACATCAGCAAGAAGTTGTCACCTTATGAAAGGAATTACTCGCCTCTTGAGAGATCATGTGCAGCCTTAACCTGGGCCACTCAGAAATTGCGCCACTATATGCTTGTGTTTTCAGTCACTCTTATAGCCCGACTAGACCCACTGAAGTATTTGTTCGAAAAACCGGTGTTAACTAACCGCATGGCCAAGTGGGTATTCTTACTATCAGAGTTTGATATCACTTAGATCACTCAGAAGGCGATTAAAGGGCAGATTATAGCAGATTTCTTGGCGGGTAACCCTATGTTAGAAGGGGAAGAAGAGGAAGAATCCAAATTTTCGGATGAAATGGTTATGGTCATAGATACAGAGGGTGAATGGCAATTGTATTTTGACGGGGCTGCAAACAAGAACGGTTACGGGATAGGGATCCTCCTAATATCACCAGACCAGATTCAGTCGCCATTGTCTTTTCGGCTCCAATTTGACTGCACCAATAATACTGCTGAATATGAAGCTTGCATCGTGGTTTTGGAAATCGCGCTTGAAAAAGGGGTAACAAAGATACAAGTATTTGGGGATTCAGCTCTTATCATTCATCAAATTCTACGAAAGTGGAAAATCAAAGAAGAAAAGCTCATCCCCTACTTAGATCGATTGCAAGACGTGGCCAACAGGTTCGAAAGAGTTAGGTTTCACCATGTACCCCGCTGCCAGAACAACTTTGCTGATGCACTAGCAACTCTGGCATCAATGGTAGAAATTCCCGAAGATAGGCAAACAATACAAATAGCCATTGAGCAGAGGGAGATTCCTGCATATTGTCTAGTCATCGAAAGCGAAAATGAGGAAACGTTGGACCCATCGATCTGGTATTATGACATTTGGAGAATCTTAAAAGAGGGAAAATACCCTGAGGGTGCTGACAAGAAAACTCGGGTAGCACTCCGAAGATTAGCCGCTCAGTTCATTATTTGCTCGGGAAAATTGTATAAAAGGAGTCACGATGGGATACACCTCCGATGCTTAAAACAGGAAGAATACCAACCAGTTATGGACGAAATTCATGGGGGTGAATGTGGACCCCATATGAGTGGGCACACCTTGGCCCGCAAGATTGTCCGACAAGGGTATTACTGGACCACCATGCAACAAGATTGCAGCGATCATGTACGAAGATGTCACCTATGTCAGGTTCATGCAAAATCTCAAAAGCTTCCTCCAAAAGAATTATACACTATGACAGCCCCCTGGCCCTTTTCAGTTTGGGGTATAGATGTCGTTGGGAAAATATCACCGACAGCAAGTAATGGACACGAATACATACTGGTAGCAATCGACTATTTCACAAAATGGGTAGAAGCTGAATCATATGCGAAGCTTGATGCAAAAAAAGTTGCAAAATTTATCCGAAGAAACATCATCTGCAGATACGGAGTACCACATGAAATTGTGTCAGATAATGGAACCCACTTTGAGGGGGAAGCCAATGATGTAATGGAAGAATACGGGATACAGAGACACAAATCATCCCCCTATAGGCCCCAGACCAATGGCGCAGTAGAGGCAGCAAATAAAAACCTGAAGAATGTGATTAGTAAAATGGTAAAAAGTGGTCGAGACTGGGCCGACAAATTGCCGTACGCGCTATGGGGATACCGCACTACCGAAAGGGTCTCTATAAACGCAACACCATTCTCACTAACATATGGAATGGAAGCAGTATTGCTAGTAGAAATGGAGATTCCATCGCTGAGGGTGATACTGGAGAGCTCGGTGTCCGAATTAGACTGGGTTCAAAGCCGTTATGAGGAACTGGCATTACTCGATGAGAAACGACTGAAAGCCGCCTATCATCAGCAGGGATATCAGAAAAGAGTCGCTAGAGCGTTCAATCAAAGGGTGAAAGTAAGAAGAATACAGATAAACGATTTGGTGCTGAAGGAAATCAGGGAACCAGCCAGAGATCCGAGGGGTAAATTCGCACAGAAATGGACTGGGCCATACATTGTTAAAGAAATCCTTTCCGGGGGAGCAGTCATACTCACAGATACAGATGGGCATCAGTTCAATTCTCCGGTTAATCTGGATCGTCTGAAGAAATATTATCAATAAAGGACCTAAGCCAGCATCCCTAAGAACTACGTAGACCTGAGCCCCACAACCAAGATTTGAGATATTAGAACAAGGGGAACGTAGGCAACCTGAGAAGTGACTTCAGGCCCGGTCTAAAAAAAAAAAAAAAAAAAAAAAAAAAATTTCAAGAAAGCAAATATGATGGGAGAAATGGAAAAAGGAGTGACGTGAGGGACATAACCTCTTATCTGTTAAATAAAAGGACACCCTTTTGTCTTTCAGACAGAAGGTCTGCTTTTGTCTACAAGACAAAATGATAAATGATACTTTCTTAGATAAGTTGACATATTCTCGGAAAAGAGTTAGCATTGCATGCATTTTCAAATAGCATATCATGCTTCATAAATCAGGCAACTCACGATTCACAACCATTTCAAAACCAAGGTGCATGGTATGAGCATTTACATAGTGCATATATATAATCTCTAGGTTCCGTGACCTGCCAGACGGGCTTCGCCACCCCATCATATTCCTCCCAGAGAATCGAATCATATATGAAATCCCAAAGCCTTTTTCTATAGGTAAGTCCAAGCCTTTTCTATAGGCACCAGTCAAATCCCAAGCCCTTTCTACAGGCACCATTCCAAAACCTTTCCTACAGGCACCAATCCAATCCAAGCCCTTTCCACAAGCACATACTAAAGCCCTTCCTTCAGGCAAACTCAAGCTCTCTCCAAAGCCAAAAAGCCCCCTTTGAGAGGATATCAGAGAAAGATAGAGAGAAAAACTGGAATGATAAGATTTCGTAAAAAACACAGGGACCAAGCCCCCACAAAAAGGACCTTTGGCCTAGCTTCTCCTCGCCCAAGAAGTCTTCAAGATACGGTCTCAAAGATTCTCGGACCGAAAATCACAAACACAACACGACGATGTCAAATGCGAACTTTCAAAGTAAACATTCTCAAAATCCCAAGGACGATGATGCTCAGAAAACCTGACAAAGTGAGAGAAAACAAAGTGGGTACAAGAAAAAATTGAAAGAGTAGAAAAGAGGATAAATCCCACAGTGCCAAAAGAAAAGAATATTGAAAAAATAGAAAAGGAAAAAAGATGGCAGCGAGAGCCACACCAAGAGTGACAGCTAGGCTGAAAAGCCCAGGGCTACGTCTTGGGTGAGGAAGGCTGCTGACCTTGCGAAAAAAAGAAAAAAAATAAGCTGCATCAAAAAGCTTTCAATAAGTCAAGGAGGAATAAGGGCATCGAAAAACAGAAAATGATGCAGGCACAAAAATTCTTCTCTCGCGAAGTCAGGAAACAAAATCGCACCCTAGTGACAAGAGAAAAAAATGCCGCGGAAGCTGAGCAAGAGGCAAAGTCCAAAAATTCATACACGAAGGTTCGAGAATTGAGAGAACGTAACTCGATTTTTTCTCAAAGAAAAAGAAGCCAACCAAAAATTCTTATTTTTTTCAAAAAATATATCACACTAGAAATTTTTCTCTCTATGTCTGTTCAGAGACTCTCACCCCCTCAGCAAATCATCAACTTTCGTCACCTCAACAGATCATCAATCACCCTAATCTTAATCCCGCATCAGCATATTCTCAGCATATCACCAACCCTTAGCCTTTATCCTAACCAGTATGATTCATCACATCCTCAATAGACCACCAATCATCATATCCCCAGCAGATCATCAACCTTTAGCCTTTATCCTGACCAGTAGGAATCCTCATTTTCCTAGTATACCATAAATTCTCATTTCCCTACCAGCCTTTATCCAAAATCACCAACACCAAAGTAGTGTCCCCAGTTGATCATCAAACATCCCCAGCAGACCATCTTCCCCAACCTCTCAAACACAAAGCAAAGTCCCTAATAGACCATCTGCCCTCACCCCTTCAAAAAGAACCAAATCATAATGAGAATCGTTGACAGAACCGTCCCTACCGATGGGAGTACATCAGCTCAACGCCCAATCAAATTGTTGACAGAACCGTCCCTACCGATGGGAGTACATCAGCTCAACGCCCAATCAAATTGTTGACAGAACCGTCCCTACCGATGGGAGTACATCAGCTCAACGCCCCAATCAAATTGTTGACAGAACCGTCCCTACCGATGGGAGTACATCAGCTCAACGCCCAATCAAATTGTTGACAGAACCGTCCCTACCGATTGGAGTACATCAGCTCAACGTCCAATCAAATTGTTGACAGAACCGTCCCTACCGATGGGAGTACATCAGCTCAACGCCCCAATTAAATTGTTGACAGAACCGTCCCTACCGATGGGAGTACATCAGCTCAACGCCCAATCAAATTATTGACAGAACCGTCCCTACCGATGGGAGTACATCAGCTCAACGCCCAATCAAATTATTGACAGAACCGTCCCTACCGATGGGAGTACATCAGCTCAACGTCCAATCAAATTGTTGACAGAACCGTCCCTACCGATGGGAGTACATCAGCTCAACGCCCCAATCAAATTGTTGACAGAACCGTCCCTACCGATGGGAGTACATCAGCTCAACGCCCAATCAAATTGTTGACAGAACCGTCCCTACCGATGGGAGTACATCAGCTCAACGTCCAATCAAATTGTTGACAGAACCGTCCCTACCGATGGGAGTACATCAACTCAACGCCCAATCAAATTGTTGACAGAACCGTCCCTACCTCTGGGAGTACATCAGCTCAACGCCCAATCAAATTGTTGACAGAACCGTCCTACCGCTGGGAGTACATCAGCTCAACGCCCAATCAAATTGTTGACAGAACCGTCCCTACCGATGGGAGTACATCAGCTCAACGTCCAATTGTTGACAGAACCGTCCCTACCGATGGGAGTACATCAGCTCAACGCCCAATCAAATTGTTGACAGAACCGTCCATACCGATGGGAGTACATCAGCTCAACGCCCCAATCAAATTGTTGACAGATCCGTCCCTACCGATGGGAGTACATCAGCTCAACGCCCCAATCAAATCGTTGACAGAACTGTTCCTATCAAAGGGAGTACATCAGTTCAACACCAAGTCCAAACATCGCCAATCCATCCTAAGGAGAGAGAGAAGCAGCATAGCACAGCATCTTTTGCATTGCATTATTTTCAAAATATCATCTGTGATTCATGCGAGTGCCACAAAATGATGCGTTCTCATTATCGTCCTGGTTTCTTTGCTTCACAAAGAACCCAGGCCGAGAGGGTCTGTGAACACCTCATTTTGCGACCCCCGCAAGAATCCTAATTTTTAAAGAAATAAACATGCATGCACGCACGAGCACTCCTAGATGCACATGTATTTTGTTCATGTGATACAGGTCAAAGAAGAAAGCCGAAAGGACCCCGGATGAGGAGTCACAGAATTATCGAAAATTGTCGGAATCAAAAACCGTCAAAACTCTGGGAAATTTGTGAAAGGAGAGTCACGTACTTTGGATCATCCTCAAACTTTGAGAGTTGTTGGAAATTATCAAAAGGAGTAACATACTCGAAAATCAGCTAAATCCGACGGTCGGACCTCCGACAATTCTGAAAATCGCAAGTTTATTTCGGGTGGTCAAATGGAGATCTTCTCGAAGTTAAAATGGTTTGAAGTTTGGTAAGTGGATAGGCCTTATTGTGGGGAAGAACATATTCAAAATTTAGCTTTGTCGGACATGGGGTCCTCAAGAATCAATTTGTCTACCGTGCAATTCCAGTTGAAATGTCCTTCGTAGTAAATTAAAATAAATAGTGGCCTTCCCGAAATCTGATCGGCCTCAAATTTGGACACAAGTTATAAAACATTTGGAGGGAAAACATATAAAAACATCAGAATAATCCAACGGTTGGAGGTTTAATTATCGAGATTGTTGTATGCAAGTACGTTTCCTACGCGGGAACAAACTCTTTGTACCAAGCCAAGGAAACCGAGTCCTTCCCGAATTCCGACCGTCCTCAAATTTTTACAGGATGTAAAAGACTTATATTGGCAATACATATCCAAAATGAAGCATGATCCAATGGTTAGAACCTGACTTGTCGTGCAAACAAGGGACCTTGTCTACAACAAGTACTTTTCCTACGCGGACACAAACTCTTCGTACCAATCAGAACGAAAGGGAACCTTCCCGAGCTCCGATCGACCTGAAATTTTTACACGATCTAGAAGATTCCTATTTACAACACATATCCAAAAATCAGGATGATCCAACGGTGGGAAGGTCTCGCAATAATTTCCAAGAGTCCTAGTTGCAATCTCTTTTCTTGCTCTCCAAGTATTTTCTTCAACTATAAATAGACCCCCCCTCCATTCATTATTATCATCAACAATCAAGGGAATTTCGTGGTACACACCAAGAGATCCTTATTCTCTCCTTCCAAGAAGGCTCAGGTATAATTTTCTCTCTCTTCTTTTATTTATTCGTCAGTTTTATAATTCATACTCTTGTTTGCATAATTTTTATTACTTAATAACTTTTCAAAACCTTTTTTTTTCAAATTGTTTTCAAAACTAAAGGCGTATAATAAACCCTAATCCAATTCCAAAATAGTATTATTACTTTGTTACTTTTTCAAAAGCTCGGATTAGCGGTATTATTATACGAAGGAATTGATAATCGCTATATATCCAATCTAATTCATAGATTGCGGTGTATATGTGATAAATACTCGATTATGAGAGCACTAGTGCCATCTATACCGGTTTAATCAATAGACTTTGGTATACGATCGGTCAACTCGCCTCATATAATATCGAATATAAGATTCCACATTGAATCAGTTTTCGAAAAGCCCAATGCTTTACAAAATCACTTGTTTCACTACATCTATTATCATCAAACTCTCTTTTTCAAATCACACACACACACACACACACTTATTTTCAAAAATCATGGGCGAACTAGGAAACACATCGTTTTCATCCCAACCTCAAAATCCCGATTTCTAAGGCAAGCACAAAAAGCTGTAAAGTAATAGCAGTAGCATGCAAGAACTGAATTATAACACACGCATATCCTACTCAAGAGATCAAAAGGGCGAATTGGGTGCCTAATACCTTCCCGATTCGTAACTTAATCCCCGAACCTTCGAATCAACTGGTTTCGCATATTTTGTGTATAAGAGAATATTTACTCCATAAATACGTCTCTTTTACACAAACCTTTTTTGTTTGTTTAGTAAAACAAACTGGCGACTCTTATTCTTTTCAAAACCTGATTTCCAAATCAACAAACGGAATCGCCGCCCACGGGGACCCCCGGGCGTCGAGAACGCGGGTTCTCACAGCTTGTCTTTTCTTTTATAATACTTTGATGATTTATATTACTGTTAAATATTTTATTTGGTCTTTTATTATAGATTTACATATTTTATTTCATAAATTATTTGGACTTGAAGTTCCATAATTATTATTCTGGACCTGAAGATCCAGAACTTATATTAGGGACCTGAAGTTCTCTAATATTTATTTGGAACCTGAAGTTCTATAATCATAATTCAGGACCTGAAGATCCATGAATTATATTAGGAACCTGAAATTCCCTAATTTTTATTTGGAACCTGAAATTCCATAATCATTATTCTGGACCTGAAGATCCATAGATTATATTAAGGACCTGAAGGTCCCTAATATTTATTTAGAACTTGAAGTTTTAATAAAAACATACTTCAATAATTAAACCTGCAATTTTGATATTAACTTCGAGGCATAAAATCTTAATTTTTTTTGTATTTACTCTAACTTAATAAGTTTTATTTAAATTGCATGTACATATGTGTGCGCTATTGTTTATTCTACCCTTTTTCTTTTAACCTTAATAATTCAACGACTGTAAATATAATGGATCAAAATAAGGCCATATTTTATAAGCCTGAAATCTTGATAGAACCTGAAGTTCTATAATTATTTTTTTATGAGCCTGAAGTCTCATAATTGAAGAACCTGAAGTTCTTATCCATGAAATTATAATTGGCCAAAAATATTTGACTTTATTGATCTTTTATTAGTAATTAATTTATAATAATTCTCTTTTGCAGTCATAATGTCGAATATCACTAAACTCGAATTTAAGACCCTTAAGCTTAATGGCAACAATTACTTAAATTGGCAATTTGATGCTAAACTTCATTTAACTGCCAAAAATCTTGGTGATGCTATCGTGGAAGGAAATAAATTGTCGTCGCATGACAAAGCTTCAGCTCTTATCTTCCTAGGTCATCATATTCATGATGATTTAAAAAATGAGTACATGACTGAGGAATACCCGTTGGGTCTCTGGCAATTCCTGAAGGATAGATATGACCACTAGAAGTTGGTCATCTTGCCTAGTGCTTGCAATGAATGGATAAATCTACGATTCCAAGATTTTAAAACAGTGGCTGAATATAACTCTTCACTTTTCAACATTATTGCTCGCCTGAGATTATCCGGTGAAAAAGTTACTGAAAAGCAAATGATTAAGAAGACTCTCTCCACTTTTCATGCCCAAAATGTGCTCCTGCAGCAGCAATACCGAGAGCGTCGTTTCTCAACGTACGCTGAACTTGTAAGTTGTCTCTTAGTTGCAGAACAAAACAACAAAGCTCTAATCAAAAATCATAATTCTAGACCAACTGGTTCTGAGACAATTCCTGAAGCAAATGCCAATTTTGGTCAGAATAGAGGTCATGGAAACGGGCGTAATAATCCCCCTAGAAAAGGTGGATACAAGAACTCCTCCGAAAGAGGTGGACGCAATAACTACCCTAGCAGAGGTGGTTATAAAGGCCCACACAACAATACAAAATTCAAAAACCACCAGAAGTGGTCTGGTAAGAAGAATGAAAACCAGAATAAGAATCAGAATCAAGACCAAAACCAGAATCCACCAAATAATAATTGCAATAGATGTGGAAAAAGTGGGCATTGGTCACGTGCTTGCCGTGCACCAAAACATGTTGTGGATCAATCCAAGGCCTGTATTAATGCTATGGAGACAAACTGGTTGGATGGGGAAGAGAACGATGCAAGCATATCAGCCACTGATATCATTCAACTGAAATGCAATGATTTTTTTGAAGATGCTGATGGCAATCTTGTTACTAAGGAAAAGTTTGACGAGATGTTGGGAGCACCACCTAGCTAGGTCCAGAAGACCTAAATTATCACTACTTATTTTATGCATTTAGGCAGTCTTAGATATTCTATTATTTAATTATGTTTTAGGAATTATTATTTTATTTTGATATTTATAACTTTTGGTTAGAAACTATAGTTTGTTTTTATATTCGTTATAACGATAAATTAATTGTTTTTATAATATGTTTGGGTTATTAAATAGTTTATAATATTTCTTTTAAAGGTATGGATTATGGAATGCATGATACCGAGGATAATTTTTGTCTAGTAGACAGTGGCACAACACATATTATATTGAAAAATCAAAAAAATTTCTCTGAATTAGTATTTAATACATGCAAAGTATCCACCATTGCTGGACCTGCGCAAATAATTGAAGGCTCCGGAAGAGCCCATGTGATGTTACCAAATGGTACCCATATTTTTATAAGACATGCATTATTCTCAAGCAGTTCCAGAAGAAACTTGCTTAGTTTTAAAGATATTAGAATGAATGGGTATCATATTGAAACAAAAAGTGAAGGTAACAAAGAATTGTTATGCATCACTACTAGTACCGTGACCCAGAAGCTCCCACTAGAAAAATTAAGTGATTTCTCCTCGGGTCTCTATTGCACAACATTATCTAATGTTAAGTCACACTCGGTTATGAGCCAAAAGCTCAAGTCTAAAATACCGAAACTTAGTGATCCCAAGGCCTTAAGATTGTGACATGATAAATTAGGACACCTAGGGACAACCATGTTGAGAAAGATAATAGATAACTCTTATGGGCGCTCATTGGCAAACCATCAGCTGACCATACCAAGTGGCTATTTTTGTGCCCCTTGTTTACAAGGTAAACTCATCACAAAACCTTTGTACCTTAAAATTTCTTTTAAAGCACCATTTTTTCTCCAAAGAATACATGGCGATATTTGTGGCCCTATAGATCCCCCAAGTGGACCTTTCAGGTATTTTATGGTTTTAATTGATGCTTCCACCCACTGGTCAGATGTAAGCCTACTTTCTACTAGAAACATTGCTTTTGCTCGCCTATTGGCACATATCATTAAACTTAGGTCGCAATTCTCAGATCAACCAATTAAGTCTATAAGACTTGATAATGCAGCTGAGTTTACTTGTCAAGTTTTTAATGATTATTGTTTATCCATAGGGATAAAAGTTGAACACCCCGTCCCACATGACCACACACAAAATGGTTTAGCCGAATCCTTAATTAAGCATCTTCAACTTATTGCAAGGCCTTTACTCATGCAATCTAGGTTACCTGTTAGTGCCTGGGGACATGCTATATTGCATGCATTAAAACTTATTAGACTTAGACCTACAGCTTATCACACATTTTCTCCTGCACAACTAGTAACTGGTTTTCAACCAAATATATCACATTTGCGTAAATTTGGTTCTGCAGTTTATGTTCCTATTTAGCCTCCCTAGCGTACTAAGATGGGCCCTCAATGACGACTAGGGATCTATGTAGGTTTTGATTCACCTTCCATTATTCGGTATTTAGAACTAATGACATGAGATGTGTTTGCTGCACGTTTTGTAGATTGTCAATTTTATGAGACAGTATTCCCGCCGTTAGGGGGAGATAAGAAGGTTTCTGAAGAACTATCCGTTCCAGAAGAACGGCGAGAAATATCGTGGAATAATCTCACATTGTCTCATCTGGATCCACGAACATCAGAATGTGAAAAAGAAATACGGAGAATAGTACATTTGCAAGAAATTGCAAATAAATTACCATATGGATTTAATTATGCAGCGAATGTAATAAAATCACATGTGCCAGCTATGAATGCACCTGCCAGAATCAATGTCCTTAAAGGATAAAATAAAAATATGACAGCTAATGAATCTGTGCCACGCCAAAAGCGTGGCAGACCTATAGGTTCTAAAGACTCAGCTCCCCGAAAGAGGAAGACTGAGCAATCATGCCCTAAGAACACTCCTGAAGAGGTTCCCCATTTCACTCAAGAAGAGGTCATGGAAAAATTCACTCTCTCTAAGGCCTCAGAAGAGGTCATTGTTTTAGAAAAAGTCCCTGAAGAGACTATAAAAGCCCCTTAAGAGGCATTAGTACCAAATAATGAAGAGATATTTATACTTTACATTTATTCGAGAGAGATGTGAAATAGAAACAAAAAGATCATCGATGACGTATTTGCATTTACAGTAGCTACTAAAGTATCAAAGGGCAATGATGAAAATGATACAGAACCACGTACAATGTCGACAAAGAGAAGATTGGCCAAAATGGAAAATTGCCATCAAGGTAGAATTGGAGTCTCTAAATAAACGTGGTGTATTTGGACCTATAGTACAAACCCCAAAAGGTGTTAACCTTGTAGGTTACAAATGAGTGTTTGTAAAGAAAAGGAATGAGAAGAATGAAATTACACGATACAAGGCACGACCTGTGGCACAAGGTTTCTTACAGAAACCTGGGATTGATTATGATCAAACATATTCCCCTGTTATCACTACAAGAAAGATAACCTTTGTCGGCGCGTTACTTGAAATGAGGCGGGAAAGATTACACATACTGACGCATCTTAATCACACATGCCAACATAGTCATTTTGCAATACAGCCATTTCGAGTATTTTTGCCGATGCAATTACACGCGTCGTTAAAAGTCATATGAATTTTTGCCTGCGCGTTTATGTAAACACGTCATTATAGAGCAAAAAATGGCGCCTGTTTCCCCGCCCTTCTTTTTTTCCGCGAAAATAAATATTTTTATTAAAAAAAAGAAAAAATTAAAAAAAACCCAACACAAATCAATCGCTCTCTCACAAAACCCACAAACCCATTTGATCTTTCTCTCACTCTCATCTCACACAATGATGACGCCATCGATCTCTCTCATCTCACACAACACCGCCGTCGATCTTTCTCATCTCACACAACCCCACCGTCGCTCTTTTTCTCATTTCGTCTCCGCCTCCTTATCGTCTCCACCGTTGTTGAACCACCCGCAGTCGTCCCCGGCTTCTTCTGACCTCCACAGCCACTCCCCCTTATCGTCTCCTCTGCAGCCATAGCCACATCTCCATCTCAAGCAGCAAAAAGGTAAAAGCCCCAAATTTATATATCGATTATATATATAGAAATAGGATTTAAAATGATTAAGCCCCCCTTTTTACTTACAAATCATATATATGCCTTACATATCTCCGTAAAGCTTATATATCTATTATATATACATATCCTCTGTGTATTACCAAATTCAATTACCCCCACAATTTATCAGGTATTATTTTACTTTTTTATTTTTTTTCAAGTTTTGCTGTCAAATCTGTTACCATTTCCTATTATTATTCAATTCGTCTTTCTTTGTTATATTTTTTGTGTGAATTGATTATGTATTCATTAAGTATGTAGAATTGGTATGCTCCTGTGATTAGAAATTTTGAGTTTTCTCTTAATCGTGCAATACACGCTTGTTGAGTTAGATTTAATTCATGATCACGTACAAGGTTATGGCTTTAGCGTTAGTTAACCAGTTTAGATCTAATAATCGGCAGATTAGTTGTTCGAATTTTTCATCTTCACCTTATTATTTCTTTATTGTAATGTAATTGTGGTTGCATCTGTAAATTGTAATATTGGGCTGGGAAGCCAGTATTACATGTGGTCATGTCCCCATGTCCATGTGCATATATATGGAGACTTGACAAACTGAAAAGTAGATTTCCTATTTAAGAATTAATGGACCAACCATACTATAGTAGCTCGTTACATTCACCTGATCTACACTTTATTGTTATTTTACAACTTTGTGTTTTAATTGATATTTTTACTGTCCTTTTAACAAAGATGTTATAAATTTGATCTATATTTTTTTTTCCAAGGAAACTGTTTCCATGGGCAAATGTTTTCGCAGAGTCAATGCAACACAACCTTAGTTAGAGCAATCAGCTTAAGCATTCAGTTTAGAAGCTACATTATTGAAAGCTTGATCTATTTCTTCTTTCGTCATCTCAATTGTTTGGTCACTATCATAATCAAGCTCACATCTTTCATTTTGCCTCCTCACACTTGTGATTGTCTTTTGCTTTTTGTTCTTCACCGAGGAATCATTGTCTAAATTCCCAAGTTCCACCTCATAAATCTCTTGGCAGGCCATAGCTTGCTTGCGAAAATCTTTTTTAGGACTTGGACCCGAACTATCTCCCTTGCCTTCAAGCTTTGTTAGCTCCACCACAACTCGTGGAATAAAATTCCACTGGTCGGTTACTTGGTTGATATTCTCCCCTTCATTAAGAGCATTAATGGTGTCTTGTAAACAAGTGAGGATCCCTTCAGCAACTATCCTCTTTATCTCGCTTGGCTCTGGCTTCTCTTCTTGGCTCTCCAACGAGGAAATGGTTTTTTCCAAATCGTCTATAGCCTATTTCTTCACTTCAGAAGGAGGAAAACAATCCTTAGCAGAATTAGAAGCTACACGCTTGGGTGAAGCAGCAGTAATTGGCTTTGAATATGACCCGCTTTCAACTTTCTTCTGAGATTTCCTAGGTGTGCTTAGTTCTTGATCTTTTCTTGCTTCATGAGAAATAATTTGCCTCCGCCATGGCTTACCAGCATGCATAAGGTAACTTTCTATATCTACGAGTTTTTTTTTGTTGTAACACTCTGATACCCATTCCTTTGAAACAATTGTTCCACAATCTGCCTCAACTTGTCGAAACTTTGGTGTATTTGGAAATGCACACACCAGGAGGGTTCAATTAGAGTTCCAATCAGCTTGATACTCTACCCCCATTTCCAAGGCCTGAGACCTTAATTGACTACGCTCAGGATTCATAAAGCCTGACATTACAAATACAACACCTTCCAGAAGTTTTGAAGAGTTTGTGTCACCCAAATTGGATTCAGAAGATTTTTCGCTGCTTTCATTCTCCTTCGGATGGGTTTTTCGACCTTGAGCTTGTTCAAGTGTCTCGCCTGTGTCAACATCTTCTTGTTTCTTTCCATTAAGTTTATTTGCATTTTGTCTTGAACTCATCCAAGAAGGGAGATTGTGTTTCTTATCACCATTATGAGGGCTTGCACCTGAGCTAGACATTCCAGCATACACTTGTTGTTTTCAAATCTTTTTACTGTTAACGTTCTGCTGGAACAGAAAAAAATTTGTATTTACAGTTTCCACTCTGCAATGCCCCTGTTCCATTTTCTGACGTTTGTTAGAACCCCCACCATTTCTTACGAAATACTCGGACACCAACTAATGTGCCTTGGAAGTTGTGCATCCACCTGTTTTTGTATTAATTGTAAACTCATAACTTGTTTAAAAATTATTGTCTCATAAAATAATCTCTTATATAAAAAATAATTATTATTTTACATGATGCTAATTAATTATTTTTAGGATTCAACTGCCACTCATAAGAATTAACCCTAAAACACATATAATTAAAAAAAAAAAACTCCAAATATAAATAGATTATATACTTATGAGGGACCTAACAATTGCCCTTAAACCTTAAATGCACAGGGCAACTATTGTAAATGTCCACGTACTGCTTTCATTAGATGTTGAGGATAGTTTTGATTTGCGCTCAATTTTGTTTTCCTTTTTTTAGGGTTGGTATAAAAAGAAAGAATACGCTAAGAAATAGTACATACCATCCAATGTATCATTTTCTTGAAGGTTAACACGTTGAGATTCATCAAGAATCGACGACTCCCTAAAAATGCAAAGCCTTAACCTTCGCTATCTGAACTTATACAACTTGTGCTCGTTAAGTGCATCCTTGACCTGTGCTCTAGCCTTTGAATTGAAAAGGAGCTAGATACAACAATTGTCTACCTAGAGGATATGTAGGATAGAGATAATGCTATAGCAAGCTTGTAACCATTTCACTCGCTTTGTCGCATGTCTGTAGTTCTAGAAGTATAAAATCGGCCTAATTTTTGTCTTTCCAATGTCTTACTCCTCAACTAGGAAAAAGATCGAGGGGGCAAGTCCTCCTCGAACCAACAAAGTCTGTTTAGTGTCATATGTCAAATAAACTAATGGACTGGCCAGAACCAACTGGGTTAGTTTGGTTGGCTGGCGTTGGTTAATCTATCGTAAGAAAATTTGACAAGTAAAAAAGATAAAAAAAATCTGTTTATTTGGTCCGCAAAGATTCTAACACATTTTATGTTCTTTACATTATTTTGTTCTTAATTTTGAATTGCGTTGGTATATTTTAATGTAATTAATTTCATTATTTATATTGTTTGGCAGCTTGATCTTAAGGGAGCACATTATCCATTTGGTGAAATATTCAAAGAAGGTGCTTATTCTTATACTCCTATCCATTCCTTTCATATCTGTATACATTATGCTAATAGTTACAAACTTACAATTCATGTTTCTATGTGTTCGGAACCTAATAGTTTTGAACAAAATATTTGTTTAATTTACTCTAAAATCGCTCTTTTTAATTTTGAATCAATTGCTTTAATATTTCTCATGTAGTAAAGACAACATTTTCTAATGCCTCATTTCAATAATAATATATTTATTCAGTAAAGCATTTACATCATGTATGGTTTATCAAATCAACAATTTTAATAGTAAATCTGTGAACCAACTTCATCACATATAGTAAAAAAAAATCTATTCATTTGAGAATCTTATCCTCTCAAACTAGTGACCACTATTCCATATTACTATGTCTTCTCAAAAGAGCATTCCTACATTTTTAACTTTTCTTTTCTTTGACTAGTAACAGCCTTCATTATCTAAACCTCTTTTACTTTTTGGTAATCAAAAGGTTTAGCTTGGTGAGACATTTGATCTGCAATAATTGGTTCTATACCGGCTCTATAGATAGTACAATCCAAGTATTGAACTATATCTTTTTATTTGCACACATGATTGATCAAATTTCTTTTTCTTTAATATTCTTAGTGAGCTAGGTGTACATGTATTCGTACATATATATACGTATATCTTTATGCATACATCTCTATTGTGGATTAATTGATGTTTTGTATAATAATTAGAGAGCTTGTGATTATTAGGAGAAATCAAAGCCCATTTTTTGGACAAATGTTAGATTCTCGAATTAAAACTTAGAAGTCCTTTGATATGTTAGTTGTTCCTTTTTAATATTATATTTGCCTAGGAGATTGGATTTGTATTGATGTTTTACACTCTGTTGTGGATTAATCTGCATTTTCTTTATGACCCAAATAAAAGAAGATACATATGGATCTTAGTTTGCTGCTTTTTGGTCAAACCTATTAGAATGCATAGGGAAACTCTCATATAAGCATCTCAAAAAAGCTAGGAGATAAATTCGGGTTTTCTATGAGAGGTTAAAACAATAGATTCAATATAGTTACATGAAATTTCTTAACGTATTTAACAAAAAGAAATTATTTCCCTTTTAGGACCAGGTAGCAAATTTAGTCCATTTTAAACTGATTATGTATGTTTCAAATTCTAACGGAATGTGATTATAATGATTATGTATGTATCTGTTGTCTAGTGTCGTCCCCGACTGTTCAATACTAAGTTTTTTTTTTTCTTTTTTTGGAATATTTTACTTTGCTAATCACATGATTTAGTAAACCTCAAATTAACTAGATTTAATCTTGGCATGAAACTTAATCATCAGAGATTTCAATTTTGATTGACCGACCCCAACGAACTTACATAAAAATCAAAGCTAGTCATCAACTCATTGTTTCTTGATGTGCTTCAGTTTTGTTCTTTGTTACAAATCTCTCCTATGTTGTTATTTCATTGCTTTGATGGTTCTATTCTTTAACTGACTAGTTCTGATAAACATCCCTGATATTATTGAAATTGGTGCCGTATTTTATACTACATTATGTTAAGGTCTGTGTAATACTCCTGCTTAGATTAAGGTCGAGGCCAAGAGAAGGGATCAAGCCGTCGAATAGCACAACTATAATCAAAATACACAAACAAATAATGCCTTGCAAAAACTGAATATAAGCTGATAAGCCTATCATATGTGTTGCATGAAAAACAAATACGTGCCTATGTTCCCAACCCAACATTAGTGCAAGAAATAAAAGAAATAATAATAAATTGAGCACTTTTGTTTGGTTTCTATATTTCCACCATGCCATGATTGACGAATAAAGTCTCTCCTCTGTTTTTTCACAACAAAAATGATATCATTTTCAAAATGGTAATTACATACAATACTCTTGATACACTCCACTGATGGTATGGCTTTTTGTATATGAGATGTTCCTAGATAAAAAATAAATTTTGATTCTATGTATTATTTTTCCTTGCATTTTCTTTGCTCTTTTTTATCTTCTTTTTCTTTTTTCTATTCAAGAAAAGCCTTGGACAAGTGTTAAAGTTTAATTGCGCAACTAAACGGGCCCTTAGTTAACTCATTTATTAATCCATATTATTTTTATAGTTGAAGTTTATCTATCCACATGACGATAAAATCGTCATGGATGAGATTGAGCAATTGCAGATGAAGGCTTTCAGGGAATGGTGTCACGTCATGAAAACTCATTGGAAAAAGCTAGGTGGTGAACAAAATTCGGAAGCCCCAAAGAGAACCCCTTATAAAAAAGTTGATCCCGATGATTGGAAGGTTTTGTGCGATTTTTTCAGTTGTGAGGAACAAAAAGTATGAGTTTACTTTTTTTTATTTTAATATTTAAGTCTATATGTATTGAAACATTACTTGATTTGACTAACATATTTCTTTTTTATGTTATTATAGACAATTTCAGCAAAAAATTCGAATAATCAAAAACAAAGGTTACTTGAGGGGGGGCAAGGCTCAAAGACCATATTGGCTCATGTCTATGAGGGAGTAAGACTGTAAAATTATTTTATTAATTAATCGTTATTTAAATTATAAATAATATTTATTTAACTTATAATTTCAAGGTTGATCCGATGACTGATGAACTCCCTAGTGTTATCGACACGTTTCAACAACTCTATTGTAAAGGAAATATATGGAGGAATAATACGCTACAAAGAAGCACGTAAGTTTCTTCATTAAAATACATTTTATATGTTCATTTACTTACTTTAGGTCATTGATTGGGAACACTACTTTGATAATGTGCATAGTGGTTTCTCTGTGTTTAATTTTTTGATTTATTGGCCTTGTATGAACTTGTGGTTTTGATTGTAATTTGGGTTTTATTTCTAAATTTAATTCAGATTTACAACCTTAATTTGAGGAAAATTGCATATCTAGTGTGCATATGGGCAACCAATTAAGTAAATCAAATGTTTTACTTGGCTCCGGTGAAAATACACACACACACACATATATATATATATATATATACAGGCCTTTTTTTATGAAATGTTGTCATTAGGCTTTGATGAAATACGTATATATATGTGTGGGCCTCTATATTAGTGGGATAAAATATTAATGCCTTATATTATCAATTTTTTAATGAATCATTCTCAGTTTATTTATATTTAATACCTTTATATAGCACTGTTTTGGGACCTATTTTTGGTACATACATAAAAGTTTTTTTATTTCCTTTTTTCTATTTAGGATGCCATGATACATATGCAAGCTTCCCGGCCAATTGAGTCTGCTGGATCTGTTGAGCCCAACGAAGAGGTGGCTCAGCCAAAAGACTTGAACATTATGACATAAGGCTTAGGCCCTCGATCACGTCATCACAAGGGATATGGTTCTATGCCTAGGCTCAAGGCAGTTGGAGGGAGTCGAGCAACCATCAGCAGAGGCACCTATCAGGACCATGAGAAGGATAAAGTCATCGCCACTCTCAAAGAACAAGTGGCTACTCAATCAGCGCAACTGGCTGCTCAAAATGATAGGCTAAACGAGACGAACAATGTCCTTGCTCCAATGCAAAAATTCATAACTGGATTCCAGTATCAGCCCCCAACGACTCCTTCAAGTGCCACTCCCAACAATCCCTCGAGTGATTAGGATATTGACTTTCTTGATATTAACTTTTTTATTATTGACACTTTTTTATTTTGTATTAATGTTTAAGACATAACAATATGTATGTTAATACGGTATTGATAATATATCTAACCTATAATTTTGATTATTGAGATATTGGTTCAGCCTAGCATTTCTATTAATATTAAAAAAAAGTAATTATCCAGTGCATTTGTATTTATATTTAATTTTTCCAAATATATATAAAAAAAAATCCATTTATGCTGGCTTGTTTTACACAAAGCGTCAGCAAAAGTCATTTTTACAATCGCGATTTTGACCTTTTTCGGCGCGTCCAACGTGTCGGGGAAAATGATCTTTCCTGGCGCGTCTGGAAAGCGTCAGTAAAAGTGATCTTTCCCGGCGCGTCTATAACACATCAGCAAAAGTAATCTTTCCCAGTGCGTCACAAGCGCCATTAAAGGTTCTAAATGCGTCAGCAAAAGTATGCTTTCAAGACAAAATGCCATACACTTTCAATGACGCACTGATTTTTTTCCGGCGCGTTTTTGCGCCACAAAAGATTACTTTTGCCGACGCGTTTAATTTTGTGTCACCAAAAGTCTGTAAGGTACTTTTACCGTCGGACTTTGGCCGGCACTCTATGCCGGTGCGAAAACACGTCGCTAAAGGTTTATCGACCTTTGCTAACACGTTTTTAATACTTTTCCCGACGCGTTGATACGCCACTAAAGGTCATTATTTTTGTACTGTATGGATGCAATAACTTTCAGATATCTGATAAGTTTAGCAGTTACTGAAAGCTTAGATATGAGACTCATGGAAGTTGTAACTGCTTATTTATACGGGGACTTAGACACAAACATATATATGAAAATCCTAGAAGGATTTACTTTGCCTAAAGCAAAGCCAAGGAGTACATACTCGATACAATTAAGACGTTCACTATACGGACTTAAACAATCCAGAAGAATATAGTACAATCGTCTTAGTCAATATTTGTCTAAGGAAGGATATGAAAACAATCCCATTTGCCCATGTGTCTTTATAAAGAAATTCTTAAAAGGATTTTCTATAGTAGTAGTTTATGTAGATGATATTAATCTAATCGGGACTCAAGAAAAGCTCGAAAAAACTGCTAACTATTTGATGAAGGAATTTGAAATGAAGGATCTTGGGAAAACAAAATTCTATTTCGGCCTGCAGATCGAGAGAAGCACTAGTGGGATATTACTCCATTAATCTAACTATACTGAGAATGTATTGAAACGTTTTGGTATGGATAAAGCACATCCACTTAGCCCTCCCATGGTTGTCCGGTCTTTAGATGTAAAAAAAAGATCCATACCATCCTAAGGAAGATGATGAATAAGTATTGGGTCCTGAAGTACCATATTTAAGTGCGATTGGTGCTCTATTATATTTAGCACAATGTACTAGGCCGAATATTTCATTCTCTTTTAATTTTTGCTTGCTAGATATAGCTTAACACCAACTAAATGACATTGGATTGGTGTCAAACATATCCTTAGATATTTATGAGGAACCACTGATTTAGCTAGGCTTATTTTATTCACATAATTCTAATGGTTTTGAGTTAATAGGATATGCAGATTCAAGATATCTTTCTGATCCTCATAAGGCACTATCTCAAACAGGTTATGTATTTCTTAGTGGTAATACTGCTATCTATTGGCGATCTACTAAACAAACTTTAGTAGCCACTTCTTCTAATCATTCTGAAATTTTAGCTCTTCATGAAGCTAGTCGAGAATGTGTGTGGTTGAGATCTTTAATCTATCATATTCGCAGTTCTTGTCAGTTGTCTTTTATTTCAGATGTTCCAATATTATCTATGAAGACAATGCAGCATGTATAGCACAAATTCAAGAAGGTTTCATCAAAGGTGACAGGACTAAACATATTTCACCTAAGTTCTTCTTCACTTACGAGCTTCAGAAGAATAAAGAGATTGAAGTCAAGCAAATCCGTTCAAGTGACAACTTAGCTGAACTGTTCACAAAGTCATTACCGAAGCCGATATTCCAGGAGTTAGTTTATGATATTGGCATGCGTCGACTTTATAACCAAACTATATAAATGTTGTCATTAGGGGGAGTAAATAATCAGGGGGAGCATCCTGAAGTATGCTACCTAATATTTGCATGCTATACTATTTTTCCTTTTAACTAGGTTTTGTCCCATTGGATTTTTCTAGTAAAGGTTTTAACGAGGCAGCATATTGTGCATTTGATACCGATTCAATGATCCAGAACAATGTTGTACTCTTTTTCCTTCACTTTGGTTTTTTTCCCACTGGGTTTTTCCTTAAGAAGGTTTTAATGAGACAACTGTCATTGAATTGTGACATAATGGACATCCAAGGGGGAGTGTTATAAAAATATTGATATGTGGATGTCCAAAACTAATATTGTAAGATACAATTTATCCCACATTGGAATTGTGGTATGAATGAGGGATTACTTAATAGTATATATAGTGAATTTGTCCCACATTGATTATGTAGAGAAGTAAGGAGGTTAGCTCTTAATATAAATAGAGCTAACCCCTACACATATTAGATATCAGTTGAATAATAAGATTCTTTCTTTCTCTCTATCTATTATTTCAACAGTTTATCCAATAAATTGTAATTTTATAGTCTACTTCATTTGATCACAACTATTATATAATTGTAATTTGTTTATTGGATATTTTGTTGTTTGTCCAATAATCACACTTTATGTCACAGTTTAATTACAAATATTTGTATAGAAAATAATAATAAAGCACAATAAATAAACGGTACTTATGATAAAGGACACTAGTTTGAATTCATTAGTTTGTATGACAATTTTTTAATTAAGGACAAAATATTAATTATTTTCTTATTTCAATTAATTAAGTTGAATTCTAATACTAACCTTGTTAAAGATAAATATAAGATAGAAGATATACAATTAAATTTGAATTAAATCAATGATACTAAATTCAAACCTTTTCTTCTCTCCAATTCATAGCCATATATAGCAACAGCAGCTTCCACCGAAACCATCCCCAAGATGGCTTCTCACCCTCCTGATTCATTGATGTGTGTGTGCCTGTGTGTGTATATATATAATTTTCAATTAATTGGTTCATATTCTCAATTAAAAATATATAGTTTAATATGTCTGACAGAAAAAATACATATTTTTATTGTAGACATTATTTTAACATATTATTTTATAGGCATATTAATTTGAAGGCATTTTTCTATAATTGTTAATTTTGCAAACATATTAACTACCAAGTACAAGTTTTTATTTTGGCATTTTCTTAACATATTATTCTATACGCATATTAATTTGTATGCATTTTTTTATTCTTGTTAATTTTGCAGGCATATTAACTAGCAACTACAACAATTTATTTTGTAGATATTTTTTAAGATCTCGAATAGATGAAATGTTGAGTATTGTTTTATCATTGGTTTAAATGTAAGTATCGAAGTTGAAAAGTTTTTTATTTGTTTATTTATTTAGTAGACTTTATTGCTTTAAATTTCAAAAACTCTACTTTTTTTGAAATTTAAAGTTTCTGAGGTTGAAATTTTTTGAATTTGTTTTTCATTTGACTTTTTTAAATTATTGTTGCTTTTATCATCTTTATTTGAATTTTTTGTTATCTGTTTTTGAATTTATTATCATCGACTTAATTACGTAATTAATTTTATATTTAGTTTTGGGTATTTATCTATTAAAAATGGTAGTTTTGGAATTTAACACAATTAATTGAAATAATTAGATATTTTGTATTTTGTCCTTAATTAAAAAATTTTCCTTCAAAATAATCTCTTAAAAATAACGTCCTTATTAAAAAGAGATTGTGACATTTATCATTTTAAAAAAAAAGCCCCGTATTTATATTGTCAACTCGTCTAATTTAGAGTTTCTTTATTAGGTACTTATCAAATATAATGTTTTAATATTTTAACTATATCCATTATTTAATTCTTAGTTCAGATTTTGATAAATGATTTAATCACAGTTTACTAGAATTAGACTATATTAGAATAATATTGGCTTTGCATTTAGCACATAATTCATGAATTTGTTATTCTAATATAAATTGGTAAAATTTGAACCATTAATTTACCAAATCCGGTTAAACGCCTCTAAAAATATTTTATGATTATTGTATCTGTTTTGTGATATTAATTTAATATTTCAGTGGCCATACTTCTTAAAAGTGTGACGGTAACAAATTAAATTGCATTAAGCCACGTTTATGTCATCTCCCTAGAATTACAGGCCACGTCTTCATCCACTTTATAACAATTCAAGTAAAAAAAAAATTTATATTTTTATACATACAAATATTAGTTTGTTCGAACATAATTTTTCTTTGTATTTATATAGTACATTTGTGCAAAATTAAAATTTAATAAATATTTTAAAGGTCCATTTTATTTTTATCACTGGAGACTCCAAACTTCTCTTAAACCATCTCTACTCATTTACTAGTACGGGTGTATCTGAGATTTCTTCTACTCTTGCAATAGAAGGTTTATTATCTGTTAACGTTAGTTAATGAAACTGCTTCTCATTGATGAAAAAAAAATATGGAATGAGATTGTTAAGTATTCTCTAGTAACTGGCTTGTTATTGATGACATACACAAATTATTTATTTCCTTTTTTTTTATCTTAGTTAGGAAGTATTTTAAAATAGATTTAATTTTCTTCTTGTATATGATTTGTTTGATCTTATTTCTCAGTTAGGTTCAGATTTTGTTCAGCCTACAAGTGACGCGAACTCGGATCGTCTTTTCTACCAGTTTGATGGATCCTCAACCCTTGAACTACAAACGTAGCAAGAACCTTGGAATACGTCGAAAAGATGGAAGATGGAACCTCAACCCAACGCTTAAAGAAGCGCGAACCTCGGTATAATGAATGACGCCACAATCTAGTGTGATTGCTAGATTGATAAGTCAAGAACAATTGAATTTACTCAATTCAACATGTTCAACATGCTCTTAAAGAACACAAAGAGAAAGCTCTCAATTTAATTAATCATCAAAACTTAATTTTTAAAACAATAATGTGCCTCCTTTAAATAGGAGTAAACAAAGCCTTAGAATCCTAATTCAAAAAGGAAACTAATTCCTACTTAGAAAAGGAAAATAACTTCTAGAATATTCCTAATGCAATAATGAAATTAATAATAAATAATAAGGAAAATATTCAAAAAGGAAACTACTAATTCTAATTCCTAATTGAATAATGAGACTCAAGAAGCCCTATTAATTTAAAAACAATTTAAATTAATATCTTCTAGATTATTCCAATGGGCCACCTTGCCGTTCTACCCTCTTGAACTTCCACGCCCAATCTTTAGGAATCCCATGGAATGCATGATCATCGTTTAAGCTTCTTGAATCGAACATGTGAAATTCTATGAAATTCCTTTTGAATTTCCATGCCCTATCCTTGTAATTCAGCATGTGTGGATCATCATCATTTAGAATGCCATGAACCACCATGGTTGAATAGAAACTGGAGCTAGACCGGATCATATCATACCCCTCTTCTTTAAGAAGATTCGTCCTCGAATCTTGGCTATGCATTGCTTGATTCAACCCGCATCTTCCAATTTGTTGCTTGGCCTTCTTTGACAAACGGAATTCATCGAACTTGAGGCTATGCTTCAACTCGATTAACTTTAGTTCATTGAAGAAACTTCTCGGCTGATAATTCGGATGGAAATCATACTTGTCCACACCAATGAAGTCAATATGCTCCACTTCATCAACTTCCAACTCCGGTTCTTTAGCTAGAATCTCTTCTCTTCCCTTTGCAAAGATCCTCCTCGCTTCCATGGCTGCCTTGGAAATTCCTTGCTTCCCTCTGTATTGAATCTCTGAATTCTTTTTGAACTCATCAAGCTCCACGGCTTCCATGCTACGGAACTCCCCGCTAAAGCCGGCTTACCTACAACACTCTCATCAAAGCAAAGAAACATAGTCTCATTCGTGCCAAGAGTGCACTTCTTGAGGTTAGCGGTTAGCGCATCAAAACTCATCATAAGCAATTGATCATTCCAAGTAATCGATAAGTAACAATTTAAACTACTATTGCTACATGACAATGTGATATTCCAATGATCAAAGCCTTTCAAAACAATTTTTCCCAAGAATGGCTCAAAAATTTGATTCTTTAAACTCATAAAAGCATTATTCAAAATCAAAGAATTAGTTACCCATTCAAACAAGCCATACTTTGTTTTAAATCCAAATAATTTCTTCGGAGAACAACTTACCAATTCCAACTTAGAAAACTCACCAACTCTTTGCTTTAAAGCTTGTTGGCCATGTGCCAACTCAACTTTTTCTTGGTGTTGATCTCCAACTCCCTGCAAATAAGACACAATAGATATAGGCAAAACATGATTAAGATTGTTAGTATATGAAAATACTTCCTCCGATTCACTCTTTTTTGCCTCAATCTCCCTCACTTCACTCAAGTCTTTTTCAAACTCATTCTCACTAAAGATCACTGAATTTTCTTTTTCTCTCTCTATTACCTCAGCCTCTCTCTTTTCATTACTCTCTTTTATTTTTCTCTCTCCTTCTTTCTTTTCATCTTCGCACTCTTTCCTTTCCACTCCTTCACCACTCTTCTCTTGTTTTCGCTCACTCTCTCTTTTTTGATCACTCTCCTTTTGTAACTTCATTTGATCTTCATAAGCTTGCTTTGGTGGCAATGGAATAAGAGAAATGGTTCTCTCATTCATCTTGAAAGAGTACTTATTGGAAACGCCATTGTAATTGACTTGCCTATCAAGTTGCCATTGTCGACCCAAAATCATGTGGCCGGCTTGCATTGGAACCACATCGCATAAGACTTCATCCTTGTACTTCCCAATGCCAAGAGAAATAAGCACTTGCTCATTCACCCTTATCACTCCATTATCATTCAGCCATTGCAACTTATAAGGACACGGGTGCTTGAACGTAGGCAGATTCAACTTCTCAATCATTGTTGTGCTAGCAAAGTTTGAGTAAACTCCCCCATCAATTATCAAACTACACACCTTCTCTTGCACGAGGCATCTAGTTCGAAATATATTCGCTCGCACGCTTGGGTCACCACATTCAGCTAGCAATTCACCTTCTACGGCATGCTCTTCAATTTGGTTTGGCACAAAACTTTCCCTCCTCTTAAATTGCTCATAAGTTTTGGAAAACAGTTCGTTAAACTTAGAACAATCCTCATCATCAAACAAGGAAGCCTTTTTCGTACTACTACCCAAATTTTGTTTTCTCCTTCCCCCATTAGGAGTTTCACTTAACCACTTGCGCTGTCTAATTTTTAGATTTCTTACTCGCGCACTATCCCTTTCAAACTCCTCATCACGCCAACTTTGCTCAAAATTAAAATAAGACATTCTCACTGCAAAACAAAGATTAGTATAAAGAAAATAAATTTCTCACAACACTCCCTTACGTGTTTCGCTCAAAGGAGTCACTCTAATTTTTTTTACCGCTCGTGTTTGTCACTCAAAGATGATAAACCTCAATTTTTTTTTTCTCTTTGGAACTCCAAAACAAGTTGAATAATATGAATATCACAAGTTCTCAACAATCAATCGCACACCCACAATTAAATTGGACGCGTTCAACAAGGTAATACCAAGGACTAAAGAAACCAAATTCTAGCAATATTAATGAGCCAAACGAAATTCTAGAATTGCTAGAATAAATGCAAGTAGATTTCCAAAGGAGAAGCACCAATCAAATCCTTAATTAACGCAAATCAAATATCCTATGGCTTTCTAGATTTTTCCCAACCAAACGGAATTTATATTGACCAAAATCACAAGATTAAAACCCAACAAGAAGTATATCAATGAATAATCTAGGTTTTTTTTGAAATATTTAAACCTCCACAATTGAAACTTCAATGCAACAATATTCGTAAACCAACCCTAACAATAATCAAAATTCAATTCTAGGGTTCTTCCAACAAAGAAAATTTCAATAAATAATTTTTTTTACTATTCACGCAGCACTATTCACAGCACTTTTTTTTTTAATGCAGGTGCTATCGTAAAACAGAAATAACTTTTGATCTAACCGTTGGATCGGGCTGATTTTCGGATATGTTGTTCGGAACACAATTTTACCATAATCGGGCGGACAATCAGGACGATCCGAGGTCGTTTCGATAGCAAAAACCACTAATTTCGACAGTTCAACGGGATTTTGAAAAAAAAAAAAAATCTGATTTGCAACTTTTTTTTTTTTTTTTTTTTATGAACCCTAAATCAAAGATATGGAATCAACAAATCACAAGATCTATTATTAGGGATTTGGAATTGAAAACAAAAGAATTAAAAGATAGAAAACCTGGATAGAAAAGTTTGCTCTGATACCAATGACGCGAACTCGGATCGCGAACCTCGGTATAGTCGAAGACGCCACAATCAATTGGTGGAGAATTGATTGATAAGTCAAGAACAATTGAATTTACTCAATTCAACATGTTCAACATGCTCTTAAAGAACACAAAGAGAAAGCTCTCAATTTAATTAATCATCAAAACTTAATTTTTAAAACAATAATGTGCCTCCTTTAAATAGGAGTAAACAAAGCCTTAGAATCCTAATTCAAAAAGGAAACTAATTCCTACTTAGAAAAGGAAAATAACTTCTAGAATATTCCTAATGCAATAATGAAATTAATAATAAATAATAAGGAAAATATTCAAAAAGGAAACTACTAATTCTAATTCCTAATTGAATAATGAGACTCAAGAAGCCCTATTAATTTAAAAACAATTTAAATTAATATCTTCTAGATTATTCCAATGGGCCACCTTGCCGTTCTACCCTCTTGAACTTCCACGCCCAATCTTTAGGAATCCCATGGAATGCATGATCATCGTTTAAGCTTCTTGAATCGAACATGTGAAATTCTATGAAATTCCTTTTGAATTTCCATGCCCTATCCTTGTAATTCAGCATGTGTGGATCATCATCATTTAGAATGCCATGAACCACCATGGTTGAATAGAAACTGGAGCTAGACCGGATCATATCAACAAGTTTAGCATTATCTATAATAAAAAGCATTGGCCTCTCTTTAATCGGTTTCGTGATTTGTTTAGGCTTTCTTCTTTGTGGGTTGATTTCCTTGAAATTATTCTTATTTTAACATAAATCCTTATGTTTTTATATCTAAAATATTTTTATTGAAGCAATGATATCACGGTAAATTCGGTTAGTTAATTCTCTAAAAGCCAAGGAGAGGAATTAGATTATTAAAGTCATAGTACTACAACAAGGAATGCTGGAGACATTCAATAATAGAACAAGCCGAAAGACTAGAAAAATGATTTTGATGGACGAAAAGGTTAGCAAACGAACCATTTAGAACCTTTTTGTTGTCCTAAAATCTTTTAGAACTTATAAATATAATATGTCCCTTATTAAGTTTGTCTTATAATTAATTTTATCATGGTTCAAAGTTTACTATCTCTCATTCAATCAAACATTAAAGTCATGTGCACAAAATCTAATATTATAAATAATGTAATATAACAACTGACAAATGATATGAACATGATATGAGTAGTGATGAAATAGAGTTGGTAAATAAATTAGACTACTCAAATATAATATGACTCCATAAGCACCAGAACTTTTAGCGACGATTTTTTGTCGCTAAAAGTTTAATCCATACAAACTGGTTTGCATCAAATCATGACTGATATATATGGGGCAAATCAATGTAGAGTAGTCAAATAATATATATATATAAATCTGGTGGACTAGTTTGCACCAGATCATGACTGATATATATATGGGGCAAATCAATGTAGAGTAGTGAAATAATATATATATATATAGATCTGGTAGAGATGTTCTTCATCATGTGTAAAACATTTCTACCAAATTTCATCAAAAAAATTGAACCGGGAAATGGACTAACTACAGGATTGAAAAATATTGGTCCAGAAATATATATATATATATCTAATATTTTTCAATCCTATAGTTAACTCACTTTCCAGTTGAATTTTTTGATGAAATTTGGCGGAGATGTTATTCATAACATCTCCGCCAAATTTCATCAAAAAATTCATTTGGAAAGCGTGCCAAATGGCCTAATCCGTAAATAAGGTCCTTAAATTAAGGTTCTTACTTGAAATTTTGCATATATATATACGGAAATTCAAGTGTGGACGTATGGACTAGTCTTTTTTATGACGGTTTTGTGTCATAAAAAACATTCTCCAAATATTTTTATGATAGAAAACTATCGTAAAAGGATCAATCCCTAAGGATTGGTCTGCATTTTCCAACATAAATTATTTGGGATTTTACTCAGATATTACAAAACGGCATCTAGCTTGAGGCCCATCAAGTCATCAATACAGACCTAAATGGACCTTTAAACAAACTTATGATGCAAATATTATCGAACTTAAATTCAGACATGTGTTTCATTACATAGTTTTTCATTAAATTAATTTTTTTGGTACAACTTAATTTTTTCTATAAAAAGAAAATGAGGTCTAAGTTTTTTCCTTGAACAATAAATAAAGAAAACTCACCCAAAAACCCCTTTTGATGTCACTCGGACATGTTATTTGAGTGAGTGCCTCCCAATTAGTTTAGTGTCATTTTTAACATAATTCAAAAACTTCCTCTACGCTAAAAGAGCACGATTGAGATGTATTTATATTTAGTTTTAATTATATTTATTTTTATTTTTTTTCTAAAGTACGTGACATTGATATAAATTTGCTGATGATGTGTACGTGTTTGATCTTAATTTATAAAGAAAATGTAACTAAGCATCTTGGCCTAATGGTATAAGGTTGTTATTAGGATAACTTTGGGGTCGACTTAATACTCTCAAGGTCAATTTCTAGCATTATCAAAATAATGTTTGGCCAGCAGTAGCCACGCACTGCGGCGGGCATTAGTCGAGGTGCGCAAACGCTGGCCCGGACCCCACGTGGAATAACCCTTAAACCAAAAAAATAAAAAAATGTTAAAGTGCAGAACATTTTTCAATGCGACACAGCAAAAACAATGAAAGTCACGCTTTTAGTATGGTCAAATAGAGAGCAATATCAACTAACAAGTTGTGCCATAATTCTTTAATGAATACATTATTATTAATCATATGATTATTAAAGCCTAATTGTTGCCAAAATCTGTCGGTGCTTATTATTACTGCATAATTTATTCTCCAACATATGTATCTTTGCTTTGTGAGCATATGGGGTTCGGATCTCGTATAGCTTGGATTGTCCATACATAAATAGGTCCTTTAACGAAAAACTTTCATCAACAAAATATTTGAAAATGTTTTCAGTAACATAAATTTGTCGTTGAAAGTGCAATCTATATACAAACGGTTTGCATCAAATCCTCATTGTAACACCGATATTTGGTTTTATGTAATTTGTTTTCTTAGTGGTATTTGCTATATATTTGCTTTTATATAATTTGTTTTCTTAGTGGTATTTGCTATACGAGGCAAAGCTATAATCAATATAACGTATGTTACATTCCGGTCTTTTCAGTAATACATTATGTACATCTCTCGATTAAGATACTGCTTGCTTTCATTCAATTTGTGAAAATTTTATTTTTCTTCAAAAGATTTCTCACTAGTGAGAATTAGTTTACCTCACTGGCCTAGACGATATGAAATTAGTATTTTACCTCTTCAAAAGATTAAATTTGTATTTCATATATAATCATATATATATATATATATATATATATATATAATAGGTAATAAATTTGATTCTTTTCACGTAGTGATAATATGTGGCACAATTAAATACATTCTTTTATTTAATCACATTTTCATATTTTTTTGATTTGTTTTAATTGTCCATCCATCTTCCTTTTCCTTATATCATCATCTCTTCTCAATATTTCTTTCATACTTTGTCATATATTAGATTTCATATAATACTTAACCAATAATCACGATATTAGAAATTGTTATAAATTGTAATACTGAAAATATAAGATTATCTGTTTGAATGTGGGCTTTTGGTCAAGACCCAACTTTACCAATAATCAGTGTCTTAGTAGGCCCATAATCAAAGTCCAGAAACCCAACTCTACTATAGATGAGTAACAATCTTGCCGACCAAGATGTGTTTGTACGTATTTGAGCCGACCACCAATCAACTATTGTAATTTGCCAACCACAACGAGCTAGCTGACAGATGATCGGCCAACTTTGGTCAGCCAAAGAAAATAAGCAAGATAGTTGAGCTTAAAGATAAGTGATGAGAAATGACCACTTGTACAAATGTCAATAGCGTTAGGGACCGCTTGTATCTTGGAGTAGTGTCAAAGTTTACCCTTTATAGTAATTTTCATTCATCTCAAACTCTAATGTAACCCTATCTTATATATATAAATGAGAAGGAAAACTCATAGCTAGAGGCAATTAATTCCAAAATCCCCCACACTCACTTCCACATTCCTTCTTTAGCAAGTAAAAACCCTAATCAACAATTGTATTCATCTTCTCAAGCTTTTAAGCTAATAGAAATAACACACACAAGGGAAGATGTACTGCCGAATTAAGAATTAAAGCCACTGGATGAACCTACCCCGAAACAAATATAATCTTCATTATGTTCATCAGTCTCTTTTCTATTTGGTGATCATGGCCATTCATCGTCTTCATTTATAATTTCTAATTGCCATGTAAAGTTTATTGGGTCGATTCTTTTCAAAATGGGCTTGATTAGATTTTAGCCACTTACACTATTACATAATAAATTAATAAGTAAGTTGTTATTTTATATATTATGTACTATATTATAATAAAGTTATCTTTGTGATACTTATATAGTATGTATGAAAAATATTCCATATATATTAATTTTGTGAACTAGAAATTAGGTAGAAGGGCTTATTATACATTGATTTTTACCAAAAATTCAATGAATAATTTTTTTTTTGAATGAAGGGCCTATTTTTAATTAGTAATTAGTGTAAGAAGCCTATTTTGTTTTATATTTTAAATGAATGTATTTGAAAAAATTTAAATATCATTTAATTAATAAAAACATGTTATATATTACCTAAATTACCCCCTCTTTATGAAATTTGCACAAAAAATATGAATATTGCAGTGAAATATGGACTGCAATATGAACTTTGCACTAAAAATATGGACTGCAATGTAATACCCCGTGTTCCTTTTTCCGCGTTGATCTTCTTTTAAGCCCGGTATGGCTTAATTTTCGTCAGAGATTGAGCATTGGGTTTCGTGCCCTTCGTACTTGACCCAATAGTTCTATTATGTCATGTTAGGTATATTTAGTTTGAGGTAGCAATCCTTTCATTATTCGGGTGGTTCGGGTTGAAACCGAGGCGTAAATCGCATGTTTCGACTTTTTGCGATTCGTCAATTTTTGGCCAACTTTGAAAGGCCATAACTTCTTCATCCGATGTCCAAATGACTCTCCTTTTTCTGCCACTTCTTCATTTCTTTTCCCTCTACAACTTTCGTGTTTGGGCCGAGTCAAGATTCAACCGTTTCGAGGTCCGTTTTGGGCTTAGAAAGTCATTTTCTGTCGCAGTGACTTCCATGATCGATCATGGAAGGGCCATGATTGATCATGGTCCTCAAGAGAGTTCCAGAATGCTTCTTGATCGATCATGGGGGACCTATGATCAATCATGGTTCACCTGAATGTCGGTTTTGAGCGTTTTTAACCCGTTTTTGACCCATTTATCACCCAACACTCCTCATTTTCGAGCCACACACCTCCACCATTCTCTAGAGAGTTCTAGAGAGAGAGAGGGAGATTCTTTCCATTTCTTCATCCTCCTACAAGATTGGAGTGCCAAATCGCTTCATCCTTTGCTATTCATCATCTTCCTCGCCTTCTTCCTCCATTGAAGCTCGTGTTGGAGCTAGGGTTTCGACGAGACGGCTTCTTCGCTTCCTCAACTCCTTGGTCTTTCTTGTCTAAGGTGGGAACACTAGTACTAAATCCTTGTTTTCAAATTATTACTCGTTGAATTAGAGTTTTGAACTCAAATTGGGGATTTTCATCAAAAGTATATATTGTTTGCATCTCATGGGGATTGGGCGAGGTGAACCTTAGATTAATGATGCGTATGGATAGGTTATCACTTAGATGTCATATATCATCACTTATCACCATGTTGTGAGTCTTGTTCTCTCACCTACACGCCGTATCCTCACTGTCGCTAAGGGAATGAACTAGGCTTGAGTGGATTTTGGGATTTATGCTTGAATCAGGGTTGATTATGGATTATATGGATTAGATATGCATGGATATGTATATAGTTGAGAGTGTTGAACTCTATCTATGGTTGTTGGACCGAGAACTTATTACGATAGAGCGATATACCATAACATACGGGTTTAATGACTTGTGTGGAGCGTGTTAGGCATTAGCAATAAGGATATGACCTAGATGTTATCTAGTGGTATAGTTTATACTGTCGATGGGGCATAGGATGCCTTGATTAGAATTATAAGTGGCTAAGAAGAGTTATACGTACACTAGTTGAACTAGAAGCACAATGATTGATGCTTAGTTGGGCTACGAGGTTTGGGAATTAACATAGAACGCTTATGGCCGTAGTTTGATACATATGACACATACAAGATGTAATATATATTGATAATGAATCAATCGGTCGTATAATGGGAATTATTGATTAAATGGTAAAGTCCCGGATAATTGGATTAATGATGAATGAACGATAATAATGATGATGTGATGAATGATGAACGATGAATGAAAATCATGATGATGATGATGATGATTATGTGATTGTATATATATATGTTGTTAGCCATACGTGTGATGAATGATTAGATGATTATACGTTATTGAATGCGGAAACGATATATTCCTGTTGATGCGATCACACGTATGGGCTGGTGTGAGAACCCGCGTTCTCGACGCCCGGGGGTCCCCGTGGGCGGCGATTCCGTTTGTTGATTTGGAAATCAGGTTTTGAAAAGAATAAGAGTCGCCAGTTTGTTTTACTAAACAAACAAAAAAGGTTTGTGTAAAAGAGACGTATTTATGGAGTAAATATCCTCTTATACACAAAATATGCGAAACCAGTTGATTCGAAGGTTCGGGGATTAAGTTACGAATCGGGAAGGTATTAGGCACCCAATTCGCCCTTTTGGTCTCTTGAGTAGGATATGCGTGTGTTATAATTCAGTTCTTGCATGCTACTGCTATTACTTTACAGCTTTCCGTACTTACCTTAGAAATTGGGATTTTGGGGTTGGGATGAAAACGATGTGTTTCCTAATTCACCCATGATTATGAAAATAAGTGTGTGTGTGTGTGATTTGAAAAAGAGAGTTTGATAATAATATATGCAATGAAAAAAAGTGATTTTGTAAAGCATTGGGCTTTTCGGAAACTGATTCAATGTGGAATCTTATATTCGATATTATATGAGGCGAGTTGACCGATCGTATACCAAAGTCTATTAATTAAACCGGTATAGATGGCACTAGTGCTCTCATAATCGAGTATTTATCACATATACACCGCAATCTATGAGTTAGATTGGATATGTAGCGATTATCGATTCCTTCGTATAACGATACCGCTAATCCGGACTTTTGAAAAAGTAAAAAAAAGTAATAATACTATTTTGGAATTGGATTAGGGTTTATTATACGCCTTTAGTTTTGAAAACAATTTGAAAAAAAAGGTTTTGAAAAGCTATTAAGTAATAAAAATTATGCAAACAAGAGTATGAATTATAAAACTGACGAATAAATAAAAGAAGAGAGAGAAAATTATACCTGAGCCTTCTTGGAAGGAGAGAATAAGGATCTCTTGGTGTGTACCACGAAATTCCCTTGATTGTTGATGATAATAATGAATGGAGGGGGGGGGTCTATTTATAGTTGAAGAAAATACTTGGAGAGCAAGAAAAGAGATTGCAACTAGGACTCTTGGAAATTATCGCGAGACCTTCCCACCGTTGGATCATCCTGATTTTTGGATATGTGTTAGGAATAGAACTCTTATATATTGTGTAAAAATTTCAGGTCGATCGGAGTTCGGGAAGGTTCCCTTTCGTTCTGATTGGTACGAAGAGTTTGTGTCCGCGTAGGAAAAGTACTTGTTGTAGACAAGGTCCCTTGTTTGCACGACAAGTCAGGTTATAACCGTTGGATCATGCTTCATTTTGGATATGTATTGCCAATATACGTCTTTTACATCTTTTAAAAATTTGAGGACGATCGGAGTTCGGGAAGGACTCGGTCTCCTTGGCTTGGTACAAAGAGTTTGTTCCCGCGTAGGAAACGTACTTGCATACAACAATCTCGATAATTAAACCTCCAACCGTTGGATTATTCTGATTTTTTGATATGTTTTCCCTCCAAATGTTTTCTAACTTGTGTCCAAATTTGAGGCCGATCAGATTTCGGGAAGGCCACTATTTATTTTAATTTGCTACGAAGGACATTTCAACTGGAATTGCACGGTAGACAAATTGATTCTTGAGGACCCCATGTCCGACAAAGCTAAATTTTGAATATATTCTTCCCCACAATAAGGCCTATCCACTTACAAAACTTCAAACCATTTTAACTTCGAGAAGACCACCATTTGACCACCCGAAATAAACTCGCGATTTTCTGAATTTCCGGAGATCCGACTGTCGGATTAAGCTGATTTTCGAGTATGTTACTCCTTTTGATAATTTCCAACAACTCTCAAATTTTGAGGATGATCCAAATTGTGTGACTCTCCTTTCACAAGTTTCCAGGAGTTTTGACGATTTTCGATTCCGACAACTTTCGATAATTCTGTGACTCCTCATCCGGGGTCCTTTCGGCTTTCTTCTTTGACCTGTATCACATGAACAAAATACATGTGCATCTAGGAGTGCTCATGCGTGCATGCATGTTTATTTCTTTAAAAATTAGGATTCTTGCGGGGGTCGCAAAATGAGGTGTTCACAGACCCTCTCGGCCTGGGTTCTTTGTGAAGCAAAGAAACCAGGACGATAATGAGAACGCATCATTTTGCGTCACTCGCATGAATCACAGATGATATTTTGAAAATAATGCAATGCAAAAGATGCTGTGCTATGCTGCTTCTCTCTCTCCTTAGGATGGATGCAAAAGATGCAAAAGATCTTGCGGCACTCGCGAGAGAAGAATTTTTGTGCCTGCATCATTTTCTGTTTTTCGATGCCCTTATTCCTCCTTGACTTATTGAAAGCTTTTTGATACAGCTTTTTTTTTTCAGCTTACTTTTTTTTCTTTTGCATGGTCAGCAGCCTTCCTCACCCAAGACGTAGCCCTGGGCTTTTCAGCCTAGCTGTCACTCTTGGTGTGGCTCTCGCTGCCATCTTTTTTCCTTTTCTATTTTTTCAATATTCTTTTCTTTTGGCACTGTGGGATTTATCCTCTTTTCTACTCTTTCAATTTTTTCTTGTACCCACTTTGTTTCTTCTCACTTTGTCAGGTTTTCTGAGCATCATCGTCCTTGCGATTTTGAGAATGTTTACTTTGAAAGTTCGCATTTGACATCGTCGTGCTGTGTTTGTGATTTTCGGTCCGAGAATCTTTGAGACCGTATCTTGAAGACTTCTTGGGCGAGGAGAAGCTAGGCCAAAGGTCCTTTTTGTGGGGGCTTGGTCCCTGTGTTTTTTACGAAATCTTATCATTCTAGTTTTTCTCTCTATCTTTCTCTGATATCCTCTCAAAGGGGGCTTTTGGCTTTGGAGAGAGCTTGAGTTTGCCTGAAGGAAGGGCTTTAGTATGTGCTTGTGGAAAGGGCTTGGATTGGATTGGTGCCTGTAGGAAAGGTTTTGGAATGGTGCCTGTAGAAAGGGCTTGGGATTTGACTGGTGCCTATAGAAAAGGCTTGGACTTACCTATAGAAAAAGGCTTTGGGATTTCATATATGATTCGATTCTCTGGGAGGAATATGATGGGGTGGCGAAGCCCGTCTGGCAGGTCACGGAACCTAGAGATTATATATATGCACTATGTAAATGCTCATACCATGCACCTTGGTTTTGAAAAGGTTGTGAATCGTGAGTTGCCTGATTTATGAAGCATGATATGCTATTTGAAAATGCATGCAATGCTGACTCTTTTCCGAGAATATGTCAACTTATCTAAGAAAGTATCATTTATCATTTTGTCTTGTAGACAAAAGCAGACCTTCTGTCTGAAAGACAAAAGGGTGTCCTTTTATTTAACAGATAAGAGGTTATGTCCCTCACGTCACTCCTTTTTCCATTTCTCCCATCATATTTGCTTTCTTGAATTTTTTTTTTTTAGACCGGGCCTGAAGTCACTTCTCAGGTTGCCTACGTTCCCCTTGTTCTAATATCTCAAATCTTGGTTGTGGGGCTCAGGTCTACGTAGTTCTTAGGGATGCTGGCTTAGGTCCTTTATTGATAATATTTCTTCAGACGATCCAGATTAACCGGAGAATTGAACTGATGCCCATCTGTATCTGTGAGTATGACTGCTCCCCCGGAAAGGATTTCTTTAACAATGTATGGCCCAGTCCATTTCTGTGCGAATTTACCCCTCGGATCTCTGGCTGGTTCCCTGATTTCCTTCAGCACCAAATCGTTTATCTGTATTCTTCTTACTTTCACCCTTTGATTGAACGCTCTAGCGACTCTTTTCTGATATCCCTGTTGATGATAGGCGGCTTTCAGTCGTTTCTCATCGAGTAATGCCAGTTCCTCATAACGGCTTTGAACCCAGTCTAATTCGGACACCGAGCTCTCCAGTATCACCCTCAGCGATGGAATCTCCATTTCTACTGGCAATACTGCTTCCATTCCATATGTTAGTGAGAATGGTGTTACGTTTATAGAGACCCTTTCGGTAATGCGGTATCCCCATAGCGCGTACGGCAATTTGTCGGCCTAGTCTCGACCACTTTTTACCATTTTACTAATCACATTCTTCAGGTTTTTATTTGCTGCCTCTACTGCGCCATTGGTTTGGGGCCTATAGGGGGATGATTTGTGTCTCTGTATCCCGTATTCTTCCATTACATCATTGGCTTCCCCCTCAAAGTGGGTTCCATTATCTGACACAATTTCATGTGGTACTCCGTATCTGCAGATGATGTTTCTTCGGATAAATTTTGCAACTTTTTTTGCATCAAGCTTCGCATATGATTCAGCTTCTACCCATTTTGTGAAATAGTCGATTGCTACCAGTATGTATTCGTGTCCATTACTTGCTGTCGGTGATATTTTCCCAACGACATCTATACCCCAAACTGAAAAGGGCCAGGGGGCTGTCATAATGTATAATTCTTTTGGAGGAAGCTTTTGAGATTTTGCATGAACCTGACATAGGTGACATCTTCGTACATGATCGCTGCAATCTTGTTGCATGGTGGTCCAGTAATACCCTTGTCGGACAATCTTGCGGGCCAAGGTGTGCCCACTCATATGGGGTCCACATTCACCCCCATGAATTTCGTCCATAACTGGTTGGTATTCTTCCTGTTTTAAGCACCGGAGGTGTATCCCATCGTGACTCCTTTTATACAATTTTCCCGAGCAAATAATGAACTGAGCGGCTAATCTTCGGAGTGCTACCCGAGTTTTCTTGTCAGCACCCTCAGGGTATTTTCCCTCTTTTAAGATTCTCCAAATGTCATAATACCAGATCGATGGGTCCAACGTTTCCTCATTTTCGCTTTCGATGACTAGACAATATGCAGGAATCTCCCTCTGCTCAATGGCTATTTGTATTGTTTGCCTATCTTCGGGAATTTCTACCATTGATGCCAGAGTTGCTAGTGCATCAGCAAAGTTGTTCTGGCAGCGGGGTACATGGTGAAACCTAACTCTTTCGAACCTGTTGGCCACGTCTTGCAATCGATCTAAGTAGGGGATGAGCTTTTCTTCTTTGATTTTCCACTTTCGTAGAATTTGATGAATGATAAGAGCTGAATCCCCAAATACTTGTATCTTTGTTACCCCTTTTTCAAGCGCGATTTCCAAACCCACGATGCAAGCTTCATATTCAGCAGTATTATTGGTGCAGTCAAATTGGAGCCGAAAAGACAATGGCGACTGAATCTGGTCTGGTGATATTAGGAGGATCCCTATCCCGTAACCGTTCTTGTTTGCAGCCCCGTCAAAATACAATTGCCATTCACCCTCTGTATCTATGACCATAACCATTTCATCCGAAAATTTGGATTCTTCCTCTTCTTCCCCTTCTAACATAGGGTTACCCGCCAAGAAATCTGCTATAATCTGCCCTTTAATCGCCTTCTGAGTGATCTAAGTGATATCAAACTCTGATAGTAAGAATACCCACTTGGCCATGCGGTTAGTTAACACCGATTTTTCGAACAAATACTTCAGTGGGTCTAGTCGGGCTATAAGAGTGACTGAAAACACAAGCATATAGTGGCGCAATTTCTGAGTGGCCCAGGTTAAGGCTGCACATGATCTCTCAAGAGGCGAGTAATTCCTTTCATAAGGTGACAACTTCTTGCTGATGTAATAAATTGCCTGCTCTCTCCGACTCTGGGCTATGTGTTGGGCTAGCATGGCCCCTGCAGCAGTTTCATTGACCGTGAGATACAACAATAAAGGCAGTTCAGGTTGTGGCGGGGCGAGGACTGGTGGATTTGACAAATATTCTTTGATCTTATCGAATGCTGCCTGACACTGTTCATTCCATTGGCCATCTGATGACTTCTGCAACAACTTGAATATGGGTTCACATTTCTGCGTGAGATGGGATATGAATCGGCTGATATACTGTAGCTTACCCAAGAATCCTCTGATTTCTTTTTCGGTGCGTGGTACGGGCATTTCTTGAATTGCTTTTACCTTGGCAGGGTCCACTTCAATTCCCTTCTTGCTAACCATACGCCCCAACAGCTTGCCTTTAGTTACCCCGAACACACACTTCTGTGGATTTAACTTCATCTGAAATTGCCTGAGCCTTTCAAAGAAGACCTTGAGGGCGGGAAGATGCCCTTCGCTTTCTTTAGACTTAATGATCATGTCATCCACATAAACTTCTACTTCTTTATGGATCATATCATGGAACAAAGTGGTTGCAGCCCTTTGGTATGTTGCCCCGGCATTTTTTAATCCGAATGGCATAACTGTATAACAGTAGGTTCCCCATGGAGTTATGAAGGCAGTCTTATCCTGGTGGTCAGGATGCATCTTTATTTGATTGTAACCAGCAAACCCATCAACAAATGACTTCAGGGCGTGGTTGGCGGTGTTATCCACAATGAGATCAATGTTAGGTAATGGGAAATCATCTTTTGGGCAGGCCTTGTTGAGATCCCGATAATCTACACACACCCTTACCTTTCCGTTTGGCTTCGGCACTGGCACCACGTTAGCCAACCACGTCGGATAATCTACTACTCGAATAAACCCCACTTTCAGCTGTTTCTCTACTTCTTCCTTAACTTTGAGTGACCATTCTGGTATCAACTTTCTGAGTTTCTGTTTGATTGGCCGGCATTCCGGCTTAGTGTGGATTTCATGCATTACTATATCCGTGTTTAATCCCGGCATGTCTGCATAGGACCAAGCAAAGACATCGGCATATTCTTTCAACAGCTCATACAAGTCTTTACCCTCGGCTTTACTCAATTCAGCCCCGATCTTTACTTCTTTCCTATCCTCACTGGTCCCTAGGTTAACTGTAATAGTTTCACCTTCCTCGATTTGGATTCTCTGTTCGTGTTTTTCTGGGATATCATTCATGTATTCGATTTCTGTTGAAGTAATATGAGACACATTTGGATACTGAGGAATTGATACTATCTTATTAATGACCATGCTATCAAAAACATTAAGAAATTCTCCTAAGAGCTTATAATCGCTCATTCTACCCACAATTTTATCCCTTACAATTTCACTCCCTTTCTCACTCAAATTTCCCACCTCTTTAACTGGACGGATCAGTGTGACCGGGTCCAATATTTGCTTTTCCTCAGTAATTGCCATGATCTGTGTCTCTTCAACAAACAGATTTTGCATCATACTTGCTATATCTTCCAACTCGTTTTTCTCATCCTAAAGCTTTATGTTATGACCCCGACCATCGGTATCGTGCATCTGGCTTTCTTTGTAGTATAGATCTTCAATAAAAAAGATTTCAAAACCCGGAACTCTGTTCCCTTCTGAATTGACCCATGGTTCTTGGAAGCCACAGAATGGAAAATCTTCCCCTTCTTTTATAAAAAACCCATTGAGGGAGGTATTGATCATTTCGCAACCCGAATCACCCAAGATTTCACCCTTTGTGTCGCATGGGAAACCCAACCCGGCGCATTTTCTTCCTTGCATATAGGGTTCGATCGGCTCAGCTATCCCGACCTGTCTATCTCCCAATCCTCGACCTGGCATATAGCCCATGGTATGCATTATTGCTACTACTTTCTCATTCAAAAACGGTACTGTTTCGGGTGGTAGGTATGTAATCTTCTGTGAGGTCAAGGCCTGTACCCTCGGTTCATATTGGAAACCCCCCAACTGTACATCTTGGCTTCCTATGCCTAAGACTGGCGTGTCTTTAGGCATTATGGTTTTGTCACAATCACCATGTATCACGATAATTTCATCTCCTATCGGGATCTTGATCTTTTGATGTAGAGAAGACGGAAGAGCTCCTACCGAATGTATCCATGCGCGTCCGAGCAATAAGTTAAAGCTAGATGGTATGTCGATAACTTGGAACTCAACAGAGAAATCGATCGGCCCAATTAGTAAGTTCAAGTCGACAGATCCTAATACTGCCCTTTTGGTGTTATCATATGCCCTTACCGTTACCGGGGATTCTCCCAAGCTACTTTCATCGAGTCCTAAAGCCTTGAAGGTTTTGAGTGGACAGACATTTATAGTCGCCCCATTGTCAATGAGTACCTTCGGGACTACCATTCCTCTAGTTTCAACAGATATGTGGAGTGCTTGATCATGGTTCCTCCCTAGTGGTGATAGGTCTTCGTCCGAAAAGGACAAACTGTTCTGTAGGCTTAGGGTCCCGATCATTGCTGCTAGTTGTTCCGGGGTTGATTCTATTGGAACTATGGCCTCATCCATGAGCTTGAGAAATGCTGCTCTGTGGGGCTTGGAAGATACCAACAGGCCCCAAATGGAGATTTGAGCCTGCGTTTTCTTCAGCTATTCAACAACTTGGCTTTTTTCGGGCTGAGCCGCTTCCTTCCTACCTTCTTCCTTTCCCTTTTCTTGGGTTTGATAAACCTTCCCTGATCGTGTGAGCTGTTGTACCCACTTAGCCAAATTTTCCTTTTCAGCCACATTAGATTCTGCAGCTACCTTTGACCAGTCAAAACTGATTGTATCAACATGTGCTCGAATTATTTTTCTTGAGATGGACCACTTCTTACTGGGAGCATCTTGCCCAATCTTCACTTTTCTTTCCTGGTAACCCAAACCTTGCCGGCGTAGTTGGGTTTTGACAACAATGGGCTCAGCAATGCCCTGATTATTCTTGCCCAACCCTTGACCGGGCAGTATTTTCATTTCTCGCATCCACTTGCTAACACGAGAATCATACACTGGTTCCTTTGAAACTTGCGGAGCTTCTTTCATCATATCTCGAAACATGGTTTCTAAATTTTCTTCCTCTTCCTTTATCCAGCCCCGGCCTACACGGTCTTCAACATGGTAAACTACTACAGCCTCTTCCCCATTCTCCCTTACTGGCTTGATCAAGGAGATGGGATCACATTCTTCATTTTCAACTAATACGGCATTGATTACCCTTCCATGGTTAGGTAGCGGATTCTTCACAACATTTGGTGGCTCTGGGTCAGGGATTCTTCCCGACTCGATTAGATCTTGGATGGTGTGCCTTAAGGCCATGCATCGATCAGTGTTGTGTCCTGGGCCTTGGTGGTATTCGCGGTGTTCATTGGCCCTCCAACCATTAGGAAGTGGGTCGGGGGGAGCCCGGGGGGCCAATGGTCGTATGATTCCACTTTCTTGTAATGCGGCTAGGGTTTTGCTTAGTGACGCCGGCAGACGTGCAAAATGTCGGTCTTTGTTTCTCCTCCCGAACCCTTGGCCTTGGGCAGATTCCTGTTCTCGTGGATACTGAAAATTACTTCTCTGATAAGACCCCGAATTTTGCTGAGACCATACTTGATTAATAGTAGAAGCAGTTTTCTTGTACTGGGACGAGGCTTTCTTAACCTCAGCGGCCTTTGCCAGTTCTTCCTCAGTTTCGTTGGCCACATGCATTAAAGCTTTATATTTTTCAAAGTACTGTCGCCCCATGCCATTTCTGATTTCGGGCTTAAAATTCTTGACTATCAACCCCAATTGTTCTTCCTCAGGGACCCGGTCAATCATTTGTGATGCCAACTCTCTCCAACGTGTGATAAAATCACTAACACTCTCAGTTTCTCGCTGCTTAGCCATTTCAAGGTGTTTACGAGTAACCTTCAGTTCTTCATTTGACTTGTAGTGCTCCATGAATTCCTTTACAATGCTCTTCCAATCGGCCACCCTGTGTTTTTCCAACCCCAGAAACCAACTATGCGCGGGCCCTGTTAAAGTCTGATGAAAACCTTGGGCCAAGTGAGTCTCATTCAACCCATACAACTGCATAGTGCGAACATAGGCCTTAAGATGTAGATGGGGCGGGCTATTTCCCGAGAATTTTTCCACATTAGGGAGCTTAAAACCCACCGGCAACCTGGCTTCAGGAAAAATAGACATATTTTGGAGATCGGCTATGTCGTCCGCCTTATCCATCACCTTTTGGTTCAGAGCCTTCATTTGTTCCTTCAGTAGGGTAATGGCTTCATTCTCTTTAGCCTGTTCAACTACTGACTCAGCGTACTGCCCCATATATGGATCTGGTTCATGCCCTTCGAAGAGTGGGTTATGGTGTTGTCGGGGTTGATTATGTTCAGGATGGAGCCATACATTGACAGCATCTGGTACTGGTGGGCCTTGGCGTATTTGGGGAACTGGTAGGACATTTTGCTGAGGTGGGGGAATAGGTTGGCCTTGGCCTTGGCCTTGGTTGTGAGCGGGATTAGGATTTGGTTGATTCAGTTCAGCAGGTGCCCGAGTAACAAGTAAGGTATCCAGACGGGCCTGGGTGGTCCTATGCAGATTGGTCATGGTGTTCATAGACTGAGCCAGACCCTGTATCATTTGGTAAAGCTGTTCTGGAGTAAGGGCCTCGGGATTGATTGGTAAAACGGGACCGGGCGGCAGATCCGCTGCATGGTGTTGACCCTCGGCATCATTAACCCTTTCTTCGTTAACTTCTACCTGGTCATTGTGATAATCGAGAGCACGTCGTGGAGGCATGATGAGAGGTGAATCTGGTCGAGTAAGTCTGCCTGTATGATCTCTACCAGCCCAACCGGCCAGTGTGTTTCCGTAATAAAAAAAAAACCTGAGAGTGGTGGAGAAAAGACTGAGATAAGGACAACGAGCCAGAACTAGATAACTGATACTTTTCACCAATTGATTGCGTAATTCTCGGAAAAGAGTGTAACTCGATGATATGCAAATCGAAAACCACTTTTTGGTGTTTAGGCGAAAACAGACCGACAGTAGCAACTTGAGAGCCCCGTGGATAGGTTTAGGGTGGGAATATAAATTCCCGGGGTGCCCTTATAACCTTCTGATTTTTAAAATTAATTTTTTTTGAAAAATTCATTTTGGAGAATGACTCGATTTTTTGAAAGAATATTTTGAAAAATATTTTTTTGAAAATCGGGAAGTTCTCTCCACTTAGAGTTGCTTTTCATGGAAATAGTAAAAGGGAAATTCTCACTAACTGGTTTTAGTGAGGGATTTCTACGAACGGGGTTGGACAGCCACCGGCCGTACTTGCCAAACCAAAAATCGGTATGTATGACAAGGCCTTTTGTTCACTAATCTCACGACCAACGGTCAAGAAAACATGCAGAAATTCGTGTGTACTAGGCTGACGCATCCTATATGCAAGCGTGGTTGAAATGGGTAAGGTTTAAGGCTCCCTCCTATTTGGCTAGGTCTTGCTATATACCCCAAGGGTGAGTACGTGCAAGGACCTTTTGATATACATTCTGGGTACGTGAGTGTTCTCGTCACTCGATATACCTCAGTTTGGTACTTGGCCAAGGAGAGTGGTCCCATGCGCTTTCGGCTAGTGTAGACCCGCAAGTCCACGGCCTAATCACGACTTTTGGTCCCGAGGTTGATAGGGTAAATTCACACTCGCGATAATGCATGATGATAGTGAGTGCGTGCAAAATAACAATTATGGAGGTACATTATGAAGAACGCTTTAGGGTTTGTTCGAGTACTTTCAAATTTTATTTATGAAAAGATTTTCCTCAAACAATTATTACAAATAAAAAGGGAATTAGGGTATCCACCTAAATCGCATCTACGTTATCCTAAGACTAAGGCCAAAAAAAAAGAAAGCATGCGAACATAAACAATTATCCACGCATATTCTACTCTTGTTTAGAGTCTAATCCTCTTAAAAATCCCCAGCAGAGTCGCCACTGTGAGAACCCGCGTTCTCGACGCCCGGGGGTCCCCGTGGGCGGCGATTCCGTTTGTTGATTTGGAAATCAGGTTTTGAAAAGAATAAGAGTCGCCAGTTTGTTTTACTAAACAAACAAAAAAGGTTTGTGTAAAAGAGACGTATTTATGGAGTAAATATCCTCTTATACACAAAATATGCGAAACCAGTTGATTCGAAGGTTCGGGGATTAAGTTACGAATCGGGAAGGTATTAGGCACCCAATTCGCCCTTTTGGTCTCTTGAGTAAGATATGCGTGTGTTATAATTCAGTTCTTGCATGCTACTGCTATTACTTTACAGCTTTCCGTACTTACCTTAGAAATCGGGATTTTGGGGTTGGGATGAAAACGACGTGTTTCCTAATTCACCCATGATTATGAAAATAAGTGTGTGTGTGTGATTTGAAAAAAATAGTTTGATAATAATAGATGCAATGAAAAAAAGTGATTTTGTAAAGCATTGGGCTTTTCGGAAACTGATTCAATGTGGAATCTTATATTCGATATTATATGAGGCGAGTTGACCGATCGTATACCAAAGTCTATTAATTAAACCGGTATAGATGGCACTAGTGCTCTCATAATCGAGTATTTATCACATATACACCGCAATCTATGAGTTAGATTGGATATGTAGCGATTATCGATTCATTCGTATAACGATACCGCTAATCCGGACTTTTGAAAAAGTAAAAAAAAGTAATAATACTATTTTGGAATTGGATTAGGGTTTATTATACGCCTTTAGTTTTGAAAACAATTTGAAAAAAAAGGTTTTGAAAAGCTATTAAGTAATAAAAATTATGCAAACAAGAGTATGAATTATAAAACTGACGAATAAATAAAAGAAGAGAGAGAAAATTATACCTGAGCCTTCTTGGAAGGAGAGAATAAGGATCTCTTGGTGTGTACCACGAAATTCCCTTGATTGTTGATGATAATAATGAATGGAGGGGGGGTCTATTTATAGTTGAAGAAAATACTTGGAGAGCAAGAAAAGAGATTGCAACTAGGACTCTTGGAAATTATCGCGAGACCTTCCCACCGTTGGATCATCCTGATTTTTGGATATGTGTTAGGAATAGAACTCTTCTAGATTGTGTAAATATTTCAGGTCGATCGGAGTTCGGGAAGGTTCCCTTTCGTTCTGATTGGTACGAAGAGTTTGTGTCCGCGTAGGAAAAGTACTTGTTGTAGACAAGGTCCCTTGTTTGCACGACAAGTCAGGTTCTAACCGTTGGATCATGCTTCATTTTGGATATGTATTGCCAATATAAGTCTTTTACATCCTGTAAAAATTTGAGGACGATCGGAGTTCGGGAAGGACTCGGTCTCCTTGGCTTGGTACAAAGAGTTTGTTCCCGCGTAGGAAACGTACTTGCATACAACAATCTCGATAATTAAACTTCCAACCGTTGGATTATTCTGATATTTTGATATGTTTTCCCTCCAAATGTTTTATAACTTTTGTCCAAATTTGAGGCCGATCAGATTTCGGGAAGGCCACTATTTATTTTAATTTGCTACAAAGGACATTTCAACTGGAATTGCACGGTAGACAAATTGATTCTTGAGGACCCCATGTCCGACAAAGCTAAATTTTGAATATGTTCTTCCCCACAATAAGGCCTATCCACTTACAAAACTTCAAACCATTTTAACTTCGAGAAGACCACCATTTGACCACCCGAAATAAACTCGCGATTTTCTGAATTTCCGGAGATCCGACTGTCGGATTAAGCTGATTTTCGAGTATGTTACTCCTTTTGATAATTTCCAACAACTCTCAAATTTTGAGGATGATCCAAATTGTGTGACTCTCCTTTCACAAGTTTCCAGGAGTTTTGACGATTTTCGATTCCGACAACTTTCGATAATTCTGTGACTCCTCATCCGGGGTCCTTTCGGCTTTCTTCTTTGACCTGTATCACATGAACAAAATACATGTGCATCTAGGAGTGCTCGTGCGTGCATGCATGTTTATTTCTTTAAAAATTAGGATTCTTGCGGGGGTCGCAAAATGAGGTGTTCACAGCTGGATATGATGATTTACCGAGCACCGGGTAGCTCCCCGTGACTCGAAGGAGGGCCGCCTATTGCCGCCCGTGGGTGAAAAGGCCCTAAACCGTGCACGGGAAAATGAAGACGGTGACTCCGCCGGTGGTTGTGTGTGCCCACAAAGGAGAGCCCACTCTAGGTATCTTGCCTTCCGACAGGACTATGTGTTCTCGGTTAGACGAGTTTCCCTGGCAGCGGAGCAGGTCTCGTGTGCCACTACTTTTCAAATGGTGAATTTCCCGGGAAGTAGTTGGGTTACTAATGGTCATTACCCTGCTAGGGTATCGCCTGGTGTAGTTCCTTCCAGAGTGTCGAGATGGCTTGTATGAGGTGTTCTTTTCGTTAACTATTCGGAGTTTATTCCTGGGAAAATGACCTGCATGGTTATCTCCGAATGAATTACTTAGAAAACAAGTCCCTGAGCCACTCCCCACTCGGAGGAGACATGAAATAAGAACCTTGGACCTTTCGAGATCCGTTGTTCTGGACCTGGACTGACCGCGGGGTGAAACTGAGGCATTATACTGAAGACGTGATACGAGAGTCGTTGTGAGATTATGATTGTGCTGTGATTGTTATTGCATCGTATCATGTCTCGTATTGATATATATGTGTTGCCTCTGCTATGATATATATGATATAAAGACTTATGCGGACACATCTAGACAGAACAAGATACACGTAGAGAACTATCGAGCTTTTCATAATGTATTAATATATAAAGTGGAAAGAGATAATGATTATTGAACTTAGAAGTATCGTATAAGTATACGAATGCGTACGGGTTACGGAATAGCGAGTCAGATTATAATGCATATAATATACTCATAATTGGAGGGTAATCATAGGTGATGAGATAGCCTAGTGAGAGTACGACGTAATGTACGGTTTAGGCTAAAGACCTTGGGATGAAGCCTATTAGGTGGCCAAGTATAAGATTCATAATGAACTATGATTAAAGTGATAACAATGAACACTTGGCCTATAGTTATGACTTATGGTGTAGGCGACGGATAGCATAGTATAATATGGACTTATTGTTGATGGAGGATAATCTGTAGCATATCGAACCTTAGGAGCCAGAGTTTGGTACAAGGTGACTTTGGATTAACTATCTCCTCGAGTTGTGGAAACTCCTTGGTATATGATCTTGTGGATGGTTAGAAGAGAGATTGGGTTGTTGGATAGATGGTGTAGGTCAGAAAATACCCTAGAAAGGGGGGGGTGAATAGGGTTTTAAAAACTTAATGCGGAATTAAAAATCTTTTCGAAAATGTTTAAGTAAAATAATTTACTAAACAAATTTATCAAGGAATTTAAGCAAATAAACAATCAAGTATAATAGCAAATAAATAAGTAATCTCAAACAATTTAAACAATCAATAATAAAGAGATTGAGTAAGAAAAATTGAACCAATTTGAAGTCGAAGATTTTTTTGTCGACACGGTTCGGCTTGTTCCCCCTACTCCGCGCTCGGTTAGTTCCCCGAGAATTTCCACTATAACCGATCTCCTTCCGGGTGAAGATCAAACCTCTACAAGTGTTGTCTCACACACTCTACAAGTATTGCTACACCACAATACTCTCACAAGATACCCTCTTGCTAACCTTGTGAAATTTACCTTTCACAATTTCTAAACAAGAATTTACCTTCTTGTTTTTCCTATGAGATTTACCTCTCACAATTGAATATAAAATTGTTTGGTGATTCACACCAATTTACAATAACTCTCTCAAGTGTGTAAAGAATACAATTTGAAGCTCACACTAGAGATATCAAAATTGATCAAAATATATAGCTCAAAAATGAAGCATATGATCAACAAAATGAATTGAATACTTGAATAACTTTGTATATATGTAAAATAAGTTTGTAGAATGATTCAAGTGTGTTAAAACATGTCTAAGACATCATATTTATAGCTTACAAAATCATATGGCCGTTGGGGATGATTAAGAGAGGTTTTGGCTCCAAGGTATACATTTTCAAACTTTCCAACAACTAGTTTTGACAAAAAAATTCAAAATTGTTTTGTTAATTTCTCCCAATTGGACCGTTGGATCATGCTCAAATTTTAGTCAAAATTGCCAGGAGATGTTGTCTAACTACTGTAAAAATTTCAAAATGATCGGAGTTTGGGAAGGCCTCCATTTTACCGTTAGATTAAAACTGGGCAAAAATTGAGCGAATTTTAAACGAAAAATAAAAATATTTTTCCAATTTAATAATTTAGTTCCAAATAAAATTATAATGATTTTTGAACCTCAAATATATGTTTCTAAGATACCCATTTTTATTATAACTTAAAATATGATCATTTAAAATTAATATGAATTTATTTTGAAACTCGATTTTTGTAAAATGATGTTTTTCAAATAAATTCAATTTCAAGCTAGTTTGAATCAATCTTTAAAAGATGTAAGAATATGTTTGAGCTATAGGAATTTCATCAATAAAGTATCTTTACATAAAATCTAATCACTCACTCCATTTAATGATAATTCGAGTCTTCGTGATGCTTGATTTTCTTGTGCGTATCTTTACTTGTTTGATGTTCTTGATATTTTCTTGGTTTTGATTCTTTGTGAAGCACATGGAAATCATTTGAGTTCATTTCTTGTGAGTGAAAGCATTTGTGGAGCTTTGTGTGAGAGTTTGGCTATATCGGTTTGACGTCACACTTGGTTGGAAAAGATATCGGCTAATGGCTATCATCATTGGAACAACCGAGTTAAATAACACTATATTAACTTATTGTAATTATCAAAATAAGATTAATTGACTTTAAGGTCAACAATCTCCCCCTTTTTGATGATGACAATAGAGTTAATGTGTGTTTATAAAAAGATAATAATTTTAAACATATAAATAATATGCTCCCCCTAGAGGGGGGGTGAATAGGGTTTTAAAAAACTTAATGCGGAATTAAAAATCTTTTCGAAAATGTTTAAGTAAAATAATTTACTAAACAAATTTATCAAGGAATATAAGCAAATAAACAATCAAGTATAAGAGCAAATAAATAAGTAATCTCAAACAATTTAAACATATAAATAATATGCTCCCCCTAAATAGGTGCATAGATAAAAATATACAAGCAATTATTAAAATAAAAAATACTTGCATAACACACATACTTCTCCCCCTTTTTCTTCATCAAAAAGTAGGGAATCAGTAATTATCAATCTAAAGCTGCAAAAATATTTGTTAATACTCATAACAATGTGTACATTAATGCAAGCAAATTTTATAAAATAAAAATAAAAGAAAATTAAGCATAAAATAATGTATGCTCAAAATTAAGCATTATCAATCCCTTTTATGAACTTTTTAGAATAAACTAGATATCACAAGCTCTAGTCATACCGAGTTCACGTCGAATAGTGCAAAAACGATCATCCGAAAGTGGTTTAGTGAATATATCCGCAAATTGCGATTCGGTGCCAACGAATTCAATATCAACATCACCTTTTTGCACATGATCACGAATAAAATGATATCTTATCTCAATGTGCTTAGTACGTGAGTGTTGTATAGGGTTCTTGGTCAAACTTATGGCACTTGTGTTGTCACATTTAATGGGAATGTGGCTAAGACTAATTCCAAAGTCTTCTAGTTGTTGTTTAATATATAAAGTTTGTGCACAACAACTTCCGGCCGCCACGTATTCCGCTTCAGCCGTTGAAAGGGCCACCGAATTTTGTTTCTTACTTGACCAAGATACTAGTGCGTGTCCTAGAAAATGACATGTGCCACTAGTGCTTTTCCTATCGATTTTGCAACCCGCAAAATCCGCATCGGAATAACTTATTAGGTCAAATGTGTTTTCTCTTGGATACCACAAACCCAATGAACTAGTACTGGAAAGATAACGAAAAATTCGTTTTACGGCAAGCAAATGTGATTCTTTAGGATCTGCTTGGAATCGTGCAGAAAGACATACACTAAACATAATGTCCGGTCTAGACGCCGTCAAATATAATAAACTACCAATCATACCTCGATATTTCTTGATGTCCACACTTTTACCTTTCTCGTCTTTGTCAAGTTTCAATGTTGAACTCATAGGAGTGCTCATGGATTTGGCTCCTTCCATGTCAAATTTCTTTAAAAGCTCCTTCACATACTTCTCTTGATTAATGAAGATGCCTTCTTTGCATTGTTTCACTTGTAATCCAAGGAAGTAGTTCATTTCTCCCATCATGCTCATTTCAAATTCCTTTTGCATACAAGTAGAAAATTCTTTGCAAAGATTGTCGTTAGTAGAACCAAATATAATATCATCAACATAGATTTGTACAAGTAGCATGTCATTATTATGATTTTTGATAAATAAGGTAGTATCAATTTTGCCTCTAACAAAACCATTGTTAATTAAAAATGAACTTAATCTATCATACCATGCTCTAGGTGCTTGTTTTAAACCATATAAAGCTTTAGATAATTTAAATACATAATCCGGATAAATATGATTTTCAAAACCGGGAGGTTGTTTCACATAAACTTCTTCTTTAATAAAACCATTCAAGAAAGCACTTTTTACATCCATTTGATATAGTTTGAAATTTTTAAAGCAAGAGTAAGCAAGTAGCATGCGAATAGCTTCTAAACGTGCAACGGGTGCATATGTTTCTTCATAATCAATGCCCTCCTCTTGATTGTATCCTTGGGCAACAAGTCTAGCTTTATTTCTAACAATAACACCATTTTCATCCTTTTTATTTCGAAATACCCATTTAGTGCCTATAATAGTATGATCATTTGGTTTGGGAACAAGTGTCCACACTTCATTTCTCTCAAATTGATTGAGCTCTTCTTGCATAGCCATCATCCAAGATTCATCTTGTTCGGCTTCATTTATGTTTTTAGGCTCATATTGAGAAACAAATGCCACATTATTGCAAACATTTCTTAAGGATGATCTAGTCATGACCTTATTAGATGGATCTCCAAGAATTTGATCAATAGGGTGGTTGGACACAAATTTCCAACTCCTAGGCAAATCATTCGAGTTTTGCTCGGTTGTATTTTCTAACTCCTTAGGAGGAGCTTGAGCACTCGAAGTTTCTTCCTTAGATGTATCATAAATTTGAATATCCGAAACCTTTTGGATAATTTCAACATCGTCATCGGAACGTACTATGGGTGAGAAAGGATTTGTCTCATCAAATACAACATGCATAGATTCTTGTACTACTAAACTTTTCTTGTTATAAACTCTATATGCTTTACTATTAGTGGCATACCCAAGAAAAATTCCTTCATCGGATTTAGCATCAAATTTTCCCAAGTGATCACGATCATTCAAAATAAAACATTTGCAACCAAAAACTTTAAAATATGCAATATTTGGTTTCTTGTCATTCCATAATTCATAAGGTGTCTTATCTAACTTTTTACGAATAATAACGCGATTAGTTACATAGCATGCGGTGTTAACGGCTTCCGCCCAGAAATATTCCGGTAAAGAATGTTCATGCAACATGGTTCTAGACATCTCTTGAAGAGATCTATTTTTCCTTTCAACCACACCATTTTGTTGAGGAGTTCTAGGTGCCGAAAAGTTATGATCAATACCATGCTCATCACAAAAATTTTCAATATCAATATTATCAAATTCTCTACCTCTATCACTTCTAACATGTATAATAGAAACACCTTTTTCATTTTGAACTTTTCTACAAAATTTAGCAAATACATGAGGTGTTTCACTTTTATGTACAAGAAAGAATACCCAAGTAAATCTAGAAAAATCATCAACAATCACAGGCATATAATTTACCACCTAAACTAGCAACCGAATTAGGTCCAAATAAATCTAAATGTAACATATCAAGTGGTCTAGTAGTAGTAATATCTTTCTTAGATTTAAAAGAAGACTTGTGTTGTTTACCAAGTTGACATGCATCACAAATTCTATCTTTAGCAAATTTAGTTTTAGGCAATCCTTTAACTAATTCCTTTTTAGATAATTTATTAATTAAATCCATATTAGCATGACCTAATCTTCTATGCCATAACCAAGAAGCATCATTTAACACAGATAAACATTTAACATCTTGTTGAGATAAATCATCAAGTTCAAGAGTATATACGTTATTTGATCTATAAGCAACAAACAAGATAGAATTATCACTAATATTTTTAACAATGCAACATTCGGATTTAAAAATAACTTCATAACCTTTATCACACAATTGACTAATACTTAGCAAGTTATGTTTTAAACCGTCAACAAGTAAAACATTATCAATATAAGAAGATTTATTACCAACCTTACCTATACCAATGATTTTGCCCTTGGCGTTGTCCCCGAAAGTCACATTTCCTCCTTTCTTGGGAATAAGACTTAAGAAGTTGTTCTTGTCTCCCGTCATGTGCTTTGAGCAACCACTATCCAAGAACCACTTGGTTTTGCTACCTTTGGCTTTCAAGCACACCTCATCGTCTCTTGCCATAAGGCAAAGATTTGCCGTTTCTTCGTCGCTAGAATCGCCATTGGATTCACCTTCTTCGGAATCACTCCAAGTGCCTTTAAGTGCATGTCTCACTTGTTTGAATGCTTTGTCTCTTTTATCTCTTCTTTCTTTCCTTCTAACCGGACAATTTGTTTTGAAATGTCCCGGTTCATGGCAATGGAAGCATTTCTTTTCTTCCTCATTTTCAACTCTTGGTTGAATAGATCGATCATTGTTCCTTCTTGATGAAGAATCAAAGTTATTTCCTTTTCCTTGAAACTTCTTCTTCTTAGCTAGAAATTTTATGAATTTTCTAGAAAGGAGAGCCATATCCTCATCTCCTACCATCAACTCCTCATCATCTTCTAGTTGAGTTGCTTTGAGAGCTAGTGACTTTTTGGCTTTTGAATCACTTTCTTCTTCTCTCGCCAATTCTTTCTCATGGGTTTTAAGTGAACCCAAAAGCTCGTCCATGCTAAGTGTTTTGAGATTCTTTGCTTCTTGAATCGCCGTCACTTTCGGTCGCCATTTCTTTGGAAGAATCCTAAGAATTTTTCTTATTTTATCTTCATTAGAATAAACCTTTCCAAGAAGATCTAAATCATTAGTAATAATAGAAAATCTACTATACATGGAAGCAAGAGATTCATTAGGCTCCATTTTAAATAATTCATAATCATGAACAAGCATATTTATGTTATCGTCTTTAACTTGAGTGGTTCCTTCGTAGGTAACCTCAAGTTTATCCCAAATTTCTTTAGCCGTTTTGCAACTAGAAATTTTGTTATATTCATCCATACTTAATGCACAATTTAAAGCATTTAAGGCTTTAGCATTATATTGAATTTTCTTAATATCATTTTCATCATACTCGGACATTTTCTTAGGAACAATTTTTCCACTATCATCCTTTTTGGTTATTTCATAGGGTCCTTCAACTATAACTCTCCATTGTTCAAAATCACTAGATTGTAAAAAAATACTCATTCTATTTTTCCAATAGCTATAATTTTTACCATCAAATAGAGGTGGTCTATGGGTGGAGAGACCTTCGGAAAGACCGGTTCCTTGATATATAGACATGATCGTAAACTCTAAGATTGTTAAATCAAAATAAGAGTACAACCTCTGATACCAATTGTAGGTCAGAAAATACCCTAGAAAGGGGGGGGGGGTGAATAGGGTTTTAAAAGCTTAATACGGAATTAAAAATCTTTTCGAAAATGTTTAAGTAAAATAATTTACTAAACAAATTTATCAAGGAATTTAAGCAAATAAACAATCAAGTATAATAGCAAATAAATAAGTAATCTCAAACAATTTAAACAATCAATAATAAAGAGATTGAGTAAGAAAAATTGAACCAATTTGAAGTCGAAAATTTTTTTGTCCACACGGTTCGGCTTGTTCCCCCTACTCCGCGCTCGGTTAGTTCCCCGAGAATTTCCACTATAACCGATCTCCTTCCAGGTGAAGATCAAACCTCTACAAGTGTTGTCTCACACACTCTACAAGTATTTCTACACCACAATACTCTCACAAGATACCCTCTTGCTAACCTTGTGAAATTTACCTTTCACAATTTCTAAACAAGAATTTACCTTCTTGTTTTTCCTATGAGATTTACCTCTCACAATTGAATATAAAATTGTTTGGTGATTCACACCAATTTACAATAACTCTCTCAAGTGTGTAAAGAATACAATTTGAAGCTCACACTAGAGATATCAAAATTGATCAAAATATATAGCTCAAAAATGAAGCATATGATCAATAAAATGAATTGAATACTTGAATAACTTTGTATATATGTAAAATAAGTTTGTAGAATGATTCAAGTGTGTTAAAACATGTCTAAGACATCATATTTATAGCTTACAAAATCATATGGCCGTTGGGGATGATTAAGAGAGGTTTTGGCTCCAAGGTATACATTTTCAAACTTTCCAACAACTAGTTTTGACAAAAAAATTCAAAATTGTTTTGTTAATTTCTCCCAATTGGACCGTTGGATCATGCTCAAATTTTAGTCAAAATTGCCAGGAGATGTTGTCTAACTACTGTAAAAATTTCAAAATGATCGGAGTTTGGGAAGGCCTCCATTTTACCGTTAGATTAAAACTGGGCAAAAATTGAGCGAATTTTAAACGAAAAATAAAAATATTTTTCCAATTTAATAATTTAGTTCCAAATAAAATTATAATGATTTTTGAACCTCAAATATATGTTTCTAAGATACCCATTTTTATTATAACTTAAAATATGATCATTTAAAATTAATATGAATTTATTTTGAAACTCGGTTTTTGTAAAATGATGTTTTTCAAATAAATTCAATTTCAAGCTAGTTTGAATCAATCTTTAAAAGATGTAAGAATATGTTTGAGCTATAGGAATTTCATCAATAAAGTATCTTTACATAAAATCTAAGCACTCACTCCATTTAATGATAATTCGAGTCTTCGTGATGCTTGATTTTCTTGTGCGTATCTTTACTTGTTTGATGTTCTTGATCCTTTCTTGGTTTTGATTCTTTGTGAAGCACATGGAGATCATTTGAGTTCATTTCTTGTGAGTGAAAGCATTTGTGGAGCTTTGTGTGAGAGTTTGGCTATATCGGTTTGACGTCACACTTGGTTGAAAAAGATATCGGCTAATGGCTATCATCATTGGAACAACCGAGTTAAATAACACTATATTAACTTATTGTAATTATCAAAATAAGATTAATTGACTTTAAGGTCAACAGATGGATTCCGGATAGCTAGGATAGAAGTCCTAGTGGGGTTGCATGCACTTGGGTTTGCATGGCATTGCATTGCACATTTTTAAACTATAACACTAAAGTAAAAGTATTTTCTATATAAAACTTATATAGTTCCCACTGAGCCCGGATTTGGCTCATCCCGTTTTCCTAACAGTTTTGCAGGCATAGCATCTCAGAAGGGGAATGATGTACGTGTATAGAGGCCTCTGATGTCCATAGTCTGTGTCTAGTCCTTCTTCGGGAAAGGACTGTGTTGTATCATCATTTCGATTCATCTTTATTGTAAACGGACTATGATTTTATAAATGATGTGTATTGTAAATTTGTATAAATGGTTTTATATATGTGGAGTTGATTTAAGTATGGTTTGAGGTGATTCCGTGTGTATGGAAAAGTGATTTTAAATGTTACAAGTTGGTTTAATACTCGAACTAACTCCACATACCTTGGTTTTTGTATAATAAGCTTTTAAACAGGATTACTATTTTGTTTAAGAAAAGTTTTTACAAGTTGTGATTTTTATATTTTTACACCCGCCGTCGTGCACGGCATCCGTGATTAATCGGGTCTTGGAGGTGAAAATCTCAGAACGGGATTCGGGGCGTCACAGAAAAGTTCACATTGCAGTAAAATATGGACTGCAATATAAACTTTGCACCAAAAATATGGACTGCAAAGTCCATATTGCAGTAAAATATGGACTGCAAAGTTCATATTGCAGTGAAATATAAACTATAAAGTTCATATTGCAATCCATATTTTAATGCATATTGGTATTTTTTAGTTTATTTTAAGGGTTGGGATGTCATTTTATAATGAAAAAAAAAGACACATGTCATATTATCAATAAAATAAAAAAGAGGCCCTTTATTTAAAAAAAATTTATTCTTTGGCTTTAGTGTGAAAATCTTTCTCTAATAAGCCCTCTTTTTTAATTGCCCCTTTTGTGAAAATATTTTACACTGAAAACGGCTTGTTTTACTTCATTTATTATCGCTAATCCAAGAAAGGAGAAAAAAGTAGGGAGATATAGTTGAAGTCTAGCTTGAGGCCCATTAATACAGGCACAAATGGACCTTTAAACAAACTTTTGTTGCAAATGTAAATGTAATCTACAAAGGAGCGAATTATGTAATCAAAATGCCACCAAAAAACATAAATGTTTGAGCATGGAAAAAATATTGTTAGAGAAATCCAAGGGTTAGGAGCTAAAGATGGGTTCCAAATTGAGCGCTCTGTGTGAATATTCACATTATTTATCACTTGCGCTTAAATTTGGTGTGTGATGTTTTACTACATAATTTCTAATAAAATTAGTTTTCTTGGTTCAACTTAGTTTATGTCATTTTTAATATAGTTCAAAAACCACCTTTATGCTAAAAGAACTCTTTTGATGTAGAGCTGAAAAGTGATTAAAAAAACAACTGACTTTTATGAAAATTTGGAAAATTATTGAATAGATAAATATTTTTTATGAGTAGCCGAAAAATAGAATAAATGACTGCGAGACTTTCTTTTACCAATTTAGTTTGCGAGGGATTTTAATTCTTTGGAAAACTGGTTAACAAAAAATGAAAAGATATAAAAGAAAAATGAAAAACGTTTCACCAAATTACTTGTCAGTTTTTCCATCTTCGAGTAAATGTTTATTATTTTTTCTAGTAAATATTTATTATTTTTCTATTTTTTAATTTTTTTTTGCAATAAAACATACCTAAGGTTCAAATTTTATCTAGTTTTCTACTTAACTTAAAAAAGTCTCATGGAATTAAATGCTTTTCATATAAGTTATCCCCCGTTAAAGTTCAAATTTTACCCTAAAATGGAATGTATGTCTGTAGCAAAAGCTGAAATTGAATTATCTGTGCACCTCAAATTAACAGTGTATTATTGTGTTTCCTAATATATTAATACTTTTTCTGTTCATACTGAATATTAAAAACTTAGTGTTTTAATTCCAAAGTGTTTGATGGTACAATATTATGAAATAAATTTTCATTGTATAAATTGGTGTAGCCTAATATTTCTTATTTTACATGTGGTTCAGAAACCACCTTCATAAAATTGATTCGTTAAAATTATATAATCAAAATGCCACCAAAAAACATAAATGTTTGAGCATGGAAAAAATATTGTTAGAGAAATTCGATGGTTCATGTGGTACAAATTTATAATAATTAGCAAAACAATTAAATCTTATCAGAAGTTGAAAAATAAGATGAATGATTCAGTGTCTTAATCCAATTAAGATGGATCCGCAACTCTTAACGTTTGAAAACGCAAGAACCTTGGAATCACGCAAAGTTGATGAAGGTGGAACCTCGACCCAATTCCCTAGAGCGAGAATGAACCTTGGTATAGTCGAAGACAAACAGTCAATTGATGGAATAATTGATTGCTAAGTCGAAGAACAACAAAAAACCCTAGTTCTGGTTGTTCGAAATGTTCTTAAAATGCAAGAGGTGAAAACACTCAAATTGTTATTAATCAAAGGCTGCCTCAAACAATAGCGTTATCTTCTTTAAATAGGAGAAGAAGAACACACCCTAAACAAACCCTAGAACGAAATTAACAAAATAAGCCCAATTCGAAAAATATTGAACCACTCTAAACAAGCCCCAAAACAATCTTAACAGGCCCATAATTCTAAATACTAATTACCCATAATCCTTAGGCCTTAAACAATGAAAAATAAATAAAACAATAATAAAACGTCCTTATTATTCTACGTCTTCTTGGCTAAGCATTATTCTCTATTCTCGCTCTTTATCCCCTTGAATGCTTCTCCAAGCTCCAGCTTTATTCATCAAATCTTGGACCATGACCATAAGTGCTTCCTTGATCTTCTTGGCTCTAACTCGGGTGATTGGACCACTTGGAACCCGGATGATGTCTGCATAGTCTTCACTCCATGATCCAGCTCCAGTGCTATCCTTGGGCTCATCATTCCCCTCCTCTTGAAAAGGAATTGTCCTCAATTCGTCAACTGCACTAAACGGACTTAGATCAGCAACATTAAATGTAGCACTCACATTATACTCACCTAGAAGATCAAGTTTGTACAATGCATCCTTTGCACAACTTGAAATGGTCTATCTCCTCCCGGTAACAGCTTAAAACGCCTTTGAACTGGAAAGCGTTCCTTCCTCAAGTGCAGCCAAACCCAATCTCCCAGTTCGAACACCACATTCTTCCTTTATTTATTTGCTTGCTGCACATACTGCTCAGTTCTTCTCTCAATGTTTTGCCTCGCCTACTCATGAATCTGTCTTTCTTCTTGCCATCTAGGTTAGCATGCTCAACAAGTAATGGTAATAAATTCAAAGAAGCTAACGGATTAAAGCCATACACAATCTCAAAAGGAGAAAACTTAGATGCAGAATGAACAGATCAATTATATGCAAACTCAACATGAGGCAAACATTCTTCCCACTCTTTCAAGTTCTTAATTATGGCACGCAACAAAGTGGATAAAGTTCTATTTACTATGTAACACCTGGTGTTTATATTAATGTATTGGTAGTTACTTTGTTTGCTTTGTATGAGAACGCATGGTAAATAGTGGAAATGTATGAAAAAGTTTTATTGTTCCCGCGTAGAAACCGATTTCGTCTACTAAACTTGCAAAATTCACAAAAAATTCATTTTAACTCCTTTTTGAGTGAATCCAAAGCCATATGTTAGATTTTGAGCTAAATTTTGATATAAAATTTTTATTCACAATAGGTACCTGTTGTGGAAAAACAGGCGCCTGTTGGAAAGCGAGCCCCAGACAATTTTTTCAATTTTTTTCTCTGGAGTGGACAGTTGCCTATTTTTGTAAAAGAGATGTCTGTTTTAGAAAAATAGGAGCCTGTTGGACAAACATGCGCCTGTTGCAATGTCGGTTGGAAAGTTTAAAAAGGCTTTGTAAAGCCTTCTTGGAGCATTTTTTCGGAAATGAAAACTGAGCTTTGAGAGCTCGTTTTTCCTCTACTTTTCTCTCTCTAGAATTTATCAAAAATCACGTTCCGGATTCAAATTCGACCTTAAAAAAAGTAATTCTACGCGTCGAGGGGATCAAGGTGAGTTAGGAATTTCAAGATTTAATCGGACAAATTTTCGAATATCAACTTTCTCTCTCTTCTTTCGGCTTATAAGTTTGAAGTAGGGGATCTCTTGCTGTCAAAACTTGATAAAAAAATGTTTTCCTACATTAATAATTGTTGTGTTTGACTTGTGTTGGTTTGAAAACTCACGAGCAATGAAATATATGGTGATTGATGATTTCTATTGTTATATTTGCATGATTTAAGGCAAACTATGCCATACACACTTGTTGTAAAGTGCTATTGGAATCATATACGGTGTATCTTGGTGGTGTGGGTGTTGTTGGTTGGGAAAATGGACTTATTGATGATTTGTACGCACCAAGGGATACGTAATGAGATTGATTCGAGTGGATATGGCATAGATTGCTTGGTATATGCATGAAATTATATGTTTGCACGCCATACACATTATCACTGTGTCAACCAAACACTTGGAGGATTCTCGGCATATGTGGATTACTTCTATGGCCCAACGTATGGGGCGTATATCTCATATTGATGATGATGAAGATGATGAAACCTCGTTATGATCATGATATTATGTTGAATGTGATATGATCTTGATATGAATCCTAATATGGTTCTACTATGACCCTTCGATTGTGAACGGATGATGTATTGGTTGGTGCCTACCGGTATGGAAAATAAGTGGGGCCTGGTGCCCTTTGGTTGAAAATCCCTAAACCTCTGGAGGGCAGCAACGCGTTGGCTATCTAGAGCTAGCGATGTGTAGCCTAAAAATCTAGACAACAGTAAGGCACTGATGATTCTATTGCGATGATAGTATTGGCGGACTTGTGGTCGAAATTGATTATGGTTTATTGATATTCTCTAGGGCCGATGGACCAACTTATGACCATTATTGGATTATTCTCTCGGGCGGGCAGGCCCATGTTCTATTCTGGTAGTACGGATATATTCTGGCAAAGTGGTTCTATGGTTGACACAAGGGAGGTAACCTGCATTGGCATGTGCATGCATTGCTTATTGAATAAATGGTTCTAAACTTGTTTATGTTCTATACATGATGCTTTCGTTGTTACTCACCCCTACTGAGCGTGTAACTCACCCCGTTTTCTAAAACTATTACAGGTACTAATGAGTCCGAGGGGGACAAAGAGACGACAGGTTCGGGAACGAAGTAGAGCCTCTGATACTATGGTTTGTTTTTGTAATAGCTATGTTGGTCCGGGAAGCCATGGCTCGCCCGAGAACTTGTATATGTTTCTTTTGAATGTTCATATGGTAAATTTGTGTATATCTATTATGCATGCTCACAACTATAGTATCAATGCATAATCCATGTGTATCCTTGTATGATATATATATATATCCTTGTTGGTTTATACTCTTCATATCTACCTATCTTAGTCCTACTAAGATGGGTTAGTGACACTCCAGGTCTTAATTACGGGTGTTATCCTGTAAATTAAGGCGGGGGTTACAATTTGGTATCAGATGATAGATTACGCAATTACTTGGGTTCTGGGATGACATTTGCGATGTATTGCGATAAGTTATGATAAATTGTGTTTTTGTTAAGTATGTGAACATTGTTATGACATTATTCTTCTTGTTTTCGTATAGTATGACGACCTCACCAAATCACAATGCCACCCATGGGAGTTCCACCTCCGGGGAGTTAGTAGATGCTATACGTGCAATGGGTAATTGTGGATAGATTAACAAAGTCAGTTCACTTTCTTCCTATTCGGAACAGCCAAAATGTAGGGAGTTTGGGAAAACTCTACGTCCGGAAAATAGTCAAGCTTCACAAGGTTCCGTTGACTATAGTGTCGGACCGAGATCCACATTTTACTTCTCGATTTTGGGCCAAAGGGCTTTGGGGACTCAATTCAACTTCAATACGGCGTTCCATCCACAGACTGATGGACAATCCGAGCGAGTTATCCAAATACTTGAAGATATGTTGACAGCATGAGTTCTCGACTTTCGAGAAAATTGGATAGAACATTTTCCATTAGTCGAGTTTGCATATAACAATAGCTTCCAGACTAGTATAGGCATGGCACCTTATGAAGCCCTTTACGGTCGTCCGTGTAGGTCCCCAGTTTGTTGGTATGAAGTTGGGGAAAGAACTCTGTTGGGTCTGAAATTGGTGGAGCAAACCACTGAAAAGATCAAGACTATTCGACAACATCTCCTTACTGCCCAGAGTCGGCAAAAAAGTTATGCCGACAGACGTCGTCGTCCATTAGAATTTGAGGTCGGTGATCATGTGTTTTTGAAAACCAAACCACGATTCAGCATCACCCGTTTTAGTAGTAAAGGAAAGTTGTCTCCTTAATACATTGGACCGTTCAAGATTCTAGAATGTGTCGGGAATGTTTCATATCGCCTAGCTTTGCCACCACAGTTATCTAATGTCCACAATGTCTTCCATATATCAATGTTGCGTCAGTATGTTCATGATCCTTCCCACATTGTTCAGTGGAAAAACCTTGAGGTATTAGATGACGGGACTTATGAAGTCCGGCCGATACAAATCTTTGACCGTCGTGACACCAATTGCTTCGAAACAAAGTTATTCCTTTAGTGAAAGTTTTATAGTTACATCACAGAGCCGAGGAGGCGACGTGGGAGTTAAAAACCGAGATACGTAGCAAATATCCTGAATTGTCTGATTAAACTGTTGTAACTAAATTTCGAGGACGAAATTTTATTTGAGTGGGAGAGATTGTAACACCTGGTGTTTATATTTATGTATTGGGATTTATTTTGTTTGATTTTTATGAAAATGCATGATAAATAGTGGAAATGTATAAAAAAGTTTTATTGTTCTCGCGTAAAAACAGATTTCGTAGACTAAACTTGCAAAATTCACCAAAACTTCATTTTAACTCCTTTTTGAGTGAATCCAAAGCCATATGTTAGATTTTGAGCTAAATTTTGATATAAAATTTTTATCCACAATAGGAGGCTGTTGTGAAAAAACAGGCGCCTGTTGGAAAGCGAGCCCCAGACAATTTTTCTAGTTTTTTTCCTTGGAGCATTTTTCAGGAAATGAAAACTGAGCTTTGAGAGCTCATTTTTCCGCTACTTTTGTCTCTCTGGAATTTATCAAAAATCACATTTCGGATTCCGATTCGACCTTAAGGAATGTTATTCTACGCGTCGAGGGGATCAAGGTGAGTTAGGAATTTCAAGATTTAATCGGACGAATTTTCAAATATCAACTTTCTCTCTCTTCTTTTGGCTTATAAGTTTGAAGTAGGGGTTCTCTTGTTGTCAAAACTTGATAAAAAAATGTTTTCCTACCTTAATAATTGTTGTGTTTGACTTGTGTTGGTTTGAAAACTCACGAGCAATGAAATGTATGGTGATTGATGATTTCTCTTGTTATATTTGCATGATTTAAGGCAAACTATACCATACACACTTGTTGTAAAGTGCTATTGGAATCATATACGGTGTCTCTTGGTGGTGTGGGTGTTGTTGGTTGGGAAAATGGACTTATTGATGATTTGTACGCACCAAGGGATACGTAATGAGATTGATTTGAATAGATATGGCATAGATTGCTTGGTATATGCATGAAATTATATGTTTGCACGCCATACACATTATCACTGTGTCAACCAAACACTTGGAGGATTCTCGGCATATGTGGATTACTTCTATGGCCCAACGTATGGGGCGTATATCTCATATTGATGATGATGAAGATGATGAAACCTCGTTATGATCATGATATTATGTTGAATGTGATATGATCCTGATATGAATCCTAATATGGTTCTACTGTGACCCTTCGATTGTGAACGGATGATGTATTGGTTGGTGCCTACCGGTATGGAAAATAAGTGGGGCCTGGTGCCCTTGGGTTGAAAATCCCTAAACCTCCGAAGGGCAGCAACGCGTCGGCTGTCTAGAGCCAGCGATGTGTAGCCCAAAAATCTAGACAACGGTAAGGCACTGATGATTCTATTGCAATGATAGTATTGGCGGACTTGTGGTCGAAATTGATTATGGTTTATTGATATTCTCTAGGGCCGATGGACCAACTTATGACCATTATTGGATTATTCTCTCGGGCGGACAGGCCCATGTTCTATTCTGGTAGTACAGATATATTCTGGCAAAGTGGTTCTATGGTTGACACAAGGGAGGTAACCTGCATTGGCATGTGCATGCATTGCTTATTGAATAAATGGTTCTAAACTTGTTTATGTTCTATACATGATGTTTTCGTCGTTACTCACCCCTACTGAGCGTGTAGCTCACCTCGTTTTCTAAAACTATTACAGGTACTCATGAGTCTGAGGGGGAGAAAGAGACAACGGGTTCAGGAACGAACTCGAGCCTCTAATACTATGGTTTATTTTTCTAATAGCTATGTTGGTCCGGGAAGCCATGGCTAGCCCGAGAACTTGTATATGTCACTTTTGAATGTTCATATGGTAAATTTTTGTATATCTATTATGCATGCTCATAACTATAGTATTAATGCATAATCCATGTGTATCTTTGTATGATATATGTATCCTTGTTGGTTTATACTCTTCATATCTGCCTATCTTAGTCCTACTAAGATGAGTTAGTGACATTCCAGGTCTTAATTATGGGTATTATCCTGTAAATTAAGGTGGGGGTGTTACATACTACTTCTGTTTGACCATTAGTTTGGGGATGACATTTAGTATAAAACAACAATTTTGTGCCCAAGTTTTCCCGCAAAGTCTTCCAAAAGTAGTTGAAAAGCTTTCCATCCCTATCAGAAATAATGGTTCTAGGTATGCCATGTAATCGCTTAATTTCTTTAAAGAACAAATTAGAAATTCGTGGTGCATCATCAGTTTTATGACAAGCAATAAAATGAGCCATTTTAGAAAATCTATCAACCACCACGAAAACAGTATCATTCCCATGTTTAGTCTTAGGCAAACCTAACACAAAATCCATAGAAATGTCAACCCAAGGGTTACTAAGAATGGGTAATGGATTATATAAACCATGGGGGTTTAACTTAGACATTGCTTTCTTACAAGTAACACATCTCTTACAAATTCTTTCAACATCTCTTTTCATGTGAGGCCAAAAGAAGTGTTCTTACAAACTCCTAAAGTCTTAGTTATACCAAAGTGTCCCATTAGACTCTTACCATGAGCCTCTTTCATAAGCAACTCACGAAAAGAACATTTAGGCACAGAAAGTTTGTTTTCACGCATTAGAAATCCATCATGCCTAAAGTACTTATCAAACGCCATCTTTTTACATGCATTGAATATATCTCTAAAATCAGCATCATCATAATACAAATCCTTAATGTATTCAAATCCAAGCAATTTAGCATCTAAAGTAGCAATTAAAGCATACACGCGTGATAAAGCATCTGCCACAACATTCTCCTTACCCTTCTTGTACTTGATCACATATGGGAAAGTCTCTATAAACTCCACCCTTTTGGCATGGCGCTTGTTTAACCTTTGTTGTTCCTTCAAGTGCTTCAACGATTCATGATCCATGTGAATAACGAATTCATTTGGCCACAGATAGTGCTGCCATGTATCCAATGCTCTCACCAATGCATAGAGTTCCTTGTCATAGGTAAGGTAATTTAAGGTTGCCCCACATACCTTCTCACTAAAGTATGCTATTAGCTTCCTTCCCTACATAAGAACAACACCAATTCCATTTTCTGAAGCATCGCATTCAATTTCAAAAGTCTTTGAAAAGTTAGGAAAAGATAACAAGGGGGTGTTACTTAGCTTGCTTTTCAGTAATTGGAATGCTTTCTCTTGTTCCTCTCCTCACTTAAACCCAACGTTCTTCTTGATCACCTCAGTTAATGGCGCCGCAATTGTGCTAAAATCCTTCACGAACCGCCGATAGTGTTGTGAATGTTTTAATTACTCGCAAGTGCACGAATCGAATACTGGTATAGCTTAGGCAAGAGCGAGGTCGAACCCTAGGGACTTGACGGATGGAACGTACGTATCTCTCTCACTAACTCTGATTAATTCCTAATCTATCTTAAGAATTGAATGGGATGATTTATCAACTAAGAACACAAATAAAATAATAATCTAATAAAAATACTAATGAAATAATCAATTAATAAAATACTAGGGTGGCGGAGTCATATATTTGATATCATGTTCCTAGTATTCATGCCCAACAAACTCTACTCTCTGTCTCGCACTAATTTGGTCTCTCGACTTTATTAGATGCGGAAAATAAATTCAATTAAGTCCAATTAATTTATAAAATTCAAGTGTTAATTCTTCCACAGCCAAACAAATGTATAAAATCAAAACACTCGCTATATCCATCAAAACACACCCTATATCCGCTCTCAACAAGTCATAAGGTGAATCCAACAAAAAATAGTGAGAATCCAATTTTATTTTTTATCAATTAAAACAGGCATTCAGTAGGAAAAATTATTTTTAACATTAAAGCATTAAATTGGTAGAGTCAATTGGCATGAATACGTGCAAGGGAATCAATCAAATATACTCATCCTCAACCCTAGAAAATAACCTAACCTAGCATGCTCACAATTAAAACACAATACATAATTAAATAATGCATAAATAAATAAATTAAATACTTACTTAGTACGCGCGAATAAATTGAAAGAAGAAACTAATAATTCTAAATTAATTATAGTGATCCAAAAAGCATTCTAATATTACCCCTGAAGGTGGTCTCGGCAAGAAGTAAAGAAAAGAAGAAGAATATATATATATATATATATATATTAAATTGCAGCTCCTCTCCTCTCGATAAACGTGCACTAAAGAGGAGAAGAAAAAAAATAAAACAGGGCTTGTTCTTTATCGAAAGAAAAGAAAGAAAGAAAGAAAGTAAATAAAATCAAGGCTGCTCTCCCCCTCCACTGCGCGCGGCTGGCTTTGTTTTATAATGAAAATATTGACTTGCAATTCAAGATTCTATTTCTACAAGGCTTGGCCCATTTGCAGGAGGAACACTTGAGCTTGGCTGGAAATTTAATGGGCTTGAATGGATGATTCTTTAATTAGCTTGCTGGCTTGTAGCAATGGGCTTGATGATTTTGAACTTGGTTTATTGACTTGAGCCCATGGTGATAATTTGTTGTGTGGCCCGCTGGAATTAATTATTTGGCATACTGATCGTACATTGGCCATAACTTTGTGCTCCGAACTCCGTTTGACGCAAGGTTTTCACTCACGCGTAGCTAACTCAAAGATCTAGAACTTTCGTCTCTGGAGATTTCTTCAAATTCCGTACAGATTAGTGCCATAAATTTATTGAATTCGAGCCTTGCGCGCAGCCAATTTTTCCTTTAATTGCAAACTTCTCGATTTAATTCCAAATACCTGAAAAGCTCCAAAAACACAATAAACGTAGTAATATATGCTCTTCAAGATATATATTAGTGCCCTAAATTGTACCAATTTCTTGGCACATCAAATTGCCCCCAACTTACACTTTGCTAGTCCTCGAGCAAAGCAAAGCCTTAAAATAAATTCTTTTATTAACCCCAAGGTTCCCCCAAGAGGACGAGTGAAGTCTCGTGATGGTTTGCAGTGAATATACCAACAAAATTCGAATGCAACGATTCTTTCTAAAAATTATTCTCCTTCTTTCACCAATGCAAATAACTCAACAAAGACATCAAAACACCCACAAGTTAAGCAATGTGAGACACACAATATCAAAGTTCTCAAACTAGCAAGATTAATAAGAATATTTCTTTCTCTCCAATCTCATTGTGTGTGTAAATTGACAATAACATAACATCATTGATATCTAAATAAGCAAAGCTTGCAAATTCCATCCAAACTATGCTTCGACTCAACTTCTCACATGGCATACACTCAACAAATGAAACACTCAAGAATATGGTATAATTGCTCTTATTACATGCGGGCTATAAAGAGTAAATGTATTCAAATTCAAATGCCTCTCACATGTATACATGAAAAACGCTATAAATGAAAGAACAAGAGTCTCATGTAAGGATAAATCCCACTAGAAAAGAAAAATGCATAAATGGATCCCCTCCACCACTCTTACCTTAAAACCATATTCCAAAGGATCTTTAGGACTTTTTAGGGTTGTAACGCAAGGCTTAGGGCAATGGCTAATCAAATGAAAGGATATATAAGGGATTCAAAGATCTAAGAAATACATTGAGATATAAAATTAACACTTCGGGCTAACTTTGACTTCATTCGAGCTTTCTTTTGCTTTTTTTTAAGCTTCTTATTTTCCTTTTCCTTTTCACATCTCCTTTCTCATACAAATTTTTCACTTTGATATTTCTAAAGAGATTTCATCACTTTTTTTTTCATTTTTCTCATTTTTCTCATTTTTTTCATCATTTTTCAAACTTTTTTTTTTCAATTTTTTTTTCAAGCTCACCTTTGACTATTGCCTGTACATAGAATAGATAATCTCAACATATTCTTAGATAAAAGGAAAGGTTATAAATATGGTTTGCACTCCTAATTGGAGTAGGGTAAGGATATTGGGCTACCAAAGAAATGCTATAAATAAAGCTCAAAGGGGTGACTAGCGGTACATACGTAAGGGTAGGATTAGGCTATATTGAGGATGCCAAAGACGGCCTAAATCACTTCCTAAGGTTTAAGGTTCTTCAGTTCAAGTAATATCAAGAATCCTTAAAAGAAAATTGCATTTCATGGACATACTTTTCTAGTGTTCAATCAAAGCAAAGAATACTGAGACTACTCAACGAAATACGCTTCTCAAAAATTAAGAGTTGATATATATTCCTCAAATAGGAAGATTAGCTCAAATACTCACGGGTTACTTAGTCTCCACATTTATGTTCTTTAGGAATTTTCCGTTATACTCACTCATCCATCTAGTCATGCATAAGTTGCCATATGTGCTCAAATATAATGATGATTGAAAATCATGAAATTTCTCTTAATAATGATAGTAGGAGAACTAAGCATGCACATGTAAAGTATTAAGACGAATGCGTCATCGTTATTACACTGGCTAGAAAGAAAATCTTAATTAATATCAAAGAACCATTGCAAAGCTTTTCTTTGTTTATTTTAAAAAAATTCAAAAATTTTAGCTCATTTTTTTAACAAAGTGCAATAAGTGAAGTGTATGGAATGATAAGGTAAATAAATCCCACCCCCAACTGAAATCTTACATTGTCCTCAATGTATAAAGACAAGCAAATATGAAAAGGAAGGATATCACCTGAAGTCGATGAAGCTCAATGATCAAGGTAAACCTGCACTTTTGTTAGAAAGAGAACAAAGAAAAGCAAAGTATCCAATTTTTAATTGCAAAACAAATATTTATCAGGTGGAAGGTCAGCAGATATAATAATCACAACATGAACATACTTATTAAACCAACCACTTACCTCCAAGATTTGATGGCTCATATCAGGTTCTGGATCATATGATATAAGATGAATTAACTCAGTGGGCTCAACAGATGGAAGCAGGAAATCAATAGGCGAATAAGGTTTCTCCAAAGGGGATGAGTCACTAGATTTTAACTCAAGTATACCAGGATCAAATTGGATACTCTCGCACAACTTCACATTATCAAGGGATTCATCTCTCTCGCTATCTAGCTCTAAAAATAAAAAGTTATGAACATCTGCGTCCCACTCTTCCTCTTTCATTCTCAACATGCTTCTTGCTTCTTCGACAAATTTTGGATCATTTACTTCATCTCCCAACAAAGTTATGAAATCTTCTTCAAGCTCGTCACATTCTCCATCAAATATCCAGCTTCCTATCATGTTCACACCTTTAACTTCCTCTTCTTGGGGCTGTTTGCTTGTATCAAATACATTAAGCTCAGCTGTCATATTCCCAAAACTTATTTTCATCAGTCCATTCCTACAGTTGATTAGCGCATTAGCTGTAGCGAGGAACGGCCGACCAAGGATCACGGGGATTTGCCCATTTATGTTCTGAACAGGTTGAGTATCAAGGACCACGAAATCTACTGGGAAGTAAAATGTCTCTACCTGTATCAAAACATCTTCAATGACACCTCTAGGAAATTTAACAGATCGATCAGCAAGTTGAATTGTCATTGGTGTAGGCTTCAACTCTCCCAAACCTAATTGTTTAAAAACTGAATATGGCAATAAGTTCACACTAGCTTCCAGATCTACCAAAGCTCGCTCAATGTGATGATTCCCAATCTTGCATGAGATTGTTGGACAACCAGGGTCTTTATACTTGATAGGGATCCTGCATTGAATAATGGAGCTTGCTTGTTCAGCTAAGAATGCCTTTTTTGGAACATTTGTTCTCCTCTTTTGAGTTACCAAATCTTTGAGGAATTTGGCATAAGAAGGTACTTGTTTGATGGCATCAAGTAATGGAATATTTATCTGAACTTGCTTAAACACCTATAAGATATCTTCGAATTGAGTACCCTTCTTATTGTCTTTTAGCCTATGAGGAAATGGGGCTTTAGGAACAAAAGTCCTAGTCGAGGTATATTCAATTACTTGCTTAGCATGAGGAGTTTGGTTCACAACTTGAGGTGAAGACTCAACCTCAGTTGGAATTTTCTCTTTTTCTTCTTTCTCTTCCTCCTTGCTATCTGGCATTCTCACTTTATTGTCAATTACCTTTCCCGACCTAAGTGTAGTGATGGCTTGAACTTGCCCATGTATTGGTGCGTTTGGTGGGTTAGGAGCGGTCCCACTTGAGGAAACACCTTTAGGATTCGGAATTCGCTGACTCGAAAACTTACCCTTCTCTCTCTCACCCAATTGACTCGCCAATTGACCCATTTGACTCTCTAACCTAATGATGGCTTGAGTGTTCATGAGGCCGTTATTCCTAACTTCTTGCAAAAGTTGGCTTGAAGTCTGATTATTTTGGGCGGTCACTTGGATGAATTGCTTGAGAGTGTCCTCCAAAGATGAAAATTGTTGGGGAGTGACATGGGGTGATGGAGCAGGCGGAGCAGGTTGGAATGGTGGATAAGAATTGATTGGAGGGCGAAAACCAGGAGGTGGCTGCTGTCGTGGAACACTAGGTGATGGGGAACCCATATTAGGTATGGGTTGAGCTTGTGTCCACGAAAAATTTGGGTGATTTCTCCAACCTGGATTGTATGTCTCTGTGAATGGGCTATTGATTTGCTTTTTGTATTCATTCATCGCATTTACTTGTTGTGGCATGAATTCAGAGAATCCTACCATAGAGGGACAAGTTTGCGACGTATGCATAGGGCTAGCACACACAGAACATCCTTCTGCTTGAATTTGATTGACATAATTGCTATATAATCGCAGAGTTAACGCTTCAAGTTTCTTGAGAGACTATCTAACTGCCTTCTAGTCTCTACATTTTCAGATAGTTCATAGATGCCCTCTTTCTTAACTTCCTTCTTAACTTGAGTTGATGAATTTCTATGAGAAGAGAAATCCCATTGCTGAGAACTCTCGGAAAGATTCTCAAGGAAATTATAAGCTCCATCTTCTGTGAGACTAAGGAAAGTACCACTGTTCATCGACTCAATCATATTTCGATTGGTTTGAGTCAACCCATTGTAAAAGAACTGGACTAGTCTCCATGTTTCAAAACCATGGTGGGGACATCTCAAAAGTAGGTCCCTAAATCTTTCCCATGACTCGTAAAATTTTTCATTCTCCTCTTGACAAAAATCAAATATCTGCCTTCGAAGTTCATTTGTCTTTGACATGGGAAAAAATTTAGTAAGAAATTTGAAAACCAAAATATCCCAACCGGTGATGGACCTAGAAGGTAGTGAATTAAGCCACGCCTTTGCTTTCCCTTTCAGGGAGAAAGGAAATAAACGTAGTCGAACTGACTCATCAGAAAAATTTTGAAACTTGAAAGTGACATAAATTTCTAGAAAATCCTTAATATGGAGGTAAGGATCTTCTTGATCAATTCCATGAAAATTAGGAAGAAGTTGCATTACTTGTGGTTTAAGCTCAAAATAGTTTGCGGTAGTGGCAGGTAAAACAATGCATGACGGTGGGTTGGTAGTGATAGGAGAGAAAAGCTCCTTCAGAGTTTTCGCCTCTTCTTGTTCATCCGCCATTGTTCTTTTCTCAAACAAAGGATTGAGTTCTAAGTTCTCTATCCTATTCAATCTCTTAACACCGCGCTTCCAAACAATGCTCATACACTACTTTACTCTTAAGGTTTTTTTTTTTTTTTAAAAGGAACTAGTAGAAGGAAATAATCTAAATTAGTGACATGGTGGAAAAACGAATTTTTAAGTCCCCGGCAACGGCGCCAAAAACTTGTTGTGAATGTTTTAATTACTCACAAGTGCACGAATTGAATACTGGTATAGCTTAGGCAAGAGCGAGGTCGAACCCTAGGGACTTGACGGATGGAACGTACGTATCTCTCTCACTAACTCTAATTAATTCCTAATCTAGCTTAAAAATTGAATGGGATGATTTATCAACTAAGAACACGAATAAAATAATAAACTAATAAAAATACTAATGAAATAATCAATTAATAAAATACTAGGGTGGCGGAGTCATATATTTGATATCATGTTCCTAGTATTCATGCCCAACAAACTCTACTCTCTGTCTCGCACTAATTTGGTCTCTCGACTTTATTAGATGCGGAAAATAAATTCAATTAAGTCCAATTAATTTATAAAATTCAAGTGTTAATTCTTCCACAGCCAAACAAATGTATAAAATCAAAACACTCGCTATATCCATCAAAACACACCCTATATCCGCTCTCAACAAATCATAAGGTGAATCCAACAAAAAATAGTGAGAATCCAATTTTATTTTTTATCAATTAAAACAGGCATTCAGTAGGAAAAATTATTTTTAACATTAAAGCATTAAATTGGTAGAGTCAATTGGCATGAATACGTGCAAGGGAATCAATCAAATATACTCATCCTCAACCCTAGAAAATAACCTAACCTAGCATGCTCACAATTAAAACACAATACATAATTAAATAATGCATAAATAAATAAATTAAATACTTACTTAGTACGCGCGAATAAATTGAAAGAAGAAACTAATAATTCTAAATTAATTATAGTGATCCAAAAAGCATTCTAATATTACCCCTGAAGGTGGTCTCGGCAAGAAGTAAAGAAAAGAAGAAGAATATATATATATATATATATTAAATTGCAGCTCCTCTCCTCTCGATAAACGTGCACTAAAGAGGAGAAGAAAAAAAATAAAACAGGGCTTGTTCTTTATCGAAAGAAAAGAAAGAAAGAAAGAAAGTAAATAAAATCAAGGCTGCTCTCCCCCTCCACTGCGCGCGGCTGGCTTTGTTTTATAATGAAAATATTGACTTGCAATTCAAGATTCTATTTCTACAAGGCTTGGCCCATTTGCAGGAGGAACACTTGAGCTTGGCTGGAAATTTAATGGGCTTGAATGGATGATTCTTTAATTAGCTTGCTGGCTTGTAGCAATGGGCTTGATGATTTTGAACTTGGTTTATTGACTTGAGCCCATGGTGATAATTTGTTGTGTGGCCCGCTGGAATTAATTATTTGGCATACTGATCGTACATTGGCCATAACTTTGTGCTCCGAACTCCGTTTGACGCAAGGTTTTCACTCACGCGTAGCTAACTCAAAGATCTAGAACTTTCGTCTCTGGAGATTTCTTCAAATTCCGTACAGATTAGTGCCATAAATTTATTGAATTCGAGCCTTGCGCGCAGCCAATTTTTCCTTTAATTGCAAACTTCTCGATTTAATTCCAAATACCTGAAAAGCTCCAAAAACACAATAAACGTAGTAATATATGCTCTTCAAGATATATATTAGTGCCCTAAATTGTACCAATTTCTTAGCACATCAGATAGAAACTAGCAAGTCCATGGAAACTCCATACTTGTTCAACACTTGTAGGACTTTGCCATTCTTGAATAGCCTTTACCTTTTCTTCATCAACTTGAATACCTTGTGCACTTACAACAAAACCAAGAAACACAAGTTTATCCGTGCAAAAGGTGCACTTCTTCAGGTTAGCATATAACTTCTCCCTACGCAAGACATCTAAAACATATCTCAAATGCATAACATGATCATCTAGACTATTGCTATAAATTAGGATATCATCAAAATAGACCACAACGAATTTGACAATGAATGATCTCAAAACATGGTTCATTAAGTGCATAAAGGTACTAGGAGCATTAGTTAAACAAAAAGGCATAACTAACCACTCATATAACCCATATTTAGTTTTAAATGATGTTTTCCATTCATCGCCTTCTTTCTTTCTAATTTAATGGTATCCACTTTTCAAATCAATTTTAGAGAATATACTAGACCCATGCAACTCATCAAGCATATCATCTAAACGTGGAATAGTGTGACGATACTTTACCGTGATATTATTTATGGCTCGGCAGTCCACACACATTCTCCACGTCCCATCCTTCTTCGGCACTAGCAAAACTGGCACCACACATAGGTTCATACTCTTTCTCATGTAGCCTTTCTCCAGCAGCTCCGCCACTTGCCTTTGAAGTTCCTTCGTTTCCTCCGGGTTACTCCTATAGGCTGGCCGGTTTGGAATGGATGTTCCGAGTTCACAATCAATTTGGTATTCTATTCCTCGGATGGGTGGTAAACCGCTTAGCGCATCCTCTAGAAAGACGTCACCAAGTCCTGTAATAAAGAGATAATAACACTAGGCAAAGAAGATTTAGTTCGTTAGTATTCAAAAGCGCTTCTTTGTACACAAGTACAAGAAGTTGATTACAAATGATCGCTCTTTTTACTTCACTAGCTCTCACATAGAAATTCTTTTGCCTCCTCTCAAACTTGCTCTCAATAGTCACTGGTTTTTCCTCTCTACTTTTTTTTTCTCAATTTATTTTGTTTTTCCTTCACTCACTTTCTTTTTCTCCTCCTCATTTTGCAACTTCAACTAATCGGCATAGGCTTGCTGTGGCGGTAAAGGTGCAAGAATGATTGCTCTCTTGTTCATCTCAAATGAGTATTTATTGGTGAAGCCGTCATGTTTAACTCTTCTATCATATTTCCATGGCCTCCCGAACAACATATGACCAGCTTGCATGGGAACCACATCACAAAGCACTTGGTCATCGTATTTACCAATGCTAAAGGACATCAAAACCTGCTTATTCACCCTTACTTCTCCGCTATCATTCAACCACTGTAGTTTGTAAGACCTTGGGTGCGTAGTCATGTGCAATGCTAGCTTCTCCACCATTGTCATGCTAGCCACATTAGTGCAACTACCTCCGTCTATCACCAAGCTACATACCTTGCCTAACACTAGGCACCTAGTGTGGAAGATATTCTCGCGCTACTCTTCATCCTCCTTTGCTTGCACGCTAAGGGCTCTTCTTGCAACTAACAACTCGCCCTGGATAGCGCTATCCTCTTCTTTAATATCCTCTAAAGGTGGTATAGCTTTAGCGCCTTCGTCATCCGTCTCCCCATTATCCAGAATCATCATTGCTCGCTTGTTTGGGCATTGAGTGGAAACGTGGCCTCTCCCTTGACACTTCCAATAAATAATGTTCCTGTTTCGGGTAGTAGGAGTATTAGTGGTGTTAGGGGTTTCCTTAGCTTGATTACCACTATGCGTTTCTGGCTTCGAATCAACTTTTGGTTTCTGAGTGGTTACTTTATCATCATTTCTCCACTCACTTTATTTCCATAGTAGAGTAAGAACTTTGGCTTGGCTTGAAATTACCCTTTCTCTTAAGCTGTCTCCGTATTTTAATTGCCGTGTGCACTATATCTTCAATCTCGACATACGGCTGCAATTCAACCGTATTGGCAATTTTTCGATTTAACCCACTCAAAAACCTCGCTATGGTAGCTTCTTTATTCTCATCAACTTTGGCCCGAATCATGGCCACTTCCATCTCCTTATAGTATTCATCAACACTACGATTTTCCTGTGTAAGCCCTTGCACTTTTTGGTACAATTCCCGATAATAGTGATCGGGTACAAATCGCTTCATCAACTGCTTCATCTCATCCCAAGTCTCGACTGGCCCCTCATCACTACGCCTTCGCTCTGTCATCAATTTATCCCACCAAACAAGTGCATAATCGAAAAATTCAATAGCTGCCAATTTCACCTTTTTGGACTCGGAGAAATTATGGCAAGAAAACACCAACTCTACTTTCTTGACCCACTCAAGATGGGCCTCGTGGTCATTCTTCCCTTGGAATGATGGAATTTTTATTTTTGATCCCATTCATGTTGTCATCCTCCCGATTAGATCCTTTACCAACCGGCCTTCCATTCCGTCGGTTTGCAATTACAGAATCAACATTGCTATCCCCATCCTTAAAGCTATCTCGGTAAAAATTATCAGGATCGTTCTCAGCCTTCCTTTCCTTAGGCTGCAGTCTCCCACTTCTTTGAGCACTACATGATTTACCGGATTGTTCATTTTGAGTGCTCTCAACTCTATCTACTTTCACCCGCATTCTCCTCAACTCCACACTCATCTCATCCACCTGCTCTTTAAAGCCACCCAACTCTTCTCTCATCATGTTTTGTAATGTACACGTCAGGGCTTCTTGGAATAACTTAGGATCGAAACTCAACATATTGCTGCAAAACAGAGGTTAGCATAATATAAAGAAATAATGTTTTCTCATTGCATTCTCTTATGTGTTTCACTTGAAATAATATCACTCTGATTTTACCACTCGTGTTTAGCTCTCAAAAGTAGTGATATACCTCTCAATTTTCACCTTTTGGAACTTTCAAACGAATTGAAAAGCAAGAACCCTTTTCTTGGTTCCTGAACAGACCAATCATAACCCAAACAGATCAACTATATGCTAGGACAAGTATGTTTCACCAAGAATTCAAGAAATAGGAATCCTAATGAATTATAGACGCAATAAGAGGCAAAAAGATCGAGAAAAATGTGCGAAAATTCAGTCTCGTGAAAACGTGATTTTTGGAATCCTTGGACCCTATAGAACCCAAATCCAAAAAGAAATAACAACGAATTTCGAAAAATTTTGTTTTATTTTTATTTTGGGTCTCTCGACTTCTACTTTAATCCGGTGTAGTCGAAATTTTCAAAATTCGATAATTCAGCAGAAAAAAATATGCACAATTTGAAGATATGGTTTAAATGATCAGAAAACAATCAATTAGGGTTTATACGCAACAATCGGAATTTAATAACCCTAACAATTGAAACTCAACAGTAATTAAAACTCAACATAAATCGAATCTTAACAACTAGGGTTTATATGATTTTCGCAATACCAGTAGCCACAACTATCAAGAAGCCGCAAGTTATCTACAGCCGCAGTATCAATTAAACCAAGCAACAAGGAAATCGCAAAAACAAATTCACAAGTCTAGGATTATATTGCAATCAAAACTAAACCCTATCTATGTCAAAAACGCAGATGAAACAAACGAATGGCAGATTCGAAAGTTACTCAGCAAGAACAGATTCGATATCTACTTAGCAAGAACATATTTGATAATTACTAAGCAAGAGAAAATTCAAATTCTTTTTTTTTAACAATCGAAAAAACCCTAATTCAAGCAGATACGAAACAGGGCAAAATTTTAACAATAGGCATGAATTGAAGAAAAAAACAGAAAATCAAACGAAGATAAAACTTGGATAGAAAAGTTCATCTGATATCAATTGATATGAACTGCGATCGTATTTATATCCAATTAAGATGGATCCGCAACCCTTAATGTTTGAAGACGCAAGAACCTTGGAATCACGCGAAGTTGATGGAGGTGGAACCTCGACCCAATTCCCTAGAGCGAGAATAAACCTTGGTATAGTTGAAGAAAAACAGTCAATTGATGGAATAATTGATTGCCAAGTCGAAGAACAACAAGAACCCTAGTTCTAATTGTTTGAAACGTTCTTAGAACGCAAGATGTGAAAACACTCAAATTGTTATTAATCAAAGGCTACCTCAAAAAATAGCGTTATCTCCTTTAAATAGGAGAAGAAGAACACACCCTAAACAAACCCTAAAAACGAAATTAACAAAACAAGCCCAATTCGAAAAATAATGAAACACTCTAAACGAGCCCAAAAACACTCTTAACAGGCCCATAACTCTAAATACTAATTACCCATAATCCTTAGGCCTTAAACAATGCAAAATAAATAAAACATGAATAAAATGCCCTAATTATTCTACATCTTTTTGGCTAAGCATTATTCTCCATTCCCTTGAATGCTTTCGCAAGCTCCAGCTTTATTCATCAAATCTTGAACCATGGCCATAAGTGCTTTCTTGATCTTCTTGGCTCTAGCTCGGGTGATTGGACCACTTAGAACCCAGATGGGGTCTGCATAGTCTTCAATCTATAATCTAGCTCTAGTGCTATCCTTAGGATCATCACTCTATCTTTTTTTTCATTGAAAAAAAAAATCATACTCACCACCCAAAAAATAGCATTTCATAGAATACCGAAAAAACAATTTAACATCCCATTAAAAGAACAAATTATTTGAGGCATCAAATATTAGATTTTAGACGCTTTTAAGACAACTCAATTACATGCATAAAATAATTAGGATTCGGTCATGGGTCCTACTTTGAATCTATATTTATAATAGATAATAAAATTGATTCTTTTCACACGATGATAACATGTTACGCTATTAAATGCATTATTTTAGGGTGGTGCTATTCTAACCCCCACAATTGCTTACTTCCACTCCCACTTCCAATAACACTCCCATTAACTTATTTTTACTCATTTTCACTCCTACAAATCTTCACACCACTCCCACCTTCTAATACATATAATTAATGATAATTTTCTTTTCATTAATTAATTAACTAACAATTATAACATCGAATTACTTTCTCTCTCAAAATTAATTCAAGCCCTAAAATCATCACTCTCGCGCTCTCCGTCTTGCTATCCCTCTCCCTCTCCGCCTTGCTCTTAGGTCGCTTTTCGTCCGTTCTCTGGTCTCGCTCTCCATCTCATACTCTCCTTTTCCTCTCCGACACAAGTTCTTGCCTCTTCGACCCTAGCTCCCTCGCTCTCTTTTCTGACACAAGCTATTCCAAAGGTACCTTCACTCTCCTCGCAACTTTTCCTTTTGGGGATTTCTTTTAGTGTTTGTTTGTTTTTTCTTCTACATTTGGTTTATCTGCATTGTATTTATTTTGCTGCAATTTTACATTTCACATTTCGTGATCTATAGATTTTAGAATAATATGCACTTATCCCTTTTACAAGGGGTATATAGCAGTTATCGATCTTTTGGCTTTTGGTTTAGACATTGACTGTCTTTCTTTATCAATCTTTCAAACCGAACCGCATAATAGGAGTTATACAAATGTAGGACACTACTTCACTTTACTATCAATAATTCAACATGAATCCTTAGTTTATCTAATTATGAATTGGAAAAGGGAGATATTTTTTTAGTGAGAGTGTGAAGGTGTAATGATACCCCCTCAATTCTATTCGAAAAAGTGTGTACAAGGCTCAAATCTATTCGAAAAAGGGTGTACAAGGGCATCCTACTTCAATTCAAACACCTTTCAACCCATTCAGTTAAGCAAAGAGGAAAAAAGTATACAAGGGTATTAGTAAGCACTCGGTTGTTTGTTAAGTTAGAGAAATGCGGTTGTGAAGTGTGAAGGTGTAATGATACCCCCTCCTTGCCTCCCTCCATCTCTCTCTTTCTCTTTCGAAATAGGTAAATATGATATCACTTATAAATAGACAAAAATCATGAACCACTAACCCACCAATTGTACTTATCCTCTATACATCGACCACTTAAATTTTCTATTTGGGAAATGTTGATTTTTTTTAATATACCAACAATTTTTTTATTTCTATAATTTTGTTCCATATGGATATTAGTATTAAACAGTTTTTTGGTGTATTAAAAAAACTAGATTGTCCTATATTCTAGTATAATTTTGAAAATATGTTTGAGATTGTATTCCATTTTTTTCCATTCTTCGAATATTTCTTTCACCTCAAATTCGAGAGTAGACAAAGGAAGGGTCTAATTTTGAAAATATGTTTAAGATTGTCTTCAAATTTTTTTCCATTTTTTGGATATTTCTTTTACCTCAAATTCGAGAGCAGACAAAGGAAGGGTACATCTTACGATTCTTACCATATAATTTGTCTAAAAATTTGATATGTTAATCCAAATTGATAAGCCAAGTGACCAGCTACCAAGATGTCGAACCACCAATTTGTTGGGAACCCCCTTAAATCTCGAATTTTTTTTTGGCGGACACGATTATCTCATGTAAAGCTTATTTGGTATTTTTTTTAGGATTTAGTATTAGATATAATACTGCTTTAAAAAGTTGTATTGTATATTTTTAAAGTTGTATATTATTTTGACAATAATCATTATTACTTTAGCAATAATATTACCCATACATATATATGATGTTAATCCTCTTTAAAAAAAAGACCATTTACAGAGTCGGCAAACTGCTCGTGGAACCCTTTGATTGACCTAGTGGTATTTTTGACCATATATTTTTTTTCTTTTTCTTATCTATATATCCCCCAATCCCCTTTTTATATTGCTGAAGCCGACTGACCCCTTTTCACATGCCACAAGCCTTCCCCTAACCAATCATACACATGAACCCATCTTTTTTTCTTTACTTTTCTTTAAACAACTTTATTCCAATCTAGTAATTTTCACTCCACTTTCTCTTCATTTATTATATATATATATGTACATATATATTTCAATCTTGTAATTAACTTGCTTTCCAGTTAAATTTTGTGATGAAATATGGTGGAGATTATCACACATCATGGATGATTCTCAAACATATGTTTTATTCAAACTGGATACAATTGTGAGGCATTAATTACCTTATGCTTTAATTGATATTTTTAGGCATGACAAGGAAAAAACCAATGATAGCGTCCGAGAGGCAAAGAAAATCAAAGAAACATTGTGTTATTACTGCTTCAAAGCAGTATGGAAAAATAAAGAAGTTAGTAACACCAACACCACCTGAAATCAAAAATGACCCCCCTCTCAAAATGAACCATAGTGTGAAGGGAATAGTGATCCTCTCTCAATCCAAAATAATCCCCAAAATGAAAAGAATCCATCTCATTCAGTGGCTCTAGAGAATCCCCAAATTGAGGGTCCTAGCAATAGTGATAAAGGTCATAATGGAGGGCCTATTGACAAAAGTGTACTTACACCCTTCAATGATCATATAACATATGCAATATGGAATCAGACCAAGGTATTTGATCATTGTATTTCTTACTTCTACAAATATGCATATGCAATATATAATTGTTGCTAACATCATTGGGTTATTTAATATAGGACAAAGATATAAAACTAAGCACTATATGCCATTGGCAAAAATTGCGGGAATGGGACTTATCAAGAAAGGTTGAAGGGGTTCAAAACAGAGTTAAAGCAAGTGGCTTAACACCATTGATAGAGCACTACTATCGGTACATTGACTGTGTCACCGTCAAAGCCTTCGTTGAACGATGGCAACTTAAAACAAATACATTTCTTCTACCTTTCAGTGAGATGACAATTACTCTAGACGATGTAAGACAAATTTTAGGTGCTCTAGTAGAGGGTGAATGTTTTACATCCGACGAGGGTGGAATACCATTGGCTTTCGAGTTATTAGGCGTTAGTGAGGTTGATGTGATTGAGGAAACAAAAGACATGTACGCGGTTAGGATGCAGTAGTTAAAGGAAAAATACATGGGTCATGCTACTGTAGAATCAACTTTCGATGAGTTGGATAAGTGTGCAAGGGGCTATATCTTGTTCTTGCTAAGGTGTGTTGTTTTCCCTAATAAGACAAAGAGCAAGATTTCCTTATACCATTTGGCTTGTTTGAGAGATTTAATCAAGGTTAGTCAGATAGGATGGGGTATGGAAATACTTGCACACCTATATCGTCAATTAGAACAAGCGTCAAGATCTGGGGCAAGATGGATTTCTATATGCCTGACTCTTCTTGTGGTACACCTCTTGTCTTCAACTTTTTTATTATTTCTTTTATTATTAATTATTATTATTATTATTATTAATTATGTTGGTGAACTTGAAATAATACAGGGTTGGATTTACGAGCACTTTTATGATTGTGTACGCGTGAATCCTAATATGGAGTATACAGAGACACAACCACGGATGTGTAGGTAGAAACCCCAAATAATTGCAAAAGTTGATGCTGCCACAGCCTTTATCACCTTAAAGGAGAGTCTTGACGATTTGACTAAGATAGACGTAAGTCATAGGCAGCAATTTTTGGAATTTTGTACTTTTAATTCTTAAAATTTACTAGTTAATTTTAGGTCATCTTTTTAATAGGTGTGCTGGGATCCTTATAAGGAGTATAGAGCTACATGCCCATTCCTAGAGATTTCATACTTTTGTGGCTTGATCGTTTGTTTTGATGTTGCCGAGCCTTACTATCCTGACCGTATTCTTAAACAATTCGGGTGAGTGAAAACAATTCCCATGATGCCAATCGTTAAGCCCTCAAAGTCGACTAAAGGAAAGAAAACCCAATCTTTCAATGTGGTATATGTCAATCGCCATCAACAAAAGAATTGGAATAATCACATTCTCAATCCAACACAACGCTCTATACCAGGGACATACTCTTGAGAGTGTAAGAGTAATTGCATGGAGTGGTTTTTAAAAGTCATTCATCCTTATGTACAAGCCCCGACCCTAAGAAAAACACCGCGAACGGCACGTGGGGAACAATATATTGCAAATGATAAGTTGGTAAGCATTCTAATAATATTTTCATTTGATGTTTAATAAAATTATATAGTATAGGTATTCCAGCTACTAAGTTGCAAATGATAAATTATCTAAGCAGCAAGTTGAAGTTGATAAGGTAATATTAATGCTATATAAAGCACTCCATGGTGTCGAGACAGAGAATATTTCCATTGTTGCACGTAATGCCTATGACATACTTTTGAATGCAAGAAAGGCAACGGCACCAGAGAAAGCCCAAGAGCATGATCCTAATGCGACTCCATCGGGCACCACAAGACCTCTAGCAAAAGAGAAAAGGAACACATATGTGACTAAGATAAGGAATAATTAGCTTTTTGGATTTCGAGATATTATCTACTTGTATTAGAACTTTGTGAACTTGTTTAATTTTTGCTAATTATTAAACTTAACTATGTAGTTTTTTGGTTGATAGATATCATCTATTTGCTAATTATTAGTTTAGGTTGATGAATACTATCTTTTTGGTTTGGTTGATAGATATCGGTTGGTTATTATGTCTTATTTTGGTTATATATCACAAGGAATTGGATATTATGTACTTATTTTTGGTTATATATCACAAAGCAATTGTTTGATATTATGTACTTATTTTTTGTTATATTTCACAAGGCGTTACATATTAGTTATCTATCATAAAGCGTTCACCTATTAGTTTTTGATAATTTTTTAATTACATATCACCTCTAACAACCGAGTATTTTGGATAATTTCTATAATACCCTGTTCTTCCATTTCTTCATAGTTGCTTTCATTCGTTCGTAAATTTTAACTCGGGTGGTGAATTCTTATATTGAGGAGCCTCGTAGTGTTATAGCATTCCTTATTAGTCATATTAGCCTCCTTCCACTCATGTGAGTGTTTGTTAGGTGGTTCGGGTGGTCCAAATCGGTTTTGATTCGTAAATCATGAGTTTTGGCTTTACGCGATTTCTTGTTTTTAGCCAACTTTGGGATATCATAACTTTCTTGTATTTTATCCGATTTGGGTGACGTTTATTCCTAATTCTAGGTTCTATATCATTATACAACTTTTTTTTTTACCGAAGTCCAATTCACACTTCTCGTTGGTCAAAACATTGCTTGAAGTAGGCCCATCGTCAATTTTATTCATTCGGTAGCTCTTCGGTAGAACGCTGTCTTTGGAAATTTTTTGGGAACAATCGATTCATAATTTAAGAAAATTTCCTTCTAGGAAGTTGTAGATCTTTAAAATACCTTTCCGTAGACATAAATATCACCTAAATCGGAGTCTCGAGCAAAACGTTATGGCCGATTGAAGATCAGTGCACCAGAGCACCATTTTTACTCGCAGATCAGTCTAAGGATTTGCCAGACCGGTCCAGCCTTTAATTTTTGGGCTAGTTCTGGACCACAGACCGGTTTGGTCTTTTCCTAGACCGGTCCGACAGCGGCTAAGGTCGGTTCTTAGTGTTTTTAAGCGTTCTTTTCACCCCACTTCACCCCAAACT
>JAKCWG010000436.1:0-100000 GCA_021464415.1 Lonicera japonica
CAGTCTCCTAGTACTGAGCTATTTCGATTCATATTTTAGCTCTCAGACCTTACATCAGCCTTTAACAATCGAGTATTTTGGATAATTTTGGCTCCTTATGACCGAAGTTCATCAAACTCCTCGGTCTCCTAGGACTGAGGTATTTCGGTTCATATTTTAGCTTTCGGAACCTTACATCGACCTCTAACAACAGAGTATTTGGATAGTTTCAGCTCCTTATGATCAAAGTTCATCAAACTCCTCGATCTTCTAGGATCGAGGTATTCTGGTTCATATTTTAGCTCTCGGGACCTTACATCGGCCTCTAACAACCGAGTATTGAGATTAATTTTAGTTAGCTATGACTGGTGTTAATCCATTTTCTTGGTCCTTTACAACCGAGGTATTCTGGACTATATTTTCAACTCTCGGGACCTTATATCAGTCTTTAACAACTGAGTATTTTAGAAAATTTTGATTCTCGAGTACTGAAGTTATCAAATCGCTCGATCCCTTAGGGCTGAAGTTGTTTGGAATATAATCAAATTACCCAAAAAAAATTGAATTTAATCAAATTGATCAAAGAAATTAAATTTAATCAAATTACGAAAAGTTTTTATCATTCATATACAAAAAAAATTACATCCTTATAACTTCATGAAAAGAAAACAATTACATCGTTCGAACTTTGTGAACATCAAATAACAACATGTAATGACAAACACTTTATATGCGACATATTTTCATAATTGACTTATCAATCACTCAATGAATCAAAAGCGATTAGTGCGTTTATTGTTGTTAAATCATTTTTTGGCTTAATAAGTTTAGCAACATAATTTTCCAACTAAGGGATTGCTTATTTCTTATAAAAAATTTCCTACCAAGTAGCAAAGGAAGGAAGCTGTGACATCACGTTTAATTATCTCTTGCAAATCACGATCCATATCGCGTATAAGGCAGAATCAGGTTTCGGATAGCCAAATTGGGTTCTGAAAAGGTTGGCATGGCTCGAAAACTTTCAACGAGTCATATTAATGTATTTTAAGTGTGTTATAATGACCATAAGTTATTTCAGGTTGCTCAAACAAAAATCGGCTCGAAAATCATAAGTTTGGTCTTACGCAATTTCTTTGTTTTGGGCCAACTTTGGAACTATGTAACTTCTTCGTATTTTATCAAAAATTATCTCCGTCTTCATTTATGCCTAGTTTTCCAATCCTTCTACAACTTTCGTGTTTTTGGCCGAGACCAAATTCCTACTCCTTGATGATGAAAAGTGCGGACGAAATCGGCTTGGTGACCAAAAAGCTTAAGGAAGAAAATTCTGGGCCATGTAGTCGACTACATGAGAAGTGAAGTAGTCTACTACCTCAGGTAGTAGACTACATGATATTGAAGTAGTCGACTATTTCGGGGTAGCGAGATTTTTTATACATTTCTTCTTCTCCTTCCTTCCTCATTTCACCCCACCATTTTGAGAGCTCTTAGAGAAAGAAGTGAGGAGTGATTTGAGGGGATTATGAGGGATCACTAAAGGCTTTTTATTCCACATCTAAACCACACCATCATCATCATCTTCATCTTTTTCTCCATCTCCATTCTCCATTGCTAAAGGTTTTAGAGCTCAAATTGGGGGTTTTCGCATCTACAGTTCTCCTGCTCGTTTCTTCCACAATTCTTCGAGGAATTAATCCTCAATAGGTGGAAACAATAGTATTAAATCTTGTTTTCAAATTATTATAACATATTTACACCAAATCAAACAAAACCTAGGGGTTTTTTTTCTACAAACGCATGTTCATGGGGTTTTGGGACAAATTCTTCTTGATATTTGGTTTGATTTGGACTTGATATGAGTATAAATTATGGATTTTATAAGAAGACACAATTTCTACATTGTTTTTGGAAAGATTGGTACAAAACCCTTATATACGGGTACGATAGTGAACAGTATACACTAATACGCATACATACAATGCTATATTTGAAATTAAAGGTACTTTTGACATATAGTTACACATATATGTGATATTGTTGTTTCACTAGAGCTACTTGTTCATGATTTACAAGATTTGTAACTTGCTAGGCCAGTCCGTAACTATATTGGTTAAGGCCACAAGTTTATTTTGAACAAGTAATGTACTAAGCTTATATTGGGAGGTTTATATAGAAACTATATATTATATTAATGCTATGTGATACCTAGCTTGGTTCCCAATTTATGAGAAACTACTAAGCCTCTCAAATACTCGATATTCTTGTTTTAGTCACTAAATGACGGACTTGGCAAACCAGCTCTATGTAAAACAACAACATCACTACAAAAGCTACAGTATATATATATGTACACGTATCTATGTGACAATACACATACTATATATATACATGTATACCGGTTAGCCACACCGTTCGTACCAAATAGAGATTTGGTTATTACCTGTAGCGTATAGCCTTAGTGGCTACGTGAGATTATATTATATTGCCTTAGGGGAATTCTCGTCTAGGTGGACCCGGTAGGTGGTCCCTGCCTTGGGGGCAAAAAAAACCGAGTTTGATCATGATCCGTGTGCACACATAGAAAAAATCCTAGACATGACGTTTATATATGATTTATGATTGGCAGATCTGGTCGCGGTGACTTGGCATTTTCTCTATAGATCCTCCCAATGGATGAGAGAGGGGATGTAATCCTAGGGTTTATATCTTTCCCGATGGATGAGAGAGGGGATACAGTCTTAGGGTAAGCTAAGGCTAAATACTTGAGATATGAGAAATTTGTATATGTGTTTTATCGTATTTCGGGTGGGGAAGCATTTATATGCATCGTACGAAATGATTTCTTTGCATGGGAAAATAATAAGTACATTATATATATATATATATATACTTATGAAAATATGATATATTACATGATGGATATCATACAGAAACGTCCGACATTAACAAAACTATTTTCATTATATTGCATGGCATGCATGCATGGTTTTCTAACCTATTTTTATATATAAACCCTTATAGTTTCCACTGAGCTCGTTTGGCTCACTCTCATTTTCCAAACTAGGCTTTGCAGGTATTCCTTGGGGACGGTGCACTTACGAAGTCTAGATAGCTCTGAAGGTTGGATTACCAAAGTCATTTAGGAAACGACTTGTGTCTTACCATTTAAAGTATTTATATTATATTGTATTGTATTGTATTCTTAAGCCATATATGTAAACTTTTTTTAGGTTGAGACCTCATTGGAGGAATTGCCTTATATTGGGTCGCTGATTTCTAGTTGATAAACACTTTACATATGTGGAGTTAATGTTTTAGTTAAATTTATGTTTTATATCACAGGTGTTGGTTTTATTAAAAATACAAACTCCACATGCCAAAATTTTCTAGAATATATGGCTTTATCCGTAATTTTCATTTATATAAGTTATAAATTTTATACATTAACACCCGTCGTCGCGTACAACACCGTGATTAACCGAGTCCCGGAGGTTAAATCCTCTAAACGCGATTTCAGGGAGTCACAGAAGCGGTGCACTGTCTTTCAACTTAACTCTTACAAAATGATTCCCTCGGACATACGCTAAACATACTAGCCGGTGTCTACCATCATTCGGTAGAGGGCTTGAGTGTGGGAAAAATGTCACATTCAATGTCTTTGAAATCGAAAAAACCACGCAATTGAATATCGATGCTATAATATAACCCATTACAGGCATCTCCATCCAATTTTTCGAGAAACACTGACTCCTGTCAGTATCAATTATTGATAACATATCTTGGCAGAACCAATTACACAAACCATCATATCAATCTTTGTACTTCAAAAGATCGGCTATCATAGTCCTTCTAACAGTTAACCACCCATTGTCTTCGGGCAATCCCAAATCTACCGCAACACACCGAAACCCATAATTCTCATCGTCTTTGACATCTATTATTTCGGCTATGAACTCATGCATGTTTTTAGGGATGTAAGACATAAACCCCGTCAATTTAACCACACCCTTCTTCCCCTTCCTTGTATTTGAAACTTATAACGACTTATCAGGAATGATTGCAGATAATTCTCTCTCTTTAATAGTTTTTGCGAATTCATATCCCGACAGATCCTGCTTAGTTGACATCTCATGTTTCATCTCCTTTCGAGATATTTTTTGCTTACTACCACACGGTCTACCCATGGGAACAACGGGAGTTGGCTCTTTAAGCGATATCGTTGTTGGTGTCGCAAGATCCTTTAGTTTTCTTAAAAGAACTTTCTTTTGTTCATCTATTGTATCCTTATAGAATTTCTTAAATGAAATCATTTCTACCATATTATCAACATCTTTGTAAGTTTCATTATTTGGTAAAAATGTGAGCTTTCCCCAATGTTAATCAATAGCTTCCAAGGGTATACGCCAATTTTCACGATGATACTCTAACAATTCGTGTGCACACAGTAACTTCTAAACTGTTCGAATGACATGATCACACTTTGATGGATCTAGGCCAACATTCTTGATGGACCTATCACTCTCTATCCTGATCAAGTCTAAAGATAAATGGAAAATTCTCCCCATGAGCTCTCAATATGGCATTCCATTGTGAAACAATTTTGTCCATCCAACACTATTATCAAAACTAGCTTTAATTTCGGTAAGTTGGTTGTTCAACATATTGTTCATTGCCCCAAACACTATGGAAAAACTACCTTGGCTTGAGTCAAGGTGAGTCTTCAACTTGCCATATGACCCTTCAGTTTTATTCATAGTGTTGTTGCCATAGTGCTTTATCCTGTTAGTCCATGCGAGTATAACATGCTCTTTATGTTGGAACCACTTATTTGCTAAGTATTTAACGCATTTCGAAAAACAAGACCAATCCGTTTTAAATTCCTTTCATCCTTTGTAAAACTCTACTTCTTATGCCGTTCGTGTAAGATTAGTCCATGATTGAATAAACTTATCCCAAATAGAGTTACTTGTAAAATTCAGTTTACAATGTTGTTATACACATTTTGAAATTTGGAATGTGCATAACATTCGGTGAGATTCTGGAAAATTAATGCGGATAGTATTAATACAGGCATTGTCTTTATCCTTCACAAATACATTCGGTATGTCATACGACGCATATAACATTTTCAATTTTGAAAGAGCCCATTGGTAATTATCCTCCACTTCCTTATGCATAAAACAATGACCGATAGAAAATGATTTTTCGGCTGACGTAATTCCTACCATAGCAAACAATTGCATTTTATATCGGTTGGTCTTGTATGTGCAATCAACAATCACAAGCGAAGGAAAACGCCCAAAAAAAGGTCTAAGATCTCATATGTTGTTTTGTTACTCCAATGCCAATAAACATAATTCTTTTCAGTGAGAACTTTAAATAGTTGTTGCATCGCACTTTTTCCTTCCATGGGATGTGTTCTTATATTAGACTTCACATTATAAATCGTCTTCATGATGGACGCATTCTCTTTTTTATGCCATTTAATTGCATTAAGAACCTCTTTTGGTTTAACTGTGGCAAGGTTCATGTCTATAACAATCATCTTCTCCTCTTTGCTTAACCTTCCGGCATATAGATGCCCCACCAAGGTTTTCAGCAACTCATGGTTATGAATACCACATTTCACTTAATTATCTCTTCCAGCTATTTCCACCAATATTCACACCCCGAAGTTTAAATGGGCAATTGCCCTTTCTTAAAACACATTCTCTTTTGTTGAGATTTTCTTTCTTTTTATGGTGTATCCTGCCTCTTTCACAACCCAATAATAGCCTTGGTTGCCTCCTCATACCATTTCCTTTGTCAGATTTCAATGTAACGACAATAGTTTGGATGCCTCTTCCTTGAATTTGGCACCAATCAACTAAATTATATCGAGAAGTAAATACCTACAAAACATACATTATATACAATAAATTAACTCAATCCAAATCTTCAAATCGTATGACAGTATATAACTTCGCTTGTACTTACTTTATTTGCTGTAAATACTGGAGTCACATCAATTTTAATTTCTTTAACATTATTTTTCGTATGACTCGGATTGCTACCCACCATCGAGAGAGATTGTTCCCAAGTGGCCAGCAGGAGATCAAATAAACAATCATCATCAGGTTTAAGCTCATAAGATTGTTCACAATGGCCATTGGGATCAAGAGGCACAGCTATAATCATATCCTCAAAACTTTGGCCATCACCACCATCAATATTATTTTTGATTGAATTTGGAGGCTTTAATTCAATTATATGCTCATTAAACGTGTGAACACATTTTGGATTTTAGGATATTCGTGCAATTGAAGTGATATCAATTACTTGAATAAATGAACAATCTCTCCATATTATAGAATCAAGAGAACACACATTTTGCACATAAAAAAATCTAGTAAATTTTCACGTGACTAATATATAACTAATATGTATAAAATTGTTTATTGGCAATGCATTTTTGCTTGTAAGAACCAAGTAATAGGATTATATTCGGTTCTATATAATTGAGTAATGGTACCATGTCCGATTTTGATTGACCAAATCCTCTTGATGCGCACATATATTCACACCTGGTCTTTAAAAATTGAGTATATTATCTTAATTAGGTCCTTGGTGAACGAGTTAATATATAAATGTCAGTTCCTAAAGACTGAGGTATTTAGAGAATAACATAACCCTTTTAAAAAAAATTCACTACCTTTGCTCCTAAGATCCGTGATAGGCATATATTCGACCATTAATGACCGAGAAAAATGATAAATTTCGGTTCTATAGAACCAAAATATCATTCTCCTTCACATCTTCATATGACACATTCGGTCACCGGAAACTGAACAAGTGCTCCAATTTCGATTCCCCATAACTGAGGTAACCTGTTCTGATACTCTAATTCGTTTTGTTGGTACAATTTTTTTTTATATTAACTAAACATACCTCTCCTTCATTAGGTTTATTTACCTTGTCAATTTCCATTTCTCTTTTCTCTACCATTCTCTACAACTTAGGTTTTTTTGTCTTGTATCAATGGACTTTTTGTAGGTTTTATTGGTTTTTGGTAGAATTTTGGAAACTAATATTGTTTTAACTAAACATGAAAATAAAAATTGGTTGAAAATGATCAAGAAATTTGGAGGGAAGTGCATTCAATGTGGTGGGGTAAGTTTTTTGAAATGAATTGAATGAGATAAAAATTATGCAAGAGGTGGGGTGAAAATGAGTTAATGATTAATTATTAACCACTAGGCAAAAGCTAATGTGACTTATACTAAAGAAAATGGGGTGGAAATGGAAATAGGTGTAATTTTTTTAAGTAGGAGTGAAAGCAAGCAATTGTAGGGATGATAATAACACCACACTTATTTTATTTAATCATATTTTCTTATATTTTTTTGGTTTATTTTAATTGTCACTTCATCTTCCTCTTCTTTCACATTGCTCTCCACGTTTTTTTTATTTTCATCATGCATGTCTTCCCAATATTTCTTTCGTTTCTTTTATTCAATCACATTTTTTTATATTTTTTGATTTATTGTATGTGTGGCCGTGGGCCTGTGGGCCTTTGAATAAGGTTTTGCTTTATACTAAACTTTTTTCATATAAAAAAATCTCACGGAATTAAATGCTTTTCATATAAGTTACCCACCATTAAAGTTTTAAAAAAAAAAAAAAAAACAAAACAAAAAAAAAAAAACTAAACTAAAATGGAGAAGGTATTGCTGGGCAAAAGCTGAAATTGCATTCTTTGTGCACCTCAAATTTACAGTGTATTGCTGTGTTTCCTAATTAATACTCTCTGTTCATACTAAACATTAAAAAAATAGTGTTTTAATTCCAAAGAGTTTGATGGTATAATATTATAAAATAAATTTTCGTAGCATAAATTGGTTTAACCTAATTTTTTTTTTTTATTTTACATGTGGTTTAGAAAACACCTCCGCAAAATTGATTCATTAGAATTGTGTAATCAAGATGCCACCAAAAAACATAAATGTTTGAGCATGGGAAAAATTATTGTTAAAGAAACCCAAGGTTTCAAGCGGTACAAATTTATAAAATTAGCATAATAATTAAATCTTATTAAAAGTTAGAAAATAAGTTACGAATGATTTAGTGTCTCTATTTGTTTTCATAATCATACTCATCACCCAAAAAATAGAATTTCATAGAAATCCAAAAAGTTAATTTAACATCTCATTAAATTACCATCTCTTTGTTTAACTTTATAAATATCAAAAATACTTTTAGTTACTTTTTTTTTTAACTTTTTTTAATTAAATGCCCGCTAAATATCAAGTATTCTCTATGCTTCACCTTTTGACTGTGTTTGTTGACCATTTCTAAAGTAAGACAAATGAATTTTTATTTTTTTCTCTTACAAGGTGTAATCACACTATATTAAATATGCTATTAATCTATGTTCGTGAAATTGAGTATGTTGCTGACTACAAGAAAATTTTCATATTTGGGAAATCAAACACAACACATAATCAAAGTGATAGACAAATGAACACCGAGCGGGCTCCATAGGTACCAGTTTGGACACATGCTCCCCCCAAATTTTTTACAATTCTAGTTTTGCCCCTATATATTTTGTGGGTTTAATATAGTGCCCCTTTTATAGTTTTAATAAAAAATTAATTAAAAACTTTATGTATTTAAGAATATGTATTTAAAATTTTAAGAACGTTAGGAATTTAACGGGAGGATAGTAATAACCAAAAATATCTCACATTGTTAGTGTAATAAAATGTCCTTAATATATATGGGGGTTCAATTAATCTAATTTACAACCTAAACTAGTCATTTAGGGAGAGAGCCTGTCTATACTTACATAGACCAAATTGCAAGAGCGAAGCTCTACCCGGCCATCTACATTATATCATGCACCAAACCAAGTAAACCAAGTAGAGCATGCATGAAGGAGTTGGATGCTTTATTTTATTCTTTTTTGGCGCGGCCAGGCCATCATAGACTTGAACCAGCGATTTTACCTTTGATGTAAATCATCGCACATACATTCCAAATCAAATTGGAGAGAATCAATAGATTTGTTTCGGGTGCATCATTTTCTCTCCCACATTCCAACCTGGAATCTCAGAGAGAGAGAGAGTCAAATATTCGTTTTTGGGTGCATCATTCTCTCCCACATTTCAACCTGGAATCTAAAGGAGAGGATTTGTTGAGAAACAATTACACTTGTTTTTGAATTTATTTTTTTTTAAATTTTTTGAGCTACCTAATTTTTCCCACTAGAATCTAAGAGTGAAGAAAACAAATGAACGGAATTGAGATGCATTTACAATTATTTACAATTATAATTTAATATTTTTCTGAAGTACGTGACATTGATATTTATTTGTTGATGATGTACACGTTTGGTGTTAATTTATAAAGAAAATATTGTTAAAGTACATAACATAGTTCAATGACAAAGCATAAACAATAAAAGACATACTTCTAGTGGTCAAAGAGAGAGCAAGATCAACTAAAATTCTTTAATGAATACATTATTATTAATCATATGATCATTAAAACCTAATTGTTGCCAAAATCTGTCGGTGCTTATTATTAGTGCATAATTATTCTTCAACATATGTATCTTTGCTTTGTGGACTCCAAATAAAATACATATATATGTGTGTGAGATCCGTATCTGGTACAAATTAGATTCTCCATATACGGACAAGTTTTTTATCAACAATTGCCTCCTCTTTTGACAAAATAAAAACTCACTCTATTACACATAAGACCCAAATGAAACACATCAATTACTATGGTGCCGCCGGAAGAGAGGCCAATCTTGTTAGAGTGGATTGCATTGATAACAACCATATTATCGCCCTCCAAGATAAAATCTCTAAAACTCGCTTCCCATGCAAAAAGTGTTAGCCTCTCAGACAATCATTAGCTCCACAATCTCAGTCAACATGACTCTACCCCCAATTTTACTCAAACTTGCAAAAAAGAGACTTGCATGATCCCTAGCACAATCCCAAACCGCATAAAATTTATTTTAAACATATTCGGTGGGGTAGTAGGATCGGCAATTTTAAATTATGTTAACGTACCTTCCACTTTGTGATACTTGTATAGTATGTATTTTTAGTATGTATGAAAAATATTCCATATATATTAATTTTGTGAAAATATTTCACACTGAAAACGGTTTACCAACCACAGCCTAAATGGTTTAGGCCCTCTCCCAACAAGTTTGTTTTACTTCTTTTATTTATATTATTAATTAAGTGTGAGTAGAGAGTTTTTAGTGTGCATAAAAAAGGCCCAAAATACCCTCCATCTTTAAATATTACAAGAAAATATTATTTGGAGAATCACTCAAACTCATGATCTTAAACATGATAAATACAGGTTATCACCACTTGACCAAAAACTATATTTGTTATAAAAAAAAAATTATAAATTTATACATACTATCAAGAATTATTATATATAATATTGCACACGTATTAAGCATGCTACTAATTCTAATTATAGTTAATACTAGAAAGGAGAAAAAGGAAGCGGATATAATTGAAGTCTGGATTGAGGCCCATTAATACAGGCACAAATGGACCTTTAAACAAACCGTGGATGCAAATATAATATATACAGGAGCCAAAGATGGGCTCAAAATTGAGCGCTTTTTATAAATACTCACATTTTTTATCAATTAAGTTTAAATTTAGATGCGTAGTGTTTCACTACATAATTTCTCCAAAAATTAATTTTCTTGGTCCAACTTAGTTTAGTGTCATTTTTAATATAATTCAAAAACTACCTCTACGCTAAAAGAGCACTTTTGATGCAAAGTTGAAAATTGATTAAAGAAAAATAAAACAACTGACTTTTATGAAAATTTTGAAAATTATTGAATTGATAAATAATTTTTATGAGTAGCCAAAAAATAGAATAAATAATTCCTAGACGATCTTTTACCTGTGCGAGGGATTTTATTTCTTGGGCTAATTGGTAAGAAAAAGAATATGATAAAAAAAAAATTGAAAAATGTTTCACCAAATCACTTATCTGTTTTTCCAGCTTCAAATAAATATTTATTAATTTTCTAGTTTTTTTTTTTTTTCGTTGCAATAGAACATACCTAAGGTTTTTTTTTTTTTTTTTAACATACCTAAGGTTTTATTTTCTACTAAACTGAAATTGGAAGTTGTTGCTGTATCAAAAGCTGAAATTGCAATCTTTGTGCACCTCAAATTAACCCTGTATTACTGTGTTTCCAAATTAATACTTTTCTGTTCATATTGAATATTAAAAATTTAGGATTTCAAATCCAAAGTATTTGATGGTATAATATTATGAAATAAATTTTCATAGTATAAATTGATTTACCCTAATTGTTGTTATTTTACATGTGGTTCAGAAACAATCTCCACAAAATTGATTCATTAAAATTATGTAATCAAAATTCCACCAAAAAAACATTGTTTGAGCTTGGAAAAAAATATTGCTAGAGAAATCCGAGGGTTGATGTTTTACAACTTTATAAAATAATTAGCAAAACAATTAAATTACGAGAAGTTGAAAATTAAGAAAATGATTTAGTGTCTCTGGCTGTTTTTTCATTGAAAAAAAAAATCATACTCATCCCCCATAAAATATATAGAATTTCATAAAATACTAAAAAACTAATTTAACATATCATTAGAAAATAATTCTTTTTCTAACTTTTTTATTAATTAAAATGTCCCCTAATTAAATATCAAGTATTCTCTATGCTTCACCATTCAATTACGTTTGTTGCGCGCCTATGATTCACATTTATATAGGTAAGACCAACAAATTTATATATATATATATATATATATATATTATTTTTTTTCTTTCACGAGGTGTATTTACACCATATTAAATGTGAGGTTAATTTTCATTCATGAAACTGTGCCTGTCGCTGGCCACAAGAAAATTTCTGCATGTGAGGAATCAAATAGGTCACGGAACCGAGTGATAGACAAACCACTACGCTTTAGAGGTTTTCTAATTTTTTGTAGTAAAATGACAAAAAAATTCAAAATATTATATATACATACATACATATATATATATATATAGACTTGATTTCTAATGTCTTACATGGCAAGATAAACCAAATCATAGTGTATTAATTACAACAATCCTCTTCAAGACTTCATAAATAGAATACACTAGTTATAGATGATAGAATGATGGCAGTGGACAGTGGCGTTAAGCAAGACATAAAAAAAGGATATATTCATCATTGTGTTGATCACATTAACACCATAACCTCATGTTCTGCATCCTATAAAAGAAAGGGGTCTAGAGTCGAGTTTCTCCCTTTAACGGATAAAACACAAAATAGTGTTAGTTAGGGGAAATTGACTGCAGTATAATATATTCTCACTTATTTAACTTCAGTTTAAAATTGCACAAACAGCCCCTCTAGTTATTAAAGTTTACACAAAAACTCCTAATACTATGAAAATTTTGATGGTTACATATGGTATCAGACGGAATTCAAGATCACTACCACGAGACGTGCAGATATTGTGGGCTGTTTTTGTGCAGCGATGAGTTGGAATAGCTGGATTTAGCTAGCTAGAGCCGATATTGTTTTTGTGTAAATCACGGGGAAGGGGAGAGATTGTATTATTCCACATTGTTAGTGTAATGAGAAGGTTCTTGTTATATATGGGGGTTCAATGAATTTAATTAATTTACGGCTTGGGCTAGCCATTTTGGGAGAGTGCTTGGGTGGTTACAACGCCGCTGCCCATCCTCACATAGACCAAATTGAAATATTGGAGCGCTACCAGGCCATCTGCGTTATATCATGCACCGAGCCAAGTGGAGTATGGATGAATGAGTCAGATGCTTTATTATATTCTTTTTTGGCTCGGCCGGACCATCAAGGACTTGAAAGCTTTGATGTAAATCATCGCACATGAATTCCAAATCAAATTAAGGAGAATCAATAGATTCATTTCAGGTGCATCATTTTCTCTTCCATATTCCAACCTGGAATCTCATAGAGAGAGAGAGAGCCAATTATTCGTTTTTGGGTGCATCATTCTCTCCGACATTTCAACTTGTAATCTAAAAGAGAGAAGAGTTGTTGAGAAACAATTACACTTGCTTTTTAATTTTTATTTTTATTTTTATTTTTGCGCTACCTAATTTTGCCCACTAGAATCTAAGAGAGAAGAAAACAAATGAGCAGAATTGAGATGAATGTACAATTATTTTTAAATTATAATTTAACTTTTTTTCTGAAGTGCGTGACACTGATATTTATTTATTACTGATGTACGTGCATGTTTGGTCTTAATTTATAAAGAAAATATTAAGGCATAGAAAATAGTTGAATGCAACAAAAGCATAAACAACAAAAGACATACTTCTAATATGGTCAAAGAGAGAGCAATATATATCAACTAAAAAAATGTGCCATAATTCTTTAATGAATACATTATTATTAATCGTATGATCATTAAAACCTAATTGTTGCCAAAATCTGTCGGTGATTATTATCAGTGCATAATTTATATATTCTCCAACATATGTATCTTTGCCTTGTGGGCTCCGCATAAAACATCTATATATATATATGATCTGAGTCTGATACAGATTAGATCGTCCATATTCTTTATCGACAAATTTTTATAATTAAAATACTTGAAAATATTTTTAAAATATAAATTTATCGTTAAAAATATAGTCTGTATATAATCAGCTTGCACATATATATATATATATATATATATATATATATGATACCGGTGTTTAGTTTTTTTTCTTACATGTATCCGCAATTTGGGGCAAAGTTGTAAGCAATAATAGAGGTTGAACAAAATTTTCATGTTTTGTAATCATCAGTGACTATTACACCTTTCAAAAATTCAAGATGCTCCGATACAACGTACTTTATATTTTGGTCCGTCCATTATCAATCTCAATTAAATTATTGACCGCTTTTATTTATGTTGTGACAATTTTTTAATTTTTTTTAAAGATTTCTTACTAGTGTCAATTAGTTTACCACAACTAGACACTACGGAATGATTTTTCCACATCAAACGAATACATGGCTGGTCCAAAAAGTCTTATATGGCAATGTTTTTTACTAAAAAAGTTTAACGAATGATATTTTTTTTTTGAAATAAGAGTCTAGTTTTGATTATTATTTTTAAATAAAAGCCTATTTATTAATTGTGTTTTAAAAAGAGGATTTTGACCAAAATTATATTTTGTACAAACTTAATTTGGCAATCAAAAATATTTAATGCAAAGTTGTTTCACATGATGTGCTTATATTTTTTAATAAGCATATTTATGTTTGACTCATAAAACTCTAAAATAATGTCAAATAAACCCAAATACATAATAATGTTTTTTGAAAAGAAGTAGTGCAAACTTAACTTTGTATAACTCCGAAAAAATAGTCATGCGTATTTTATTAATAAATGAATTTTAAATATGTAATTTGTTGAAATTATTTTAAAGCACTGTCAATCAAGCACGTATTTATAATAATATGCTAAAAAACATGTAATGCAAACTTAATTTTGCACAATTCCATAAAAAATATAATTTAAAAATCTATTATAAAGTTAACTTTGCACTTCTTTTATAGTTTGATCAAATATAAGCCTTTAAATTATAAAAATATTATTCTTCAATTTTTTTGCAAAAAACTTTTCAAACAAGTCTCATTTTTCAATATCCCAAGACGTATAAAAGCACACTTCTATATTATAAAGTTCATTAAACACACAAAAAAGACTAACTTAAGTAACAAAAGTTAAAGTATATTAATCCTTTTAACACTTAAATAATGAATTATACTTTTATATTTAATTTGTAGTGTCAATGGTGTCCATATTTAAAGTTTGCCTTAGGCCCGAAACTTCCGCACCGGTCCTGTATGAATAAAACAATGGACAAAACTGGAATTATTAAATTTATTGAAATATGTTTATATATGAGCACAATTATTTGTATAAATAGTATCACAAATACAATTAAATATCATAACCACAAATTTATAGCTGATATAATATACACGACAAAAATTTGCAACCTAACACGAAAGTGGCCAAAGTGTTATAGTCAATATATGAGTAGATCTGGATGGTAGAGTGGGGTTTGCTTTAGGCATCCGGACAAATTGAAAAGTTGGATACCTTAAAAATGCAAATTATTTGAGGCATGAATTATTTGATTTTGGACGCTTTTAAGCCAACTCAATTACATGTATAAAAAATTAGAACTCGGTCCCGAGTTTAGACATTTTTTTTTAACAAGTGATAGGTAAATCTGATTGATCCTAGTGGTTCTTGGGCAGAAAGGAATGGGTGGGGATTGAACATTGGTTGCCCGTGTCAATTGCAACACTTTTACCACTCGACCTAGGTCTCTAATTTGAGTTTGAACAATTTTAAGATGCTTACATATTTTTTAAAAGACGTGGTTCCTAGAAGATACTATTTGCCAAATTGTATCTCCGAACCATAATTAATATACCTCTTGCCTGATTGCAGTCAACATTTTATGGTTTTAACAAGTAATTGTTGATTCAGGATCTCAAATTAGATAGTATGTCTTTGTTGTAGAAATGAGAGATACTAATTGTAGTTGAGACACATTGTTGTAGTCAGGAATCGTATCCTTAAAAAAAGCGAGGAAAAACTCTTAAAACCCTGTTATATGTCTGGATTCCTTGTATGTACTTATTGCAAACATTAATTACATAAACTACTTACTACAGTTTATGAGATGGATGATTTACCAATTTTAGCACATTTTAATAAAGATACAAATATCATGAATAAATTTTTTTGTCCTTTTCCAAGATGACGATTAGGGTGGTGCTATTACTAAAGTAATTATTTTTCTTGTCAAATTAATATACAACTTTAAAAGCATATAATACAACTTTTCAAAGTACCTAAGGGTGCTTAAAAATAAATGGCCAACTAGAACCTTATCTTATAAATATGGTCGGCCAGACCCCTCGTCCCAAACATGCGGACCAGTTGTTATAAAGCCTTGTCGAAATCTCAACTAGAAGGCGGTTAGGAATACTGATCAATAAGGAAAAGATTTCAAATTTGAATATGACAGAAGGATTATCAAGATCCCTTGAGTTAAAGAAGTGCCACTGGTAAACTCTTAAATTGTAGGAGTTATCATCTCGCATATCTTTACCTTAGTTGTATTGTGTTTTGTCACCATAGATGATAGGATATCGGTCGAGAAGGGGCACAAAATAGAAACTTGTAGGAGGGCAACCTTGGAGATATGATCCGTGGCGAGGTAGGCGATAAAATGATTAGCTCAAGGATAAGAACCATGAAGGACCTGGCTAGGAAGGCCATAGGAGAAGGGAAATGGTATCCTTTCACTACGAGCATTGCTGAAGCTTCAGCCCCTAAGAAATTCAGCTCCCCTAAGTTTAAAGTTTATAATCCATATTCATGGTACATTGGAGTATATACTTGTACTATGTGTTGCTTGGTGTATATATATTGAATTGTTGATGGATTGCTATATGTATATTACATGTACTATGTTAATGGGAATCACTTATTTTTAAAGCTTAATAGATATATGTCAGATACGATACATGTCACATAGTAATACATGACAAGTATTTGTTCTAAAAGTTTGTTTGGGGAAATTTTGCTCTCAAAACTACAAACTAAGTCCATGGATAGATGAGAGTTAGTGATAAAGAGTTTCTTGAGGATTAGCTATAAGGTTTTAAGAGGATAAGATATGCTTAGTGCATTTTTTGATGTTATTTGCTTTGCATGTTTCTTGTTTGTTATGCTTAGTTGTTTTCCATGCTCATTTCTTTAAAGATTCCTGTGATAAGAATGTGGAGATCTCGAGGGGAGGATTTATCAAGGGGGAGAAAGATGAAAATGGCAGAATGCTTACTTGAGGGGGAGTAGTTAAAGTTCGAATATTTTAAGGAATGAGAGAAGTGAAATTAAAGAACTAAACTTGAGCTTTAATATAATATTGTGTTAAAGTAGACTTGTGTAAAATATTTTTAAAAAGTGGTTTTTTTATATTGATTTGATGTAGAGACTATTTGTATAATAAAATGGTTTTCCTATTCACAAGTTGGAAATGTTGATTTTGCAGACTTTGCATACTAAAATTTTTATATAAGACATTAACATGACATGTTTTCAATAATGCTTTTGAATTAATGTAACTTTACACCCGCCATTTGCGTACAACACCGTGATTAATCAAATCATGGAGGTTTAAACATCTTAACAGGATTCGGGGCGTTACATAATTGGACAGTTAGTGCTGCTCTCGTAGGTGATGATGCCGTCATTTATAAGCCGATTTACTACATTAGCAAATCACTAGTGGGAGTTGAATTGAATTGTCTCTCCATGGAGAAACTTGTACTTGCGCGCTTTCATTACAACATCTTAAAAACTTTGTGTTTATTTTGTTGCCCACCCTAGCAAATTATTGACTTCCATTCCAGTCAAAGCCTCCTTTGGATAAGCAGATTTATTTGGCATAATTGAGACGTGGTTCGTTGAACTCAATCGATTCCACAACAAAAACTAGCCAAGAAGGACCATTAAGGACCAAATATTAAGATATTTCATTACTAAATTCAATGATCTTAGTATATTTGCAACAACCAACCTCCTGCCTGCTCCAACTGCGGGCAAGATGAGATAATGCAAGAACTAGTGGAAAGCTCAACAAGAACTCAGTGTGAACAACTAAAAAAAAAGCAATAATTTTCAACAATGTACCTTATTTATAAATGGGTTTGCCGTGAAAAGTGGGTCTAGAGTTGGCATTATCTTAAAAGTACCAAAAGGGTCAATTATAAAGCAAGTTGTTTAACTGGGATTCAAAGCCTCCAACAATGAAACCGAGTACGAAGCTCTCATTATAAGTTTGAAAAAAGCAAGGCTCCATAGCACTAAGAATTTGGTAATACATCGTGACTCATAGATGGTGGCCACCCAACTCACAAGGGAATACGCTGCATGAAATGAAAGGATAGAGGCCTACATCAAATTGGCTCAAAAATTGTTCCCCAATGCCAATAATAGTCACGCAAACACTTAGCTGCTCTGGCTTCTGACATGGAGTCAAAATTAAATAGAACCATTATGGTAAAGTTTCTATGAAGACTAAATATAAAGGCTGAGCATAATGTAATTAACTACTTGGATGCCAACCTTGGAGGAAGCTGGAGGGGTATCCTTATGTAGTACCTAACGGATAGAACCCTGCCAAAAGATATCAACAAAGCCTATAGAGTCAAGGCCCAATCGTCTTGATATTGGCTATCCCCCGATCAAGTACTTTACAAGAGCTCATATGGAGGGGTAACATCATCTAGTACCTAACGGATAAAACCCTGCCAAAAGATATCAACAAAGCCTATAGGGTCAAGGCCCAATCGTCTCGGTATTGGCTATCCCCCGATCAAGTACTTTACAAGAGCTCATATTCGGACCCCTATCTGAGGTGTGTCCATCCAAGGAGAGTGCAAGAAGTCATTACAAGAAGGAAAATGGGTACAAGAGCTACCCTCTGTATTATGGGCTTTCTGCACTAGCCCAAGAAGATTAATTGGTGAAACGCCGTTCTCCATCTCATATAAGATAGAAGTAGTCATTCCATTGAAGGTTTTCCTACCAACTTACAGGACGGCTCAAGTAAAGGCTGGGGCAACGATGCAACCTTGGACAAAGCGCTGGACATTACAGAAGAAAGAAGATAAACTGCACTTATACGGCTAGCCAATTATCAACATACAATCTTGAAACGAAGACAAGGACACATAAAGACAAATGAGTTCCAAGTTAGAGATTTCAATCCAAGGAAGTCACTAGGAACATCTTGAAGCCTAAGGAATGTAAGCTCAGCTAAAATTGGGAAGGGTCGTATATATAGAGTCACCACGGCTATATCAACTGGGGCGTACTACTTAAAAGATATAGAAAGCCACTAAATTCTCAATCCATGTAACATCTCAAACCTTAAAAGATATTATCACTAGTTTGCAATAAGGCTAGAAAATACGAGGCCAGCTATTGTCTTTGCAACATCATTGCTCCATCAATAAAGATTTTAGACTTTCATGCAACTAATTCTTGTTACTAGAATCCAAATATTAAAACTTTAAATGGAAAAAGTATAAGACCATAGGCAAAACTGTTTTAACTTTTACTCATGAAGTTACCTCAAACGGAGTTGTAAGGTATAGTCTGAACTCACCCAAGCTCAATGGCCAAGGCCGAGCTTATAAGTGTTAAACTCATGTAAAAAAGGTTGTGAAATCATGAGCATTGGGCAAGTTCCCAAACTCAATCAAATGTGTTTTTAGAATTGCATAAATTCCAACTTCTTCAAGTTACATAGGTCGATTTTAACAACTACTACTGAGATCAAACGAATGTTAAACTTTCTTAAGTTGCAAACAAACCCCTTTTGGTGCGACTTGCACATGGGATCTGAGTGGGCGCTTCTCCGACTTGTTTCTTGTCATTTTTAATATAATTTAAAAACTATTTCTATGCTAAAAAAATGGGATTGAGATGTATTTATCTTTATTTTTAGTTAAAAAAAATAAATTTGGAAGTTCGTACAATGATATTTATTTGATGATGATGTACGTGTTTAATCTAAATTTATATAAAGAAAATGTTAAAGTACGGAACATTGTTCAATGCGACACGGTATAAACACTGAAAGACAGACTTTTGTATGGTCAAACAAAGAGCAATATCAAGTAAAAAATTGGGCCATAATTCTTTAGTGAATACATTTTTAACCACATGATTATTAAAACCTAATTGTTGCCGTAATTTATTCTCCAACACATATTTGAAAAGTCCGGATATGGTATAGCTTGGATCGTCCTTATATAAATAGGTCATTTTCCAAAAACAATTTCATCAATAAAATATTTGAAAATGTTTTCAGCAACATAAATTTATCATTAAAAGTGTAATATGTATATAAACGGACAAACGGTTTGCATCAGATCCTTGTATGTGACATTGATATTTGGTTTTATATTATTTGTTTTATAATCATTAGTGACATATACATTTTACAAATTAAAGATTCTCCAACATGACATATGTTACATTCCGATCTTTTCAATAATATATTATTTAATATATTACATCTTTTGATTAAGGTATTGTCCGCTTTTATTCAAATCGTAAAAAAATTATTTTTCTTGAAAAGATTTGTCACTAGAGAGAATTAGTTTAACACACTGCCTAGACAATGTGGAATTAGTATTTTATCCCATCAAAAGACTCGATCCGTATATCATAATATGATATCACATTGCTCTCCATGTTTTTAATTATCATCATCTTTTCTCAGTATTTCTTTTATATTTTTGTCTCATTAGATTTCATATAATTCTCTTAACTCATAATCACGATATTAGCAATTGTTATATATTATATTATTGAAAATATAAAAGAAAAATGGTAGGTCCTTTCCATCATAAGTTATAGTGGATATTGCATCATCTTTTGTTATATTAATTATGTAATGACCGAGTACCACTACCAAGTGACGTGTGGATATTGCAAGTCGAGTCTATGTGATTAACGGTGAGTCGGAATAGCTGGATGCGGCTAGCTAGAGCAGAAATTGATTGTGTGTGACCCCGGCCTAATGAGGACGTTAGGGATTTAACGGAGGGAGATTGTAACAACCCAAAATATAGCACATCAGTAGTGTAATGGGATGGTCCTTGATATATATGAGGGTGCAATGACCCTAATTGTCAACTTGGGCTAGCATTTTGAGAGCAAACCCGAGTGGTTTCAAATTGTATATATATATGATTAATATGATAGACACTTAATATTGGTACGAATTTATTGTAAATAATGATGTAGTGTAACTTATTATGATACACATGCAAACACCGAGTTATGAAAAAAAAATTCAAGTTGAATAGCTGATCTTTTTAACATCTTGTAATTAAAATTTTAAATTAGCAGATGAAACCTAAATATGTGTTAATGTAAAGAAATGTCCATCATAGCCAATGATAGAAAGTACCTACATTCCACTACTCTTAAAAATATAACATTATTTGTAATACTCATTGTATATTAATATTGAAAAAGTATTATTGTCAAAATTGAAATAGTTACTGCATAATAAATAGTTAATACTTAAGTTATTATTTTATATATTATATATTATATTATATTATATTATAATAAAGTTATCTTTGTAATACTTGTATAGTATCTATTTTTAGCATGTGAAAAATATTCTATATATATTAATTAGGTCATATTAACGTGTACGTGCCCTAAGAGCACATGTTAAATACCTATTTTTGAAAATAATTGACTCCCAATATGCATTAAACATGATACAAATTCTCATACAAAATTTTATTATTTTTATTTATAATAGCTTTAACATGTGCCCTAAGGGCATGTTATCATTTTTCATTTTTAATAGCTAATCCAAGAAATTAAGGAAAAAAAAGAAAAAAAAAGGAGGATATAGTTGAAGTCTAGCTTGAGGCCCATCAATATAGGCACAAATGGACCTTTATACAAACTTTTGATGCAAATAAAATCTCTGCTAAAGACGGGCTCAAACCTAAGCGTTTTTTGTGAATATTTACGTTGTTTATCATTTGAATTTAAATCTAGGTGTGTGGTGTTTCATTACATAATTTCTCATAAAATTAAATTTCTTGATCCAACTTAGTTTTGTGTCATTTTTAATATAATTCAAAAACTATCTCTATGCTAAAAGAGTGCTTTTCATACAAAGTTGAAAAATGATTAAAAAAATTAAAACAACTGATTTTTATTAAAATTTGGAAAATTAGTGAATTGATAAATAATTTTTATGAGTAACCGAAAAATAGAATAAATGATTGCTAGACGTTCTTGTACCTATTTAGTTTGCGAGAGATTTTAATTCTTTGGGTAATTGAAAAGAGAAAAAATGTAAAACGTTTCACCAAATCATTTAACTATTTAATTTTTTCTGGTTTCAATAAAAAAACAGCTAAAATTTTGTTTTCTACTAAACTATTTTCATATCAAAAAGTTTCATGGAAATTAAATGCTTTTCATATAAGTTATCCACCATTAAAGTTCAAATTTTACCCAAAAAGAAAACAACTAAAACGGGGAAGTTATTGCTTTCGCAAAAGCGGAAATTGAATTCTTTGTGCACCTCAAATTAATAGTGTATTATTGTGTTCCTAATATATTAATACTTTCTTTGTTCATATTGAATATAAATTTACGTGGTGTTTGGTTCATATTTTAAAATCTATGTTTTTTTTTTCTACCCGAAAGTTAATTTTAGTTCACACTTTCCAAAATTTATGTCACTTTACTTTCTTTCTCGTAATATTTTTAAAACACTATAACTTTAAATCCAAAAATTGGAATTAGATAAAAAAAATATATTTGAAATCTACTCATCGAGATCTATAAAATAAGATCCATTGTGACAATTTTTACAGTTTTTTTCATGAGTTTTTTTAAATTGGTTGAAAAAAACTCCAACAAAAATTAAATTCACTTTTCAACCTACTTTCACGCTTCCCAGAAACTTAACTCAAAAACTCAATTTAAAACATCAACCAACTAACCTGATATGGTGCGTTTGACTGCAAGTATAAAATTTACATGGAAATAAAATTAGTTATAGGCAATTGAATTGCTTAGAATTGAGTTGCATGAAAAAAGTCAATTAAATGTGTTTGATTGCCTTAATTTTCTACCCGAAAAATAATTGTTGTATTATAGCATTTTTAATGTAGAAAAAATTATTATTTATTTTTTTACATAATTCTATAATTATGATGGATCTTGTTTGATTGATCTTGATTAGTATATTTTAAATATTAAATTTTTTATTTTTTATTTTAAGTTATGTCATTTTTAATTTAAAAAATGGGTAAAACTTTGTCTTGAAATTTTTACAAGTAACCTAGAAAACAAAAACATGTCCCCCCCCCCCCCCCCCCCCCCTCAAGAAAATAATTTCAAGCTTTTGGTGGAAAAAAACTCATGATTTCCAAAAAAGATGGAATTTAACCACCTAGAAAATTTTGGCAATCAAATACACTAAAAGTAATAACTTAGGTAAAAAATTATGGCAATCAAACACACCCTTAGTGTTCTAATTACGTTTGTTGTGCGCCTCTATACGTTGGAATTTGTCATTAATAAATTATTCACGTTTATATTAGAGATGCATCTTGTAGAAGAAGGGGTCCATCATCCAGTTTTTCCCCTTTAGTGGGTAAAATGCAAAGAGTGTTAGTTAAGGAAAATTTACTGATCTATATAATGTTAATGATACTAAGAAAACAAAAAACAATTGTTAATGTTACTAAATAAATTTGTATTAATATTACTAATTGTCATATTGTTTCAATAATAAATATAACAATATATATTATATTTTATAAATATAAAGTTTCAATAAATATATATTTTTTTTATCTCACCCTTACATCATACGGGGCTTAAACTTGTTATGTATTAATCGTAGACCTAAAATATTTTGTTTTAATTTGGCTATTATCAAAACCAAGTTAAAAATGCATTTCAATAATTAAAATTTATCAAAATTTTTGAAGTAGTAAAATAACAAAAAAATCAAAATATTATATATGCATATATATATATATATATGTTCTTGATGGAAGAACATATCAAGAAAAACCAAATCACAGTGGATTAATTATAACAATCCTCCTCAAGATTTTGCAATTAGAATACGTTGGTTATAAATGACGTATTGATAGCAACGGACAATGTTGTTAAGTTTGATAAAGAATGGTATATTTGTCATTGTGTTGACCCCATTAACACCAAACTCTTGTTCTGCATCTTATAGAAGAAGGGGGTCCATTGTCGAGTTTTTCCCTTTAGTGGGTAAAATGTAAAAGAGCGTTAGTTAATGAAAATTTACTGCAATAAACTCTCACTTATTTATCTGAAGTTTAATTTAAAATTATATGAATAGCCACTTTGTTTATTAAAGTTTACAGAAAGACCCCTAATACTATAAAATTTTTGAAAATTCGAAGGGGCATCTGATCCTCCTCGCCCTATGGTGTGTACACCTGTTACAAGTCAAAATATCCCAAATCGGTAGCGTAATTAGAAGATTCTTGGTATATATTTGCATTTAATGAGCCCAATTTATAACTTGGGTCAGCCATTTTGGGATAGAATTAAAGTGATTACATATAGTTACAAGTGTTAAGGCCAATTCAAAAACCGGCCAAATGGACTGAACCTATCCAAACCGATTAGTAAAATCCCGAACCAGAAAAAAAAAAGCCAAAACCAATTAGTTTGGTTTGGGTTCAGGGCAAGCTATTCCAAAATTGAACCAAACTGAACCAAACCGAATTATGAACGAGAAAATGAAGTATGTTAATATATATTATAAGGGCACACATTAAGTATACTATGATACAAAAAAAATGATTTTTATAAGAATATGTTCTTTATTTATTGCAAGTTGTGATCATATTAAAAAAAATCATTAATGGATGCCCTTATTATTCAATTAATTACATAGTGCTAAGATTTTATTTTTTTATCATATACATGATGATAAGATAATTCATCATTTTATTTAATATGTTTTATTCTTGTAAATGTACAAATAAAATAATTAATTAAATAAATAACATGGTTTCTATATGTTTACTCATTGTTTCTAAAAAACCATGAGTATAATCAAAATCTGAACCAATCTTACATTGCAATTAGTGTTCTATATTTATGTTAAATTTATTTAGAAAAAACAAAATATGTTAAAACCAAATAAAATCGATCAAAAAGTTTGGTTTAAGTTTTGATTTAGAAGATTTAGAAACCGAAACCGAAACTGAACCGAACCAAACCGAAACTGAATTTTTACATTTGGTTTAAGTTTGGGGTACCCTAGTTTCTACCACGACCAAAACAGAAAACACCCTACGTATGGTATTAGAGCGGATTCAATACCACTACTATGTGATGTGGGATATGGTTGGTCATGTTTGTGCGGATAATAGCAAATCAAAATCGCTGGATGTAGCTAGCTAAAGCTGAGATTTTTTTTGTAACTACGCCGACCCAATAAGAACATCAGTGATTTAATGAGAGGGGGGGGGAGATTGTAATGACCAAAATTATCCCACATCATTAATGTAATGAGAAGGTTCTTGATATATATATATATATGAGGATTCAATGAATCTAATTTACAACTTAGGCTAGCCATTTTAGGGGAGAGTCCGGGTATTTACAACACTCCTATATATACTTATAAAGACAAAATTGCAAGAGCATAACCCAACAGGCCATTTGCATTATATCATGCACCGAGCCAAGTGGAGCATGCATGAAGGAGTCAAATACTTCATTTTATTCATTTTTCAAGTGGCCGAACCATCGTGGACTTGAAACGGCGATTTCACCTTTGACGTAAATTATCGCACATACATTCCAAATCAAATTGGCCGGAGAGCAACAATAGATTTGTTTCTGGTGCATCATTTTCTCTCCCACATTCCAACGTGAAATCTAAGAGAGAGAGAGAAAATCGATTATTCGTTTTTGAGTGCATCATTCTCTCCCACATTTCAGCCTTAAAATTTGAAAGAGAGAGAAGTTGTTGAGATGCAATTACAATTGTTTTTAAAGAACTTCGAGAATCTAGGAGAGAAGAAAACAATTGAGCGGAATTGTGATGAATTTACAATTATTTTTAAATTATAATTTAATTTTTGTCTGAATTAAGTACGTGGCATTGATATTTATTTGTTGATGATGTACGTGCATGTTTGGTATTAATTTATAAAGAAAATATTAAGGTATAGAACATAGTTCAATGCAACAAAGCATAAACAACAAAAGACGTACTTCTAATATGGTCAAAGAGAGAGCAATATATATCAACTAAAAAAATGTGCCATAATTCTTTAATGAATACATTATTATTAATCGTATGATCATTAAAACCTAATTGTTGCCAAAATCTGTCAGTGCTTATTGTTAGTGCATAATTATTCTCCAACATATGTAACTTTGCTTTGTGGGCTCCAGACAAAATATATATACATATATGATTATAATCTGATACAAATTGGATCGTCTATATACATACATAAATTTGTCGCTAAAAGTATAATTCGTATGCAAATAATTTACACTGAATCTATATATATATATATATGTGTGCATGACACCTATGTTTTGGTTTTATATAATTTGTTTTCTAACATGCATCCGCAATATGAGGCAAAGCTGTAAGCAATAATAGAGATTGAACAAAATTTCCATGTTTTATAATCATCAGTCACTGTTGCACCTTTCATAAATTAAGATGCTCCAATATAATGTACTTCATATTTTGGTCTGTCCATTATCAGTCTCCATTAAATTATTGACCGCTTTTATTTAAGTTATGACAAAAAAAAATTATTTTTTTGGAAAAGATTTTTTACTAGTGTGAATTAGTTTACCACACTTAGACACAGTATGAAATGATTTTCCTATAATGTTAAGTATTTCAACATCAAACGAGCACATGGCTGGTCCGAGGATATAGCAAATAAGGCAGTGACTTGGGCTCTCAAAATTTTGAACTTTTTAGACCCCCCAAATTTTTATGTCTTTGTATATATTGTGTGACGTAAAAGTATAAAATCACACTTTTAAATTATAAAAATTCAATATTTAAGGACAAAAAATACTAACTTAAGTAACAGATACTACATATATTACTCATTTTAATACTTAAATAATAAATTATTGAAATATAATTTAAATTGTTTGTTAAGAGAATTTTAATTTTTCATTTGTAGTGTTAATTGTGCTCATTTTTAAAATTTCTCTTAGGCCCCAAAACTTCCGGACCGGTCCTGAATGAATAAAACAATGGACAAAACTAGAATTATTAATATAGTAATACTCTAAAAAAAAAAGTTATTAAAATATGTTTATATATAAGCACAATTATTTATATAAATAGTATCACAAATACATATAAGCATTTATAAATACAATTAAATATCATAACCACAAATTATAGCTGATAATTTACACGACAAAAATTTGCAACCTAACACGAGAGTGGCCAAAAAGTTCTAGTCAATATATGAGTAAATCTAGACAAGTGGGTTTGAAGCACAAATTGAAAAGTTGTATACCTTAAAAGTGCAAATTATTTGAGGCATGAATTATTTGATTTTGGAACCCAATTACATCTATTAAAAATTAGGATTTGGTCATGAGATAAGACAATTTTTTTATTTTTTTATTTTTTTTGTACAAGTGATAGGTAGATTTTGGTGATTTTTGGGGAGAAGGGAAGGGGTGGAGATCGAACCTTGGTTGCCATGTCAATTGCTTGGCTTATAGCCCCAATCCGAGTCTAGACAGTTTTAAGAAGCTTATTTAAAGACGTTATTCCTAGAAGATACTAACTATTTGCCAAATTGTATCTCCAAACGATAATTAATATCGTTGTTCTGACTGTAGTCAACATTTTATGGTTCTACAACAAGTAACTATTGATTCAAGATCTCACATGCGATAGTATGACTTATATGTTTAGCACATTTTAATAAAGATACAAATATCACAAATAACTTTTTCTTCCCTTTTCAAGATAAAGATTGGGATGGTACTATTATTAAAGTAATTATTTTTATTATCAAAGTAATATACAACTTTAAAAGTATACAATGCAACTTTTCAAAGTAGTAGTATGCTCAAGTAAAGACCTAAGGGTGCCTAAAGATAAATGGATGACTACAACCTTATCCCATGAATATGGCTTGGCAAACCCTTCATCCCAAACAAACGGACCAAATGTTATGAAGCCTGGTCGAAATCTCAACTACAATGCAGTTAGGAATACAGATAAGGAAATGATTTCAAATTCAAATATGACATAAGGATAATCAAGATCCCTTGAGTTAAAGGAATGCCGCGAATAACTCTTAAATTGTTGGAGTTATCCTTTCACATATCTTCACCCTAACTAGTTGTATTTGTTTCCCAATCAAACACTACCATATACAAACTTGTAAACCCTAATCTTCTGCATTATAAATAGGAGAGAGGCATCCCCAATAAAAGGATTTCCACACACGAATCTCTCACTCCCCGTAGCCAAACTCTTGCACTCATTAGTTATTCGACATAGTATAAGGAATGTGCAACCCCAAGGGTGGACATACTCTAGATGTACTATCCATTGGCTAGGGGAACCATCATATAATAAAAAAATATTTTTCTTGTATCTCGTTTGTTTATTTTTCTTTATAAATCTCTTTTATGCTCTAGTGCATTCCATCATTATTGTGTGCAACTTATACGAATTTGTTGACCGCACAATTCGCACAGTTTATGGGAAACAGGGTGCTATCATAATTCATATCTATTTTAGCTTTTTCAAGCCATATACAAACACTTTTAGGTTGGAAAGGTGGTTCTAATTATGCCTGTCCTCCAAGACCATGAAGTGATGCATCCCTTGACAAATGTAAAGAGTATAAATTCTAAGTATAGGAGAATGGGAAAAAGAAAGGCTTCTAGATAGCTTACCAGTAGCATGTGATGCAAACCATACTCCTGTAGCAACCATTGAGGAGTGGTGATCAGGGTCTCAAAGTCCCTAAAGATGACGGATCTTTTAGCAAGAATTGCTACCACCTCCCTGGTCTTGAAGGCCGAATCCTCCACAGTCAGCGACCTGTCATGGAGAGCATAAGATGACCCAAATTCAATAGGAAGGTCAATAATAGGATGTTGTCAATCAATCATCTCCGTAGCAGGAGGATTTAGGGCCAGTGGGGCCTAGCTAATTTCCCCTATAGACGGGCCCTCATTGGTGACCTTAAAGACTCAGTCGCCCTCATTTTTCACCACCACTGGGTGGAGTCCTCTTCCTGCTACCTTCGGTTGATCCCCCTTCTTCTTTCCAATGCTTGGGGGTCGTTTCTTCTTCAGCGGATCGGCCACAAAAAGTTTGGTCATGTTTGAGCCTTCACCAAATCTTTCCGTGAAAAGATCCTTTGTGGCAAGATCAAGGGTAGAGCGGGGGTAGCTCTTGGTTGGATTTAGAATCGTCCGAGATAGCAATGACAACCCCTGTGTCCCTACACAGTTGTGGCACAAGAACAATTTGGCTGAGTAAAGTAACTTGGGGGCTCACTGATGATCACTGGGCGCTGGGAGGTTAAAAGACGACTAATTTTTACCTTATCGTCGACAGCCTCCCTTACTTATTTTTCTTATTCTTTTGTCCGAGGGTTGGTCGGCAGAAGGCCTCTTAGCTCAGACAGGGTCTTTGTTGATAATTTTGAACTCCTTAAATAAAGCAAACTTATCTTATTTTCCCCCAAGAATCACCTGTCCACTTTATATTGAACTTTCTCTCAGAGAAAGTGGTGTTGGTGGGATAGTATAAGAGGAGATTGTGGATGTCCCTTGGGTGATTTTCAACCCCAAGGTCTCTAGGGCCGTCATGATTGATGATGGTGTTTAATTGGTGGAGGTTCAAATGATGCAATCTCGGCCTTTTAAAAATCTATTTAGTAAAACCATCTACGAAAACAAAATGGACAACATAGTTAGAACCACCATTATGCCCGTGATAAAATCTCAAAACCGCCGAAGTGTAAATTAATGACATACTAGATACATCAACCCTTTTTTCTACTAGGTTAGTTATTGGGTCAGGCTCCACGACACTCATTATGATGATGATGTCAAAATCACCACCCTTAAGAAGTTGGTAGACCCTTCACCAAGTCTGGTGAGTTTTTTATGGCCTTCATATTGTATCTGCCATCAAAATGCCTTGATAAGCCATAGTAGTATTTGTTGGTCGGATTTCAACCCTAGAGGGGGGTGAATAGGGTTTATGAAACTTAATGCGGAATTTAAAAAATTTTCTAACAATGTTTAAGTAAACAAATTTACAAAACAAATTATCAAGGAATGCAATTAATAAACAAATCAAGCAAATAAACAATCTCAAGCAACAATAATATAGAAAGTAAATAAAGAGATTGAGTTAGAAAGATTGAACCGATTTGAAGTCCAAGGTTTTTGTCCACACGGTTTTGGTTTACAAACCATAGTTCGCGCTCGGTTAGTTCCCCGAGAATTTCACTAAAATCAATCTCCTTCCGGTTGAAGATCAAACCTCTACAAGTTGTTTTCACAACACTCTACAAGTATTGCTACACCACAATACTCTCACATTATACCTTCTTGCTAACCTTGTGAAATTTATCTTTCAAAGAAAAACAATAATTTACCTTCTTGTTTTTCCTATGAGATTTACCTCTCACAATTGAATACAAAAGTTTGGTGATTCACACCAATTTACAATAACTCTCTCAAGTGTGTATAGAATACAATTTGAAGCTCACACTAGAGTTATCCTATTTGATCAAGATGATATAGCTCAAATAAATGATGATTGATCAAAAATAATTTCTTGAATCTTTAGATATTGAAGATAGATGAAGTATGGAGTATGAGAGTGATTCAAGGTTGTCAAAATGTGTCTAGGATGTCCAATATATAGTCCCAAAAGAGATATAGCCGTTTGAAGGGTTTGGGAGAAGATTTAAACTCCAAAATGCAAAAATGACAACTCCCAACGGATATATTCAGGTCATCAGTCGATTGAGCAAGCTCATCAGTTGACTGAGTGACCATCAGTCGACTGATGACCTCTGCTGGTCTGTTTAGAAAGATTGCTGCAGACAGCAAATTTTTCCCGATCTGTTTTGATCATATCTCATGATCCAGTCGTTGGAACTTGATGAAATTTTTGATATAAGTACTATAATGTGTTATCTAACTGCTGTCCAAAATTCATAATGATCGGAGTCCGGGAAGGCCTCCAACAAACCGTTAGATCAAAATTGCGAAAAAACGGAGCGAATCTAGAAAGGGAAAAAATAAACATTTTTGCAATTAAGTTCCAAAATCAATTTTGATACTTGGGATAGGTCAAATATATTATCCTAAGACACCTATTTTCATGAGAGCTCAAAATATGCTCAAATCAATTTAATATGAAATTATTTGAAAACCGGTTTTTGTAAGAATGGTGTTTTCAAAGAAATTTTGATTTAAACTTGATTTTGATCAATCTAAGAATGATGCAAGTTTATGTTTAAGCTATATAATCAATCAATTAAGAAACTTTACATAAATCCTAAGCAAACACTCAATTACCGAATAGGTGAGTCTTCGAATGCTTCGATTTGTTTCTTCAAATTGATTCTTTACTTGAAGCTTTTCCCTTGAAGCTTTTGCATATGATTCTTGATATTTGTGCTCCATGGATTTTCATTGCAAGCATGTGAGTGATGAGATTGATCTTCTTGTCTTGTCCAACGCTTGTAGAAGAATGATCTTGATTCGGATAGATCGGTTTTAGTCCAATGCTTGGTTAACTTGATCGGATATTGATTGAATGATCCTTGTCAAACTTCTTTTGAGCAATCATGCTATTCTTGATTTTCCAAATAAGAAATCTATAATCTTATATCAAGAACATGTTAAATTACACATGATTGATTTATTGTTATTATCAAAATAAGATTAAGACCTTCAAGGTCAACAGTATTTTATTTCATCTAAGCCGAGCTATATTTAAAATCTCATATTCAGCTCGACCACACTTAAGATAATCCTAAAGGTGTTGGTGGTTAGTTGGGTGATGTGAAGCTAAGTAAGTCTAAGAAATTGGACAAAAGGGAAATGATAAGGCAGTATGAGCCCATCCTCCATAAAATAAGAGACATAAATGGGGCAAGTGCCATTTTTTATAAATGGACTAAAAGGGTCTTCACTATTATTAGAAACCCTCCACACTGTACCTCTGAGAATATATTTCCTCATGATTTCGTCTTTCTTTTCATCAATATCCAAGGAAAATCTACTTATTCTAAAAATTTTGGGGGTTTTCTAGCGTATAAATTATAAGCAAGAAAGGTAAATACAAAGACCAAGATGAGAAAGACTTACTTGAATAAGGGTTTATGGGCTATAAGACGATCAAGAACATAGGATATGTAGATAATGGAAGTAGCAAATATGGGTTTATGAGAAGAATATTTAAGTTTTCTGAGAAAATAAATGGAGAACACAAAGAACTTAAAGATAGTTCGGGAGAAGAAAAAGATAAAAGAAGAAAAGATTGTAGAAAGAGGGTTCATATACTCTCTATCTCTCTCACGTTGCACTTTCCCACATTTTATATCTCTCATCACTGAATGGAGGTTTCCTCCTTGGAAATCGCCCCACGTCATTTTGTGCACTTAATGCACCTAACATGTTGGCTTACCGCCTAAATTTAAAATGACTATTGGCCAATTGCAAACTGCCATGTGGGAAATGATAACTATTGTAACACCTTGTCTTTAAATTAGCAATAATTATAATTTTTTATTTGTTTTAAGTTTAATGCTTTTGGTTGTCTTAGTTGAACTCCGGATATAAAGAATTTTTTGTGTTTATTTGTCAAATTTCTGGTCCAATAGAGGCTTGTTGGGAATCAACAAATGCCTGTTGAAACTGCCCAAAAATGCAAAAATGCACTGGAGCTCCAGCATGGGCCTATTTGGGATCAACAGGGGCCTATTTTAAGTCAGTGGGGAAAATAAAAAAAAAAGACCCAGAAGCTTCTTTTTTCTATTTTTATCCCCAAAACACCATTAAAGGTACCTTAAGCTTTCTCTCTCTAAAAATGCACCCATTTAAACACTTTATATCATAATTCCTTTTAAGGAAAATTTATTCGATGCCTCGAGGGGAACGCGATGACGTAGAAATTTTAGAGTTTTACCGATCGGGATTTTGGGTCATCATCTCTATCCTTGTCTCCTTAATCTCACAACTTAAGGTAAGGGTTCCTTGGCTTTATAAACTTAGTAATTTGATTCCAAATGTTGAGAAATTGTGATGTTTTACTCCTATGTGCCCTTAATTAAATATTTATGTCAACTATGATGATATTCTTGGATATTTAAGCAATGATTTATGATTCTACACAATCTTTATCATTCAAACTCTAAATCTATGTAAAAAATTACTGGAATCTCTATGTTCCTTGGAAATTAGTTGTTTGGTGTGATGGAATTGAATATTTGAATGTACTTTTGTAAAAAGGAATATAAAGTGGAAATATTTAAAGTTTATATGACATAAATTGCTCAAGACGAAAAATTATTGGTATTATAAGCATACTTTGCATTGTCTTGGTGTCAAACTGGGTTCTCGGCTACTTTGGAGCTTTATTATTTATCTCAGTTCAAGTATTAGTGGATTCATTTATCGCCTCGTTATGATTTCTATTATCGAGATGTTGGTATCAATTCTATATACTCATGTGATATGCTCTTGGAGGCGAGAATTCTCTATGTGAATGGTGTTTGCCGGGTGAAAATAAGGTAGGGCTCAGCGCCTTTGGGTTGAAAATTCCTAAACCCCTGGAGGAGTAAGGTTGGTTGTCTAAAGCCACCGATGGGGAGCCCAAGAATCTAGACAATGGCAACGCATTATGAATCATATATATATATATATATATGTTTGTGTGGATTGGGGACAGGTTGTCGCATTATATCATTGTGAAAGCGATACACTCTCTTGAGGTGGACAAACTATATATTATAATTTTGGCTTGGATTCTCGTCGGTACAAGGTTTGAAAATGGGTTGACACAAAGGAGGTAACTTGCATAAGCATGATATGCATTATTATCAATCATAAATTAAATACATTCCTCTTGCATTGTTTGTGTTGTTTTTATATATACGCAAAGTTAACACTTGATAGTACAATTGTAATGCTTTAAAATTGCACCCCTTTGCCATCCCCCTTACTGAGTGACATGCTCACCCCCTTTTCTAAAATATTGTAGGTATACAAGAGAATCCAGATACTAAGAATGCAATGGGTTCAGGAACGTCGTAGAAATCTCTGATACTATTATATTTTTGGATGTAAATATATGAAAGTATATATTAATTTTGTCATGTGCTACTTTTACATATAGTTGAAAGTTTTATCACCTATTGTAACCAGTCTAAGATGGTTAGTAACACTTTAAGCCTTAATTGCGGGTTAAATCATGGTAATTAAGGCAGGGGTGTTACAACTATTGTACAAAGCTTCTCAAGAGAGCTAAACGTTGGATCTCATCTAATGAATATCCAAAGGACACAACATGACAGCCAAGTACGCAACTTGAACCAATGGCCGAACCTTATTCCATTAATACGGCCAGGCAAACCCTTTATCCCATACGTGCCGATTAGATGTTATAAGCATGGTTGCCATCTCAACTAAAAGGCAGTTTGGAATACGTATATGGAAAGGATTTCAAAATCAAATATGATAAAAGTATAAACAATATCCCTTGAGTCGATCAAGGAACTGCCACGGATAGCTCCTAAATTGTAAAAGTTATCCTTTCGCATCTATTTACTCTAATTGTATTTGTTTCGTGATCAAACACTACCATATCAAACACTAGGGAATCGCCATAGAAAGGATTCCCACACACGAACCTCTCGGTCCCCGTAGTCAAACTCTTGTATTCATCTATTATTCAACATAGTATAAGGAAAGTGCAACCCCAAGAGTGGACATACTCTAGATGTACTATCAATTGGTTAGGGGAATCATCATATGATAAAAAAAAAAAAAAAAATCTCTCTTTCATGTGTGCGATTTGTTTATTTTTCCTTATAGATCTATTTCCTGCTCTAGTGTGTTCCATTATTATTGTTTGCAATTGATTCACAAATTTATTGACCGCACAATACTAAAAAGATATACGTTATGGCATTATGTGTAGCAAAAGATATGATTAAAATAAAAGGAAGAAACAGTTTAATATTCCTTTTTAGTTCACTATTCTCTTTTTAGATGTATCTGATTAAAAGTATATTTTTCTTTTCAAAATATAATAACAAAACTCCCAATAAGGAACAAATTTCCTGTAAATTATTTACTGAGACGAAATAGTGCAAAAATCATAAAAGTGAACATGTACTAATTAGGGGGTGGAGTTACAGCGAGTTCAATCAATTTGGACTTTTACACTTTAGTGAGATTATATATTTTTTAACCGTAATCGATGGTTAAAATATAAAAAATTTTGCTATATTAAAATATCGTATATCGATTAGATTTTCTTACACGTAATATTTGTGTTATTTAAATATAAGTATTTTTATTTTTTTAAAATAAATAATTAGTGTAATGGTAAAGATTCAAACCGTATTATCTTCGTTGTCAGCGATAATTCGAATCATGTTATTTATTTTATAGTAAAAATTGTTTTTTAAAAATGAAAGTTCGTTAAGGCAACAGTGGAAATTAAACCAAAAACTTAACATAATTTTAACAATCACCGAAATGTCTTCAAACTTTATATATATATATATATATATATATATATATATATATATGTATGTGTGTGTGTAATAGGAGATTATGTTGAAAAATAGAGAAGTAAGTTTATGGTGCTTTGAATGGTTGTCTTAAATGGTCAAGGATTCAATCCTTCTTTCTCCCCTCATCCATTCTTATTTAATTTGAATTCATTTATTGCTAGTATTTAAAATAAAATAAAATAAAAACATTACCCCACAAGACATATGTTAGTTCAATTCGATATAGGAATGTGCTTCTTTTTCTCGCCAAATATGATTTGATTCATATAGCAACTGACGAGCATTCTAAGAGTTCAAATTTGTAAACATACCAAACCAATGTGGATGCTCGTAGCGTGGGGACAACCTTTGAAAAATTTTGAAAAGAAAAGAAAAAACTGTCACAGAATGAATTTATTTCCAATATAATAATACAACAAGTGTAACTCACAAATTTGTGTAGGAAAGTAGCAGACAAGCAAAAAACATGGGAATACTTCAGAATGGGACGTGCCTAATTATCGGCACTAATTTTGTGCTTAATTTTCGTAAAAAGGTTTCACCATCTTAATCATATTTGAATGGAAAAGGTATTTCAGAAAATAATAAAAATAATAATTGTATAAAATTAAAATATTTAAATAATTAGATTAAATAACATATTAAATGTATATTAATCAATATTTTAAATGGATCATATACAATAAGCGCGGAGATATTAACACCCTCAATATCTCTTGAAAACACTCACACTTTTTATTTAATTCTTAATAATCGAATAATGTGTATATTACTCGGTTGTGAAAAATCGAGTATAAACTTTATAACGTCTTATTAGGTTATCAAACACCGATTACATAGGCTTATAGTCTACCCACAAGAATTAAATAACAAACATCTTACTTATAAATAACTAAATAAAAATAAAAAAAATATTTTTGAGTTTGCTAATATATCCGGCTTACAATAACCAGTGCACTATACATTATTTATTTTATTAATTTAATTTAATAGACTTATCAATCTAAAAGGGAAAATGTTTCAAAGCATTTGATGGTTCAATAAAAAAGCAAAAGAACAGAAAAAGTTATTGGCAAGGTAGTCAACAATCCACAATCAAAGTATACTTTTTGACTTTATTATGAAATATATATGTATTATAATTCCATTATTCAATATTTCAGAGTATAACTAAGGACCACTGTTCTTCAATATTTCAGGATAACCAAGTGGATGGTGCAGAAGGTGGGTAGATGCTTACTTTAATTTTTGAAATGTATTTATTTTTAACAATATGTTTTAATAATAATAAATTAGTAAGTAGAAAATAAAAAAAAATTCCACCTTATTTTATGTAAAATATTATTCTTTGACTCCCATCATAGATTACAATAAACTTTATAACCAAGGATAACGGTGAATGCTCTCTATTTTAATACTTTAGTGTTTTGATAATAATAATTAAAAAAAAAATACCTAACATTTTGTAACATAAGTTTTGGCAAATTATTTGAATAAAGCATTATTTTTGAAACATTAAAATATGAGGGTCACATACGTCGTAGAAATAGTTTTGCCCCTTTACTATTAAATTCTGGCACCACTATTGAAGATATGTTTGGTGATTCTTTAAATATGAGGTCAAGATAGGAGAGGTTGGAGCAAGATTTTACGCAAAATCTTCCCAAATTTAGGGAGAATTTTTGTAACCACCGTGATTCTCCACTAAAATGGTTAACCCAATTTATAATTTGGGTTTATTGTATACACGATATATCAAGTACTTTTTTATTACACTATTTAAAATTTGGGTCGTTACAAATTTTTCCCAATAAATTCCTGACATCTTAGGTAAACTGGGATCATACACAAACAATTTCAGCTCTTACTAGCCGACATTGAATCCCCCCAAAATAAATCCCTGATTTCCTCATCAAATCGGGGTCACAAACAAACAATCTCATCTTTTGCTAGCCAACACCAGCAATATCAACTTACCGTCAGCCGCACAAACACAATCTACAATATCAACACATTCACATAGTACTGGTGCAAGATCCCTTCAAATACCATATGTAACTACCGGGGGTTCTCCTCATAAAGGACTGACCCAAGTTGTGATTTAAGTTCATAGAATCCACATATAAGTAAAGGATATCCCAATTACACTATCAATATGGACGTAGGTCATTACAATTTTGAGAATTACTTGTAGTTGGCCTTTTAACTTATGGGCGGTGTTATTTACAGCCCCATATTTGTCACAAACACTTACATATTAAATTTACTATCACTAACACCCCCTAAAACCTGCTTAATGAGATGTGAGTGCCTTTATATACACTCGGCTCACATGGAAAAAGTTTGTTTGTAAGAACTCGCTTAACATAAGGTAATAGAATGCTTGAACGTTTTTCAAATAAGGCTTGCCTAATGAGATATGAGTGCACACGCATATAAACTTGGTTCAAATAATGATAGTGTGTTGCGAAGCACTAGCCTAACATCAGACAATGAAACGGGTGTTTGTGATAAATAAAGGGGTGTTAAAAAATATTTTTAGTTAAATTTTGAAAGGTATTTGTGACACATTTGTAGGTGTAAATAACACCGCCCTAACTTATTATGTTTAACCTATTTTTTTTGTTTTCCACAAAGAGTACATGTATCATAGTTAATATATGACTAATTTAGGTGTTTGTGACACATTTGTAGGTGTAAATAACACCGCCCTAACTTATTATGTTTAACCTATTTTTTTGTTTTCCACAAAGAGTACATGTATCATATTTAATATATAACTAATTTTCACTTGTAGATCTGAACCTGCAACTAGTCACAATAATTTTATACTTACTAGAGTTTAAACTCGGGATATCCTTGAATTATTCGTCCTAACAAATGCTCAACTCTAAATAAGCTACTAAACAACCTCTAAGATCTGTTAGGAACGAATTTAACTTTAAGAACTATAGGAGCAAAAAAAAAATACCCCTTGGGCTCTTCAAATCGCGATTAAAAAGGGAAAAAGGAAAATTATAGCCAACAATATATATATATACATATTTTTTTTTCTCAAAAAAATGAGAAAGAAAGATGCTACATGGCCTCAATACGCAAGCCTAGAGAGCAATTGCATAAAAGAAAGTCGAATTTGAATTATTTTTATAACAATTTTTTGCCGACATACATAACATAAATTTTATGTTAATAGAAATACTATAAGGCAAAAGTTGTATTCAACTTTCGGGATGTAAAATATGCGATATACTTGTAAGGCAAAAGTTAATTGTCCTTGTGCCTAAAAATACGTTGGAAATATCTCACTGGGAATCTTGCCTTCTTAAAGTAAATTTCTGTAATCATGTTCAAGTCGAAAAAAAAAAAAAACCATCAATTTTTCCGCACAAAGAGGTAACCGTTATTAACGTCTAAATTTGGTAATTTTATTTACTTTTAAAATGTAATTAATATATTAAATCATCATAATAGAAAATTAATTATTAGCACTCAAAATAAGTATTCTAGCACTTTAAAAAGTGTTCTCAATGTATCAAAATGTTTAAAAACAAATGCATATAAAGAAGATAATTTTAAGGTTCCAGAATTTTTATTTTAAGTATTAATAATCTTCCTTGGTTAGATTCAAATATTATGGTGCGTTTGATTGCAAGCATGGAATTTACATGGAAAGAAAATAAGTTCCAGGTAATTGAATTGCCTAGAATTGAGTTGCATGGAAAATGTAATTAAATGTGTTTGATTGCCTTAATTTTTTACCCGGAAAATATTGGTTGTATAATGGCATTTTTAATGTAGAAAAAATTATGGGTATTTTTTTTTACATAATTTTATAGTCATGATGGATCTTGTTTAATTGATCTTGATGAGTAGATTTTAAATATAAAATTTTTATTAAATTTTGAATTTTGTAGTTTAAGTTATATCATTTTTAGTGTAGAAAATGGGTAAAATGTTGTCTCGAAAACCGTGCAATTGCCTGAAAAATAAAAACTACCCCCCAAAGAAAATATTTTCCTTGTTTACAAGGAAAATGTAAGTGTGTGAGGCAAAAGTGGGAATTGAATTGCCTAGAAAAAAAAAGCCAATCAAACACCTTAAGTTGTTAAATCAAGTAAAAAATGGGTATTTTCCATGGAAAATATTCCTAATCAAACACACCCTTACTTGAAGAAGCAAAATGAAGGTGCTTGTTGTTTTAATTTGTTTGACAAATTTAAAAATTCAGATTCTAAGTATTATATTACCTCCTAAAAATTTAGAGTAAAATTATTTAAATAAATTTAATTCAATAAATGTAATATACTTGAACAAACAATATTTATTCTAATATAATGCTCATAAATAAAATAAATAAATTTTTAAAATTTAACTGTTAAGAATTTAATTTTGAGATTCGAATTTAAACAAATAAACAAAGGCACCGAAAAAGGGTGTCTACAAATACTAATACTAGTGTGCTACTGTAACTCGCACGTGGCAAGTACACAATGTCACGCGCATAAAAAGAGCGTCGTCACTCCCGTGGGACCCACAAAAACCTAAAGAAAATATTTTGTGTACGAGACCCAAGAAAAATTCCTGGCTTTTTTAATTAGTGAAATGTGAATGGTGGACAAAAGGCCAAAATCTCTGCTTTTTTGTTCAAATCAAAGCACACAAAAGATTGTGAAAGGCTTTTTGTCATCATTCCTCTACTTAATCTTTATACTTTCATCACCTCACTCAGGCACAGTACCAAAATTAGTGGCTTACTTTTTTATTTTATTTTTTTTTATTGTTGATGTCTTAAATATGAGTGTCATTGCAAAATAATTATAATATTTTTAAAATACGTAGTAATACATTTGTATAGGAGACTAGGAGAGGAAAAGTGATGTAAGATATAGATTGGTTGGAAGTCACTTTGGGTTATATTTTTGGGATTTTTTTTGAGATGAGCAACGTGGCTTTGTCTTAAATTAGAGAGAGAAATGATAGGGAGAGAGAAGGTGATCAAATGCAGTAATTGGTTGAAAGCTGTTTTTGAATTATTCTTTTGGTATTTTTTTAGGTTGTGTAGTATTACTCTTAAAAAAATGCTACTAGTCCAAATAATGTCCAAAAGTTGTCGTCCAACGAGGTTGAACCATACGCATGCATTGGAGTATAGGTAAAAGAAAGTGATAAATTGTAGTGATTTGTTTAAAAAGTTATTTTAGTTTCTATTTTCGGTAATTTTCTTCTATTTTTTTTTTTCTTCTTATCACATAGAGCCTTAAAATATATTTCCTACGTCTTAATTTAATTGTCTATTATTTCATTTTTGAATGTTCTAAAATAATTGTCCACTTTCTATATTTAGCAAGTTATTAATTAGAACACTTTTTATTATTTTCAATATTACCCTTTAAGCTCTCACCACTTTGTTTATTGTGAATCCCGCCACCTTTTTTTATTAAGAGAAAAGTAAAGGTTATTTTTGAAAATAATCATTCTCTCTTAGAATAATTATTATGTTTTTTTAAATTTTAGTTTTTTAAAGTGTGATAATTAAATTGGGACAGAAGTATATCAAAGTTAAAATAAGACTATCACTTTAAGATCAAATGTATTTAGTTGAATGATTGATTTGCATCGTTCTAGTATTATAACACACTCGATTGCTGCTTTAATTAAAGATTTAATATTAAATGTTTTTAATCTACTTTATTACAAAAGTAGAACTCATTTTCATCGTAGTATTTCGTTTTATTCATGTGAGTTTATCTTTTACAAATACAAAAAGGGTGAAATTATTCTTATTCACTGGATCACTTAATATTTTTTAAATTTTCGGCTTAATTCAATTATAAACGTCACACACGTATTGCGATTAAACCGTTAGTTTAGATTGATAAAAATGTCTAATTTAAAAGATCTCTTATTTAAGTCTCACGTATAATTGTTGGTTTTCTTAAATAAATTTTTTTTAAGGTAGAAGACAAAAGGACAATAATTCACATTAAGAGTTAGAGCTATATATCTCACTTGTGATCGATATTCACCTGCAGAAGAGGCAGAGGCAGGGGGGAAGTGTTTGTATGTGAATTTTTGATGATGTGTAGAAAGATTGTAGCATGAGAAAAGAATGAGAAAAAGTTGAGAATCCCAATGGAGAAAAAAGTTGTGTTTTTGGTAAAAAAAATTAAAAAATTAGCTAGCATTCCTATTTAAATTTATAATTTTTACTTTTTAGCATATAATTAAGAAGATGTTATTTTTATTTTAGAAAACACTTGATTCTATTTTCATTTTTATTCCATCCTTAAGAGCCGAGCAAGTTCTGTTTTTAAGAGTTGAGTACAAGTTTATATAGTTAATGCTTAAAAATCAAATAAGGCATAGTTAAATTTATGCTCGATTCTCAGAAACCGAAAAACTTGTACTTTATTCGGTTCTCAATGATCAATGATCGAATGATAAATGGAAGTGAAATCAAGTGTTTTATGGAATCGGAAATATCACCCACCCATAATCAATGGGTAGCTCATAATTAGTTGTATCACTAGTCATTAACTAAGTTTTTATTTAACAGACCATAATTTATATTAAAATTTTCATTTTCTTTAAATACGCTAAAAATTAAAATAAGACTATTAATTTAAAATGAAATGTATTACATAGAGCAATTTATTTGCACGTACTCGTACTTATATTATAACACACTCAAAGTGTACTTTAGTTAAAATTTTAATATTAAATATTTACAATTTATTTATATTATAAGAGACGAGATGTTAACTAATTCCTCTCTTAAAAAGTTACACCATCAAATCCATCAATGACTTCAAATTCTCGTTTTAGGCTTACATGAAACCTAGACTTTTAAATTTGTTTTTCTGTTCATATTAAAGTGTCAACTTAATATCAAGGTAGATTTACCACATCACTCCTATACTCTTTTTACTCTTCCACGTTACTTTCTTTGTTACTTTCTTGGTATGAACGGTCCAATCGGTTCATATATCATTAGTTATTTGAAAGGATATAGAATATTTAGAAAATGAAACATCGTAGAGTATAAAGTAAAAATATTAGTTTATTTCATTTAGGAGTGAAATCAAGTGTTTTATGGAGTTAAAATAGCTTATAATTAGTTATATCATTAGTCATTAACTAAGTTTTTATTTAACAAACCATTATTTATATTAATTTTATAAAAAAAAATCTAAAATTAAAATAACACTATCAATTTAACATGAAATATATTACGTAGAGTGAATTATTTGCTCCATTCTTGCACTTATATTATAACACACTCAAAGCACACTTTAATATTAAATATTTATGATCTATTTATATCATAAGGGACGAGATGCTAACCAATTTCTCTCTTAAAAACGTACACTATCAATGGCTTAAAACTTTCGTCTTAAGCTAGTATGAAACCTACACCCTTAGATGTGTTTCTCTAGTCGGATTAAAGTGTCAAATTAATATCAAGACACATTCACCAAACTACTCCTACATTCTCTCTACTCTTCCACGTTACTTTCTCGGTATGAACGAACAATCGGTTCATAAATCATTGACTATTTCAAAGGATATAGAATATTTAGAAAAAGAACCATCATACGATATAAATGAAAATATCATTTTTGTTGCATCTAGGAGTGTACAAGGTCCGATCATTTTGATTTTTGAACCATTTTCAAACTAATGTGATAAGTTTTGTGGTTTTAGATTGGATCAATTTATGGCTTTAAATCAAATTGAAGCACTTTAATTTTTTTGCAGTTCAATTCGATTTGTCAGTCTAGTTAGACCATGCCCGCCCCTTTATACGACAGAGTGAAGCGGTTCATTCCAGACCGATTCTTTGTTCTCACAACTAAAGATTGGACTTAAGTTATGATTCTTCACAATTTTAGACCAAGCATGCTCACAAGCTAAATAAAGATCAACTAAATGTGCTTGTTTGAGTTGATTTGGAAGATTTTAATCATCCAGTAAGTTTTATGCACGCCTCTAGCCATATCGTTATTTGGTTAACCATGCGATGTAATTAATTATAAATTTCTTACATGTTCTTTTTTACCTTAACGTCAGATTTTATTCTTATCACACCATCTAGTACGAGTATACCCTAGTGATTATAAAGCAAAAAGTCAGTTTTCTAGTTACATTTCACTTTATCCAAATAAATTTATTTTTCATAAAAATAATATAATAACCACTAAATCACTTAGCCCCTGTTTGGTTGCACTCTTTTTTTTTTGTTTCTCAAAATTTTAAAAACTTAATTCAAAATCAACTCTAATTTCACACTTCTCAAAATTTATTTCACTTTATTTTCTCTCTCTAAAAAAACTTTTAAAACACGATAACTTTAAATTCAAAAATTAAAATTAAATAAAAAATATTTATTTAAAACATACTTGTCGAGATGTATAAAATAAGATCCATTGTGACTATTTTTAAAAAAAAATTATGAGATTTTTAGTTGGTTGAAAAAAACTCAAAAAAAAAAAAGCAAATTTACTTTTCAACATATTTCGAAATTCTACTAAACACCATATTTTAAAAACTCAACTCAAAACATCAATCAAACATCACCTTAATATCTTTAAAAAAATTTGCTTAATCAATTATATAAGTCACACACATGCATTACAATTACGCATGCTAATTCCGTCCGTAAAATATTCGAATTCAAACATTCTTGGTTTGGGTCTCACAAATTATTTATTTTTTTTTAATATTTATATTTTTATGTAAAAAAATAAAGGAAATTAGGAACAGTAATTCACATTAAGAGTTACAGCTATAAGTCACTAGTGATGGATATTTACCTGCAGAGGCAGAGGGGGTATTTTGGCAAGATTCTCATAGGAGAAAAGGAGATAAAAAGTTGGGAATCCCAATGAACAAAATTCTGCTTTGTCAGACAAATATTTTTTTTTTAACTTTTTAATCAACACGGTTATAGACTTATAGCTCCAATGCTCCATCTTCGTCAGCACGCTCCTTTACTGTTTATTTTTACAGTTTGACTCGCCTACATTTAATTTTTTGGGTTCATACACACCATGTTCCCATTAATTTTTGCTCATTTTAATTAGTTCTTAATATACATAAAAATGATTTTTTTTTCTTTGGAAAGTTGCAATAAATTTAGACTACTTATATTATTAAAGTGTAATACTATTTGAAAATTGTAATATATGCTCATAAAATTATATATTATTCTGACAACAAAAATATTTGTTTGATAAGAGTATTCAGAGCGGATATTATAAATATTAAACTAAATTTATTGATTTGTAATTAAGTTTTATTCTTATATACAGTGGAAATAGTAAAAATATACTTACACGATTGTCCTTTATTCATATGAAATTTTGTATTTAAAAAAAATGGTCAAACGAATGTGGCTTATTTGTATGGGTTCATACAAGTAAGCCACACTTGTATGACAATTTTCTTATTTTTTTCAAAAAAAATTTTAAGTACAAAAAATTTATATGAATGAAGAACACTTGTATGATTAAAATTTAGTAGTATGTTAAATTTAACCATTATTTACCATACTTTCTTCATTTTTATCCGTTTACCTTTTCAACTGTGAAGAGGGGTAGGGTGATAAATTTACCCTACCCAATGTGAATGCTCTAATAGTACCATCCTTAGTTTATTGGTAGGACTATTAGTACTCTAAATTAAAGTTTGAATGTTGTTATTAGTGATTTAAAAATAATTTTTAACACTTTAAGATAATGTTTAACAATATTTTTCATGTATTTTAGGGACACTTTGTTTGATTTAACAATAAAGTTTAGAGTGTTGGATAATTTGTGGAGTGCCAATAGTCATACCTTACAAATATACCTATAATTATACCTTAAATTTTATAGCGGCCTAATTTTACCTCTCTTTTTTACATATATTTTTCTTATATTTTAAGGATACTTAATTGACCTTTGTGACAACTGTTGGAATATCAAATGTCCTATTTGAAGTGTTAATAGGCATGCCCTAAGTTTATGCTTCAAATTGTTAAAAGTATTTTGCTAGCAAGGATGTATCAATTTTCACTTTTGTGAGGTCCAGTGACCCCACATAATAATTAAAATATGTATAATTACTTAAATTTAAGAAAAATAGTTAATAGTTGAGCCATATTGTGAAAGAATAACACAAAAGTATGTAATTTAAATATATTTTTCATTATAAATGTTACTCAACTCAAAATATATTTAAAAAATGTTCAAAAATTGTGCACCAATTGCGTTTTGAGGAGTGATGTAAATAAATTTACACTTAGAATTAGGTTATACTTTTTTTAAGTCAAGTATCATAGCTCATTCTTTATTTATACCAATTAACCAAATTTTTTTATTACACCACACTGGATTAGCGCGCTTGTATCAAGTTAACAATGGAATGCAAAATAAATTTTTGCTTAGAATCTAAATGGATATTAATTTGGTCGTAAAACTCAAGTGGGCAACAGTTATAGCAATATATATATATATATATATATATATATATATATATATTGCAGTTTATAAACCACACAATAATAGTTGGTGTATAAATTCAAAAGGAATCCAGTCGCGTGGGCAAGTCCGATAGTCAAGTGTCGCTTTTGTAAGGATGGGATCTTAAATTCGAAGTACAGCACCTCCATCCTTTTCTCCTCTCTCTTGATTTAATGTATATGTGATTATTACTTGTGTAATAATTTAATTAGAAGAAGGAGAAAAAAAAAACCACCCTCAAAAGGACAACAATTAAGGAGACAAGAATTTTTGTTTGTTAAGTAAGTTTTTTCGGTAGTGCTATTTCAGCAATACGTTTTTCTTTTGACCGTATATCAATTCAAAGACAATAAACTTGGAGAAGAATACAGGTTACTAACTTTCTCTCTCTACGGTTAATTATCTAGAACTAGGGTATGCCCGTGCTCGAGGGCATGAAATAGCGAAAAAAATAATTCTATACTTATGAACAATGAATTTTTTTTATTTTTTAAAAATATGTACAATCCACTATAGTAGAATAAAAAAATATTTATTTATTTTTATCTTCTATACCTATGACATGATAATTCACTGGTAATAAAAGCTCAACTTTTACTTCCTTTTTTCTAACGTAAAATTGTAATAAACTCAAAACTTATTTAATTAAATTTTTTTGATAATTTTAATTTTTAACATTTTTTTATCCAAAACAATAAAAAGGAAAATTTCTCATTGTCCACCAATAGTAAACCTTATTCACTTATCGCAAACAACAAAATAATATTACATTGTCAATCACTTTCCAACCAAATCCATCATTATCAGTTTAAAATTAACACAAATTAATAAATCGTATTCGTATTCCAATGTCAATATCAGTAAATTTGGCAATGGTTGCGTATTCAGTTGTATTCAACTTGGTTATCTCAGATTATTTGTTAAAACAACAAATATAGTTTGAATATTATTTGTTCACTAAGGAAAAAAAAAGTCATTCATTTAAATCCGAAATGACAACACCTAAAATTCGATAAAGTACCATATGAACACGATCCAAATCAACTATTGACATGTTTAGTGAAAAGATCAATTAAGAAATACAAAAGGTTAGTGATCATTTGTCAAAAGATTAATTAATTAAGGAAAAGATTGTGTTATCTATGCTTCACACAATAAAAAACATGTTACTTATTTTACCACCAATCAATCTACATTTGTATTACTTTTTTTTTATCACAAATTAAGTCTCACTTTTTTTTTCTTATATCTCAAATTAAGGGTTTCAGATAAAATATATCATTTTTAAGAAATACTTATATTATTATATATATTAATTAAAATTTTATAATTTTAAAAGTTATACGCAAGGGGAAAGAGGGGGAAGGGGAGAGTGTGAGGTTAGGGATATGTTATAGGGGTAAGTAAATAAAGGTAATGAAGTGAGAAAAAAAAAGTGGAGTCTCTAGAATATATTTAAATAAAAATAAGTGAGGTGTAATTTTAATCATTGGAATGAGAAACCTTTTGTAATACCCCGTATTTTAATTTATTTTAAATTGAATTATATTAGCTTATTTATACTCATGTGAGTGATCGTTAGGTGATTCGGGTGGTTCGAATGGATTTTGGTTGGTAAATAAGAAGTTTTGGTCTTTCGCAATTTGTTATTTCTAGCTATCTTTGAACTATCGTAATTTCTTCTCTATTTATCGGAATGAGATTCCGTTCGTTAAGGTGTCTAGTATTTGTACCATTCTACAACTTTCGTGTTTTGATCGAAGTCCAATTCATACTTCTCGTGGGTCAACACAAGGCGCAAAGTAGGTTCAATGCAAAATTCTGGTCATTCGGTAGCGTTTCGGCAGAGCGCTATCTTCGGTGAATTTTTGGGAAAAATATATCCATAATTTTGGAAAACTTTCTCTTAAAAATTTCTAGATCTTTGAAATACCTTTCCGTGGACATAAAGAACGCCTCAATCGGAGTTCCGAGTGAAAAGTTTTGGCCAAAACAAAAACAGTGCTCCAGGGCCCAAAAATTAAAACGCGGACCGGTATGACATTTTTGGCATACTGGTCCAGCACCAAATTTTTGGGAAATTTGTGTTCCGCGTACCGGTATTCGGTATTTGGCATACCGGTCCGCCAGTTAATTATTTCCACCAACTTAAGCTCGTTTTTAAGCCATTTTTACACCTTTTCCACTCCATTTTCGAAGCTAACTTCCACACAATCCCAAGGAGTGTTCTAGAGAGTTCTAGAGACAGAAAGAGGAATATTTCTACTCATCTATCCATCCGAATCGAAGATTCAAAGCTCCAAATCAATCAAACCCACTTCTAAAGCATTATTCATCATCTTCTTCCTTGTTATCCGCCATGGGAGCTCGAGCTTGAACTAGGACTACACGGGTTGGAGTCTAAGCTTCGTTATTTAGGGGTTTTGCTATTCTAGAAATGCGATGATGCGAGATATCCGGGGTTTCATCAAACAAAGCGTCGATTGTCATCTTTTATCCTCTCTTTCGGTCTATAACTTAAGTTAAGGGTTAATATGACTTCAAAACTTGGTAGTATAGTTTAAATGTTTTCTAAACTTGATATTATGATTATATTCAACAATAAAGGAATTATTCTATGCATGTATGTTAAATGTAAAAGACGCATCAGTTGAATATCATAATTCATGCATGCTTGTACTATGATTTCACGAAGTGAAGCAAGATATGCCATTTACACCGCATAAGCATGTATTACTCGAATCATATGAGATATTCCTTGGATATATGGACGTTCTATATTGATAAATTGATTTGTTGATGGATTATATACTCCAAGGAATATAGATTGAGCTTTTTTGAAGTGTATATGGCATAGATTGTTTCAAATACTCATTCATTAGCATGTTATGTATGTTTTAACTATGAATTCGTTAAACGGAGCAATATATGCCATCTAAACTCGATGTTCCCGTATTTCTTGGATTGTATGGATGTTCTTTAGGAATACATGTATTGATTTGATAAGCACATCTCGGAGAATGGCTAATTATACACCAAGGATCATGGGTATGTGTTTATTACAAGTTTACATGGCATATATCATTGTAAGCTCCCATGTGAGGCATAAATAGCACGCTATGCATTATATTTGTGTCAACTGGAATCTTGGAGATCCTTCGGTAAGCTCGGATCATTCTTCTGGCCTATCGTATAGGCGTATATCTCTTATCAGTATGTCGGAAGCTTCTTATGATTATTGTATCTTTCTGGATGTGACATGATCCTGATATGGATCCGGATATGATTCTGTTCTGGACGTGACATGACCCTGATATGGATTCGGAGATGATTCTATTGTGGCCCTTCGATGGTGGAGGGATTGTGTATTTATTTGGTGCTTGCCGGGATGGAAAAATAGGCAGGGCCCGGTGCCTTTGGGTTGAAAAGCCCTAAACCCCTGGGGGAGCAATGTATGGCCGCCTATAAGCCACCGGTGTGGAGCCCGAAAACATAGGCAAATTGGCAAGGCACTGATGATTCTGTGGGTGTGATATCATCGTTGGACTGGAGGTTCGATTCAGTTATGATCTTATGATATCCTCTGAGGCCAATGGGCCAGTTATGATTATTGACGGATGGTTCTATCGGGCGGTCAGGCCCTCGATAAAGTATGGTTTGATGTGGATGTATATTCTGGCTACGTGGCTTAACGGTTGATACAAGGGAGGTAACCTGCATATGCATAAGCATGTATAGTTTCGTATGATGATGGTTTTTTTTAAACCGAAGCATTTGTTAAAATATGAATTGTTGATTGAACTATGAATTGTGTTTTCGATATGTTATTCCCTGTTTTCTCTCCCCTACTGAGCTGTGAGCTCATCCCATGTTATATTTACAATTTCAGGTACTCAGGGGGCGAACGATGGTAACGGGACTATGGGTTCGGGAATGAAATAGATGGCTCTGATATAGATTCACTTTTTGTTATATATGTGTGTTATCTCGGGAAACCACGGCTAGCCCGAAATGTTATCTATTGACTTGCACCCACTTAGTTTGGTTTTGTATATTGGTTACATGTATGCATGATTTTGTACAGTATTATCTTCTTCTAGCTTGCTTGATTGACATGTGTGATATTTACTGTTTAAATTTTTTTATGTGTTTTCATATATACCCATTTTAATCAATCTAAGATGGGTTAGTAACACTCCAGGTCTTAATTACGGGTGTTGTCCTGTAGATTAAGGCGGGGGTGTTACACCTTTAGATTGTCCATGTAGAATAACAGTCACATCAAATATCCTTCATTACCCTTCTCTACTTAATGGTGGTTAAACTTAATGGTTGAGACGGATTAATTTAATAAAATCTCAAAAAGGGAATTAATCGGAAGAAATCGAAAATAACAATAAAATCACCTTTAAAAAAAATTATAGTTTAAGGTTGAAAACAAATCACCTAGATTGTATATATTTGAACTAAGAGGTTCAATGAACCAAAACACAACTTTAGTGTAATTGAGTATATTATATCTTATTGTTTCAACATTTTAAAAATGCCATTGAAAGAATTGAAATGTTAACCAGAAAAGTATCGTTTCAGAGTTAGAATAATTAGTCATATTTTAATCATTTATGGTGAAAGTAAATGCATAGAAAGAGAAAATGGAGGTTTTTAATTTTAATTTTTTTTTCAAACAAATAGTACACAAATATATCTGATACTTAACCACCGGGGAGGGGAAAGGGAAACAGAATTCCGTGAAAAATAATTAATATAAATTATTAAGTCATTATATATATATATATATATTTAAATCTATCTCAACTGGTGGTTAAACTTAATTAATGGTTGAGACGGATCAATTTAACGAAATCTCAAAAAGGGAATTAATGGTAAAGAGTTGAGAATAGCAATAAAATCGCCTGTAAAAAAAATAGTTATTTAAGGTTGAAAACAAATTCCATTGAATTGAGAGGTTCAATGAACTAAAACACAGTTTTAATGTAATTAAGTATATTATATCTTATTGGTTTGACATTTAAAAAATGCCATTGAAAGAATAATTAGTTATGCTCTAATTTACAATTTTTCTTTTTCTTTTCCTTTTCAGGTGTCTTAAATTTTATTTTTTTTACATACATAACTAATGTACTAAATCATATAGTAAAAAAAATCATTATCTTATGGAATTAATTAGATTAAACTTAGTATAATTTTAAAAAGTCTAAAAATAAAATAAAATTATTAGTATATCTGAGTTACTGTTCCCTTAGCTTCGCTCTACGTTTTATCTACTCAATTAACAAAAAAAATACCAATAACCAAAACACAAAAAAAAAGTTATAAAAAAGTAAAAAAGAAAAAGAAAATAACACTAATAAAATAGTTAATTTTACATAAAAGAAGATTTAAAGAGAATGTTAAATAAATATCCTTATACTTAACTCTTGTATCAAAATAATAAATTACCTTATTAATTTTAAATTATGAGTTTTACTTTCTATTCCAAAACATAACTAAATAAATTAATATTCTAAATGTATTAATTTTGTAAGTTAGAGAGGAGAACATAACTAAGTAAATTAATATTCTAAATGTATTAATTTATGTGCCTATATAGGTGCATTAAGTCAAGAATCAATCTTGACCATTGAATTGTTGTATTGATTTGTGACCTTTGGATTAAAAAAGATAACGGTCAAATCGATGAATAGTAATTCCTTGATTTGTATTATAGATTTAGGATCCTTGTAATGAGTTTTTCTTGTTCTATTTATAATTATAAAATTACGGTTACATGTGTTTCATTAGAGTAATATAGTAAAAAACTAAAAATGACAAGACTTGACATCTACTTTAGCACTTTACATGTGTCCTATCATAGTACAAGTTATTAATGTCACATTCTTAGCCTCAACCCACGTGGAGACAACCAACTCGGCTATAGTACAGCCATATCGGTCATAGTACAACCATATCGGCATAAATCTATTTTCCTTGGTAGAGGGACAACAATATTGGCACTTAGCCCAAGATGGATTCTGCACTTAGGCTTCTAAAGGTCCATAGTGCTATGGTTATCTTAGTAGCGAGCTAAATAATTAACTTGACCCAATTTATACTCTATAATTTTTGGGCTCACTCAATTGCCCCCTAAGTGTGTGAATTCGGCTGCCGAGGTGAGTTCATATACCAGGCTCTGTTAGGTCTATTTTTAGTTGCCATTGTTCTCTCGACAAAAACACAATTTGTATTTTATAAAATGTATTGTGACGTTCATGTTCGCACTCGAAAAACTCAAAACTCTAGAAGTCGTAAATTACATCTCATATTCACATTGGGTTGGTGAGCTTTGAGTTATTTAATCTTAGGTGGTTAAGAAAATTTCAACTTAAAATCCTTGTTTTCAAAACTAAATTTTAGAATTTCAATTTAAATCTTTATTGGATTTCACCTTTGAAAATTGTCAAATCTTTTTTGAAAACCAAGAATATTTTAAATGTTAATTTAGTTTAAATTCGACCAAAATCTATTAACTAAGTTTTGGTAAAAATCTTTGAAAACTTTGAAGTAGGAAAAAATCAAATAGCAACAGCTTTTAACCTGCGAACCGGTATGGCCTTTTCAGAGACAGGTCCGCGCTTCAATTTTCCAACAGTTCTTAAGCTGCGGACCAGTATGTCATTTGCTGAGACCAGTCCGCAATTCAGCCTTCCCACATATTTTAAGTTACGGACCGGTATGCAAATATGCTAGACCGATCCACGCATCAAAATCCTGCTAAGTTATTTTTTCAACGTTGCCCACTTGTTCTGTACATCTTTGAACACCTTTTTCCAAGGGCATAAAATTCATTGATTGACAACTCACATTGAGCAATTTTTCTACAAGTTGCATAGCCTTTTGATATAAAACTTTCCTATATAAACTAAGGTTTGCTCCTTGTTTTATATAAGCTTTTCTTTGTAGAAAAATATCCTTATTCCATATTTTTGAAAAGAAAATATTCTCCACCACCTAGGGTTTGATATTTCATGCCAAAACTTGTGAGTTCTTTCTAAGAGGAACAAATAAATCCCAAACCTTGCTTTGTAAGTTTGAGAGACCGGAAAGAGTTCGAGACGCGTGATGCGTTGTGTTTGAGTTCGAGTGATTCGAAGCAATCAATAATCACCGGAGGTGGAAACTGCAACTCTTCTTGTGCGACTCAAGTCTGTAAGTTTGTAATTGTGATTATCGTGTCAGTAAACTCTTGTGATTAATAGTGAAATGTCTTTGAGGATTAGCCCTACGTATATAGGGATACCTCGTTAATTCTGGTATTGCTTGTTTGATTATTCTTACATGCTAGATACGAGCAATGAGTTTTCCAGAATTAAAATTGGTAGAAACCTAAAGTTTATTACTGTTTTCACCAATCATTTTTGATAAGAAACCAGTAATTAATACAACTAGGTATTTTTACTTTCCGCAATTTTTTTAATTGGTATCAGAGGGAGTTCCTCAATTTGATAGGGAGATCATTTTCTAGATTTTGGTCGTCATGAGGAAAGACAAGATTTCTTCCACTCCCATTCTTAACGGGTCCAACTACTCGTATTAGAAAGCCAATATGTGTGTTTTTCTGAAATCCAAAGATGAACGTATATGGCTGGCTCTTCAAGATGGTTGGAAACTACCAACTATTTCATCCACTATTGATAATGAAACTAAGACGACAATCAAACCTACAGAATAGTGGAGCCCCACCAAACTAGAGTTGGCTAAATGGAACTCCAAATGCTTAAATGCTATCCAAAGTCATGTGACTCAGGATGAATTTAAGAAAATTTCCACGTGTGAAACTTTCGAACAAGCGTGGGAAATATTGGAGGTGGTTTATAAAGGGACAAATATTGTTAAAAATTCTAAAATTCAATGTCTGACTTCAGATTTTGAAGCCATTAAAATGAAAGAGTCCGAAACCATCACTGATTTCCATAGCCGTCTTAAAGACATACTAAATTCTCTGTACAATCTATATGAAATCATTCCTGAACATCGCATTGTCAAGAAAATAATTAGGTCTTTACCAGAACGGTTTATTTCTAAAATCACATGTAACGCCCCGTATCTCTCTATTTCATGGAATCGCGATACAAGTCGCGTGTAAGGCAAAAGTGTACTTCGGATGGCCATATTTTACTCTGAAAGGATCTGAAGGGATCGAAGACTTTCAACGAGTTACATTAATATATTTAAGCATGTTAGAATAGTTTTAAATCATTTCGGGTGGTTCGAATCAAAATCGGGATGTAGATTGCAAGTTTCAATTTACCCGACTTTATAAATTTTGGCCAACTTTGAGAAAGCGTAACTTCTTTGTTCCTCGCCAGATTGAGTTTTCGTTCACGTGGGGGTCTAGATTTGTGTTTTAGCCAAAATCCAATGCAGACTCCTACTTGGTCAAAATTGAGCGCGAAATAAGCCAATCGCTAATAGTTGTTCATTCGGTAAAATAAACGTGCTTACTTCGACGCATTTATGGGAATAATTCATCGGGAATTTGAAAAATCTTCCTTCTAAGAAGTTTTAGATATTTGAATAAGATTTCCATGGACATAAAGATCATCTCAATCGGACTTTCGAGCGAGAAGTTATGGTCGTTCAAAGTGTTGGTCGAAAAACAACCCTAGAGGGGGTGAATAGGGTTTTAAAAACTTAATGCGGAATTAAAATGTTTTTAAAATATTTAAGCAAAGCAACTTAGCTAAGAAACAATATCAAGAAAATAATAAATTTCAAATAATCAATTCCAAGACAAGCAAATAAGTAATATCAAAATACAAGTAATAGAATAGCAGTAAAAAGAGAGCTTAAGTTTAGAAAGATTAAACCAATTTGAAGCTCGAGACTTTTTGTCCTCACAGTTCGGTTTCCTAAACCATACGTTCGCGCTTGGTTAATTTTTCGAGAATTTTCACTATTCAATCTTCTTCGGGTGAAGATCAAACCTCAATACAAATGCTGCTATGCACACAACACTCACAATGTAGTTATACACACTACACTTCTCACAAGATATGCTCTCTTGCTCTACAAAGAGACAAACTCTCTTTTGAAATGAAGAATGAATTATTTGTGGTGATACACACCAATACAATAACTCTCAAGTGTATTTGAAAATTACAAATGAAGCTCATACTAGAGTTATCAAAATTGATCAAAAATATATAGCTCAAAAGATGAAAGATTGATCAAAATGTGTTCTTGAATCTTTGTATATATGAATATATGAATAATAGAGTATTAGAATTATTCAAGGTATGTTAAAACATTTCTAAGACCTCATATATATAGCTTTCAAAATCATATGGCCGTTGGGGATGATTAAGAAAGATTTTGGGTCAAATGTATACATTTTCAAACTTTCCAACAACTAGTTTTGACAAAAAATTCAAATTTATTTTGATAATTTATCCCAATTTGACCGTTGGATCATGCTCAAATTTTAGTCAAAAGTGCTAAGAGATGTTTTCTAACTACTATAAAAATTTCAAAATGATCGGAGTCCAAGAAGGCCTCCACCTTACCGTTAGATCAAAACTGTGCAAAAATTGAACGAATTTTAAATGTAAAATAAAAACATTTTTTGCAATTTAACAATGTAGTTCCAAATACAATTCTAATGATTTGTGAACCTCAGAGATATGTTTCTAAGATACCTATTTTTATTAGAGCTAAAAATATGATCATTTAAAATTAATATGAATTTATTTTGAAACTCGGTCTTTGTAAAATGATGTTTTTTAAATAAATTCAATTTCAAACTTGTTTGAATCAATCTTTAAAAGATGCATGAATATGTTTGAGCTATAGGGATTTGATCGATAAAGTAACTTTACATAAATCTTAAGCACTCACTCAATTATTGAATTAACAAGTTTTCGAATGCTTTGATTTGTTTCTTCGAATTTATCTTCATTTGAAGCTTTTTTTTTCAAATTTTTCATATTGTCTTTTGATCCTTTGTGCTTCATGATTTTCATTGAGAGATTTGATCTTCCTTCTCTTGTCCAATGATCGAATAGTGAAAGAGTGATCCTTATCATATTTTTCTTGATTTTTCTAAGTAAATGAACTGTATACTTATATCAAGAAACATGTTAAATTATACATGATTAATTTATTGTTATTATCAAAATAAGATTAAGACCTTATTTCAACAATCTCCCCATTTTTTATGATGACAATAAATTAATGCGTGTTTACAATAACAAACATAAATAGCATATAAATGTAAATAAATAATATGCTCCTCCTCAATTTATGCAAAGATGACAACTAAAAAGTATTTCAAATATTTGAGATAGTTTGAAAAATGATTTTTTTTTTAAATAAAGCTTTCAAAAGTATGAATGTAGAAAAAATTTAAAATCTTACCATAACATTTAAAGTCAGTATAAAAAATCTTACCACAGTAAAAAATCTTACCGCAGCAGCATCAACATCATACACACATTATCTCCCCCTAGGTCAATATCAAAAAGGGATCTAAACCGTGCAAGAGTGGTGGATTCTAGATGCACGCGGGGGGACGCTGTCTTTTTGACTTTTTAGGATGACAGCTTTTTATTTTCGAGATTCTTTTAGTGCTAGATGCCTCTTGTCCCCTCTTTCTTGTTATCTCCCTCGAGATCCATTTTCTTTTTAAAACTTTTATAGGGGGTACCCATGAGAAACGAAAAGTAAATCACAAGTATGCTAAACACCTTCCATTGTACAGGTCCTTCTTGTACTGCTTGCACTTATAGACGCAAAAGATGTCAGCCATGGTGTGAATATACACAAATTTTTCTAGATGTGATTAGTCGTCAAGATTATCGCACAATTTTCACCGTTTTCGGGGTAAAGAGTGTTGCAAATATTTTACAAAATGTTCCCGAACATCAATATTTTGAGACTCTCAATTTATTTCTTTTTGAAGCTAAGGAGAGAGTCGAGAATCCCAGTAAAGGTTGTAATGCGCTCATTGTTTATCTTGAACAGAAGGTAGAAGAGTTACAATCATGGGTGACAGCGTTAGAGGCTTTGCAACCACGGGTGATGGCGTTAGAGGCTCGATTAGGAGAGTCTTCTAGCACTAACCTATGCTTTTCTTTTGCTCATCCTAGAGGTTCTTCAGGGCTCCTATCGGTAGCAGAAAATGTTGCACCGGATATTAATCCTACTGCCAAGAATCTTTCAGAACATGAGGTTCTTCCAATTAATGTAGGTTTGCCGACATATTCGACTCTGTCAGATTACCAAACTGCTTTGGAAGGTTATTCATCGCAATTTTCTCAAAGTGGTGCTATTGCTGAGGTTGCCGAGCCAAAGAGTCCTGATTGGGCAGCTTTATTAGATATGGAGCATAATTTTGTTGATTATTCTTCTTCTAGTCTCGATGCTGTTTTGAATTTTGATGCTGATGATCTTCAGATTCTTTTCCCTTCTTTTCTTTGAATAAGAAATAATGATTTTTAGACTGCAAAATTATTGTTAGTTTACAATAACATGTAAAATGAAGACCTTTTTTTTTACTAAGTTGACAAGCATCACAAAATTTATCTTTAACAAATTTAGTTTTGCGTAATCCTTTAGCTAATTCCTTTTTAGATAATTTATGAATTAAATTCATATTAGCATGACCTAATTTTCTATGCGATAACCAAGAAACATCATTCAACACGGATAAACATTTAACATCTTGTTGAGACAAATTATCAAGTTTAAAAGTGTATACGTTATTAGATCTATAAGCAACAAACAAGATAGAATTATCACTAATATTTTTAACAATGCAACATTCGGATTTAAAAATACATTCATAACCTTTATCACACAATTGACTAATACTAAGCAAATAAAGTTTTAAATCGTCAACAAGTAGAACATTATCAATATAATAAGATTTCTTACCAACTTTACCTATTCCAATAATTTTGCATTTGGCGTTGTCTCCAAATGTAACGTTGCCTCTTTGTTTAGGAGTGAGACTCAAGAAATTTCTCTTTTCTCCCGTTATGTGTTTCAAACATCCACTATCCAAGAACCACTTTGTTTTGCTAGCTTTTGCTCTCATGCAAACCTACACCAAAATCTTAAGCAATTTTCTTTTGGTACCCAAAATAAGTTGGGTCCTTTGGGGTTAGCATACATAGTGGTTCCTTTAGGAATCCAAGCAAATTTGTTCTTAGTAAAATCCTTTTCTTTGTAATAACAAGAATGTGCATTATGAGTGTTTCTTCCACCTTTGGGATTATACGGTGTGTATGTTTTAAAGAAATTTTTGTAATCCTTTTGGTTATGAATTTGATTGTAACCCAAACCGGCTTTATTAAAGACACACCTTTGTACTCCCAATAGTTTATCCAAGTTATCTTTTCCATTTGTGAACTTGGTTAGACTATTAGTTAAATCCTTTTCTTTTTCTTTCAAATCCTCATTTTCTAATGCAAGTAAGTTTGAAATCTCCTTTTCTTTTCCCTTTTTCAAATAGTTGATTTCCTTTTTAAAATCAATATTTTCCTTTTCTAAAGTTTCACATTTAATAGAAGTAATGAATTTTTTTTCTTGAAACTTGCATATCATTTTTAGATAATTTCAAATTTAATATGTAATTCTTCAAACATGGTAAATAGTTCATCATATTCATTATGCACACTTTCATTATCATCAAAATTATTACTAAATGAGTTATAGTTAGAATTTACCTCATCTTTTTTTGCCATAAGACAAAGGTTGGCCGTTTCTTCATCACTAGAATCGGCATCCTATTTTCCTTCTTCGGAATCGCTCCACGTTCGTTTTAGTGCATGCTTCACCTGTTTGAATACTTTATCTCGTTTATCTCTTTTCTCCTTCTTTCTAACTGGACAATTTGGCTTGATATGACCGTGTTCATGACAATGATAGCACTTTTTTATTTCTTTATTTTCTCCTCTTTGTTGATTTGGTCGATCGTTGTTTCTTCTAAAGGATGATGGATATTTGTTATCCTTTCCTTGAGAATTTTTCTTCTTAGTTAGAAATTTTATAAATTTTCTAGATAGAAGCACCATGTCTTCATCACATAGAAGCACCATGTCTTCATCACCATCCATTGATACATCATTATCTTCATGTTGGATAGTTTTGAGAGCTAAAGTTTTCTTTGATTTTGTATCCGCTTTTTTTTCTCTTTGAAGTTCCTTCTCATGAGTTTTTAGAGATCCCAAAAGCTCATCCATGCTGAGTGTTTTGAGATTCTTTGCTTCTTGAATCGCCGTCACTTTTGGACGCCACTTCTTTGGAAGAATGTGACGCCCTGAGTGATGAGTACTCCCTTGTGTGGAGGAATGGTAGCTCGAGCGATGAGTACTCCCTTGTGTGGAGGAATGGTAGCTCAAAGGGGGCATCCCACACCGGAAGTTGGGGGATCCTTGGAGACCCATATAAGTAAGATATGGTCGCTAATTAAGTACGAGGCCTTTTGGGAGGCTCACTGGCTTCGGATCCCATGAGAACTCTGAAGTTAAGCGTGCTTGGGCCAGAGAAATCCCAGGATGGGTGACCCTCTGGGAAGCTGGTCGTGAGCTCCCAGAAACAAAGCTGTGAGGGTAGATGTCCTAGGGCTGAGGCCTGGCTAGGACGCTACCCAGAGCGGACAATATCGTACTGAGGTGGGACCGGGTCGTTACAAAGAATCCTAAGAATTTTTCTTATCTTATCTTCATTAGAATAAACTTTTCCAAGAAGATCCAAATCATTAGTAATAATAGAAAATCTACTATACATGGAAGCAAGAGATTCATTATGCTCCATTTTAAATAATTCATAATCATGAACAAGCATATTTATGTTATCATCTTTAACTTCAGTGGTTCCTTCGTAGGTAACCTCAAGTTTATCCCAAATTTCTTTGGCCGTTTTGCAACTAAAAATTTTGTTATATTCATCCATGCTTAATGCACAATTTAAAGCATTTAAGGCTCTAGCATTATATTAAATTTTCTTAATATCATTTTCATCATACTCGGACATTTTCTTAGGAACATTTTTTCCATTATCATCTCTTTTGGTAATTTCATAGGGTCCTTCAAGTATAACTCTCCACTGTTCAAAATCACTAGATTGTAAAAATATACTCATTCTACTTTTCTAATAGCTATAATTTTTACCATCAAATAGGGGTGGTTTATGGGTGGATAGACCTTCGAAAAAACCGGTTCCTTGATATATAGACATGATCGTAAACTCTAAGATTGTTAAATCAAAATAAGAGTACAACCTCTGATACCAATTGTGAGGATCAAGTGCTTACCGTTGCGCCAAAAGCTATAGCTGTTAGCGAAGGCGCAACTTTATTTCTTTATACGCAAGGCCCATTAGAGCGCCATGGTATGCAATAACCTACATACCGGATATACCCTCCGGATTCACCACGGAGAAGAGCGCAATTGTGGATTTACCTCCAACAATTAAAATGTGTGTATGATGTTGATGCTGCTGCGGTAAGATTTTTTACTATAGTAAGATTTTTTATACTGACTTTAAATGTTATGGTAACATTTTAAAATTTTTCTACATTCATACTTTTGAAAGCTTTATTTAAAAAAAAAATATTTTTCAAACTGTCTCAAATATTTGAAATACTTTTTAGTTGTCATCTTTGCATAAATTAAGGAGGAGCATATTATTTATTTACATTTATATGCTATTTATGCTTGTTATTGTAAACACACATTAATTTATTGTCATCATAAAAAAGGGGAAGATTGTTGACATAAGGTCTTAATCTTATTTTGATAATAACAATAAATCAATCATGTATAATTTAACATGTTTCTTGATATAAGTATACAGTTCATTTACTTGGAAAAATCAAGAAAAATATGACAATGATCACTCTTTCACTATTCGATCATTGGACAAGACAGGGAAGATCAAATCTCTCAATGCAAATCATGAAGCACAAAGGATCAAAAGACAATATGAAAAATTTGAAAAAAAAAGTTTCAAATGAAGATAAATTCGAAGAAACAAATCAAAGCATTCGAAGACTTGTTAATTCAGTAATTGAGTGAGTGCTTAAGATTTATGTAAAGTTACTTTATTGATCAAATCCCTATAGCTCAAACATATTCATGAATCTTTTAAAGATTGATTCAAACAAGTTTGAAATTGAATTTATTTAAGAACCATCTCTCCCAAAAGCTTAAGCTGTTAGGAGAAGGAACCGTAATGAATATCATGCTTAACACCCTCCCTCACGTGCAACCCCATTCTTGCACGTGGAGAGCAAATTGTGGGGGGGGGGGATTGTTGGAGGTAAATCCACAATTGTGCTCTTCTCCGTGGTGAATTTGGAGGGCATATCCGGTGTGCAGGTTATCGAATGCCATGGCGCTCTAATGGGCCTTGCGTATAAGGAAATAAAGTTGTGCCTTCGCTAACAGCTATAGCTTTTGGCGCAATGGTAAGCGCTTGATCCTCACACAAAGTTCAGTATAGCAGGCCCAAAATCAACTGTGACCAGTGATGGAAAATTGAGAACGGGACTTTTATATATGTTTGTTCACCTCCATTCCTTCTCATTTTATCACCTTCGCTTGAGAGCTTCTAGAGAGAGATAGAAGAAGCGATTTGAGAGTTTTGAGCATGATTTGAGATCACGACACTAGCTCTTCCTTCTTCGCAATCACCGAGCACTATTCATCATCATCTTTACCTGCGTCCATGGCTGGAAAATAGGGATAGCTTGTGATTTGCTCCACCCGGATCATCTCGGCTGTGATTCTTCGAGGGATTAACCCTATATAGATGGGAACAATATTATTAAAGCTTGTTTTCAAGTTATTATAACAAATTCACACCAAATCAAACAACACCTAGAGTTTTCACTTAAAACGCATGTTCATGGGGGGGGGGGGGGTTCAGGCTGTTTTATTTCGAATATTTGGTTGATTTGCATTACATATAACTTGATTATGATTCTTATACCAAAAGCCCCAATTTCAAGTGGGTTTTAAGCATGGTTTGCATACGATCCTCATATATGGATACAATAGCGAACAACCACTTTGATATGCATATATATGAGGATATATATATATATATATATCATTAAAAGTATGATTTGGCTATACACTTGTGTTTGCGATGTTATTGTTGTACTTTGGTTATTATTAGTTTTTTATGAGTTTTGCTAACTACTCCCCAATCCGTAACTATGTTGTGCAGAATTTATAAGATTATTTTGAGTAAATTAAGTACAAAAACCATATGGGAAAGTTTATAATGAACTTAAAACTTATCAATTATATATTATACTTGGCTTGGAGCTTACATAATAGAAATATATGAAACTTCCCATACGGATGATATTCTTAAATAAGCCACTAGTTACAAACTTGGCAACGTGAGTTTAAGTACAACAATCTTACTGTTTGATCTACGGTATATGTATATGTATATATATATATATGTATGTATGTATGCACTAGCTATATATGTATACATATGAGACATACCATTTGGTTATTACCTGTATCGTATAGCCTCGGAGGCTACGCGAGTTATGAGATTGTTCTTAGGGAACATAAACTATGTGAAATTTGGAAAAGTAAGTTTAATATGAGTATATATATGCTTGTGTATACACATGTAAAATGTATCTTTAAGTCAAGCATATAGAATTATGATATTCCGTGCTTTCGTAAACAATAATTATGATCTTTATACAAGTTTGGGTATATTAAATATATGTTTAAAATAAAGATAGCTTTCTATTACTTCTATTCTTGTTGGCTAGTTGATGGGTTCGAGATGAACCTTATTATTAGTTATTAGGCACAGTTACTCGCATGTGGGCTTGTTACTTGGGTGATTTGATTTATACACATACATGGTTGCGCTAGTCTATGGTAGGTCCCAGGTTTGGTCTCTAAAGGTTGGGGCCATAAGTTGGGATTTAATGCCCTTGGGTGAAAGACCTGAAATCGTGCACGAAAACGAACGGGAGGCCCTGCTGCCGCATGAGTGAAAGGCCACGAAATGCATATCTGGTAGTACGCTTGACTAGTTACGAGTTGTTGAGATGATCGCCGAGAGCTAGATGTTTTTTAGACGATACGATTGTGGTGCCACGCAGTATAAACTAGCCAACGGTCTCTTATATATATATTTTCTTACCAAAGGCTATTTGTATCTGAACGATACTTCTTTTACCATACGTATGAGGTATATGACTATTATATGTTATTAGTTAACTTTCAATTGTATTTTCAATTGACGTATATCTTATGATATTTCGGGGATGGGAAAGCATTGGCAGACATATCTTAATATGATTTTTATTACAAAACAAAATTACTTTATATTAAACTTTATAGTTCCAACTGAGCCCGTGTTTGGCTCATTCCCATTTCTCCAAACCAGTTTTACAAGTACATCTCGGGGGATGGCACGATTGTGAAGTCTAAAACCTCTGATTACCCTAGACATTTATAGTCGTCCTTAAACGACTTGTCTTTTACTAGTTTTGAATATCGTTTGTATAATTGAATTTCAATTTAATTAAATGTATAATTATTGGAAATGATGTATAGCATTTTAACTTGGATTGGGACCTTGTTGGAGGATTTGTATTCGATAGAAATTGTGTGAGTGATGTTTATGTGTGGAGTGTATCCAACTGTTGTGTTTGAGATTTCATTTTTATGAAAATGGTTTTCAAATTTTATAGGGCAGATTGTTGTTTAAACAAACTCCACATGCCGAAATTTTTATAAAATAAGTTTTCAAACGGATCGAGTTTTATCTAAGAAAAAGATTTTTAAAAAGTTATGATTTTTATATTTTGAACCCGCCGTCGCACACGGTATCCGTGATTAACCGAGTCCCGGAGGTAAAAATCTCGGAATGGGATTCGGGGCGTCACATCACAACCATAGAAGAGAGCAAAGATCTTAATTATAATAAAGGAAATGAACCTTTAGGTTAGCTTCAAGCTTTTGAAGCTGATGTTCTCTCTAAATCATCATCATGAAGGAAGGACAAAACCATTGCCTGAATTCAAAGCTCAACAGTCCAATAATTCCAATGATAATGATGATGTTGATGATCTTAATCTCAATGAGGATGAGATGGCCCTTCTTGCTCATAATATTGTAAAATTCCTTAGGTTGAATAAGAAATTTAATAATTATCCTAGTAGACCTAATGGAAACAACAATAGGGGAGGCCCATCAAATCAAAGAAATAATCAAAGGTCAAAACAATAATTTGGGAATAATGGGGCTAGAAAAGATGAATGATATGAATGCCATAAGAAAGGTCACTATGCTTGGGAAGGTGCTACAAAGTTCAACAAGCTTAGAAAGGTGAATCAAACAAATCGATCCATGAATGCCACCCTTAGTGATAAGGAAAATGATTCGCAGTCCCATGAAGAGCAGTAATATACTACTTTGGTTGCTAACCATGAGCAAAAATATGATCCTTCAAATTCTAAGGAATCTCACAATGAGTGTAACTCATCCCATGAGTCAATCAATGGTTCCGATGATGAAAATGAAGAAGAACTTGAACTCAATACAGCCTATGACCATCTGTGTACTGAGATAGTTAAGACCAAAAAGAGTAACATCAAATCAACCAAAAAGTTTAAAACTTTTGATGAAAAGATGGAACTCTTGAAAAAGTACGAATGTTCAATCGATTCCATGAAAGCTGATAAAAATGAACTCTTGGTCAAAAATTTTGAGGTTGAAATCTCAAGACAATCTCTTCTTGAAGAGAATGAAAAACTAAAATTCAATCTTACTTCTCGTGCCAAAGAAAACAAAAGCTTGAAGTTTAAAATTCTAAATCTTGAAAAAGAATTAGAAAATGCTAAATTTGTTAAAGTTGAACTTGGAAATAGGTCTGAAAAGCTTGATAAGATTCTTATGGGACCTGTTTGTTTTTCTAACAATAAAATAGGGATAGGTTTTGATAAAAATAATCCTTCCACATCACAAACTAAACCTATTTTCGTTAAACCTCATAATACTGAAAAAATCACTCCCATTCTTTAGAATCCTAATAGTAAATCACCCACTCCTAAGAAATCTCAAAAGAAAGCGAACTTTCAACCATATTTATGCACTTATTGTCATAATGAAAGTCACTTGAGATAGTATTATTTTCAACTTAGTAGATCACAAAATGTCTACCCACAATCTAACTATAGTCGTATGACTGGCTTTGAAAATCACATGGCTTACTTGGTTAGCAAATCTGAAAGCCTTATTAGAAATCTTGAGAATGTGTCTCTCCCTAAAAGGAATTTTAGAAAGAAAAAAGCCAAGAGAAACACTAACACTACTACTCCCTTGAAAAGTCAATCCAAACTCAAACAAATTTAGGTAAGACTCACTAAAGTGTTATGTGGTTCATACTGCATTCAAAGCTCAAAATACATCTCATTGGTATTTTAATAGTGGTTGTTCTAGACATATATAACTGGACATATAGCACAATTTTTTAACTTGTCGAAAATTAAAGATGGTGCTGTTACTTTTAGTGATGAAAGTAAATCGAACGTCCTTGGGAAAGGAACCATCTCAATATTTGGTTTCCAACCTTAAATGATGTTCTTTTCGTGGAAAGCTTGAAATCTAATCTCATTAACATAAGCCAGTTGTCTGACAATAATTTTTTGCATAAATTTTACATATAAGGAATGTGAAGTCCTTAACAATAATAATAAATGTATTTTACATGGAGAAGGATCGGCAAATAATTGCTACTGCATTCTTCCACAGCCGAAAGTTGTTTGCAACACTACTACACTCGACTCAAGTGAGTTGTACGTCTAGGCCACATGAATAATAAAGATTTAGACAAATTGTCTGAGAAATGCTTAGTACGTGGCTTACCATTGCTAAGAAAGTCTTCATTTGAAATATGTAGAACTTGTCAAAAGGGAAAACAAATTCATAGTTCACATGAGAAGACTAGATTTCTTGCCGCCTCTCGCATTTTGGAATTATTACATATGGATCTCATGGGTCCTGTTAGTACCGAGAGTCTCGAAGGCAAGAAGTATATCTTAGTAATGGTTGATGACTTTTTTAGATTTTTCTTTGTTCGATTCTTGTGAGAAAAGTCAAATTCTAGTGAATCCATCATTAGTGCCATAAGATTGATTTAAAATCAAAAAAATCTTACCGTTGTTCGCATTCGAAGTGACAACGGTGGTGAATTCAAAAATTCTGAACTTGTTAAATTTTGTGATCAATTTAGAGTTAAGCAATAATTTTCAGCACCTTATACTCCACAACAAAATGGCATTGTTGAAAGAAATAATATAACCATTTAAGAAATGGCTCGTTCTATGCTCCTTGGAAAACAAGTTCCTCGGACATTTTGGGTCGAATTAGTAGACAATGCAGCCACTGCCTGTTATACTATGAATCGGGTTTATTTTTGTCTTGGTACAAATCAAACTCCTTATGAGATTTGGAACATAAAAAAAACCTAATTTGGCCTATTTTTGTGTCTTTGGAAGTAAATGCTACATTCTAAAAAAACATGGAAATCCTAGAAAGTTTGATTTAAAGAGTGACGAAGGTATCTTCCTAGGATATTCCCCTACTAGCCGAGCTTATCATGCTTATAATTTGGTTGCACATAAAGTCATTGAATCTATCAACATTGTTGTAGATGATAATGCTAGGTGTAACTTCAATGAGCCTCCTAAAGAATTTTTCGATCCATTTGAAGCTAATAGTGAAAGTGAATCTGATGAAAAGACTGAAAGCCAACATGAGTTCAATACTCATGATAACAATGAACATGGTGATACTGCCTTATCGGAAGTAGACACCACTTTAGCTACTCAATTGAAATCAATTCACTTAGGAGAATCTTCGTTACTTGAACATTCTTATTGGGTTCAACAAAGTGTAGACCTTTCCAAGATCATTGAAAATGCGAATACTGGTGTCAAGACATGTGCACAAATTAGAAATAAAGTGAGTAATCACTGTTATATTTCTTATGTTGAACCTAAAAATATCAAAGAAGCTCTTCTTGATGAACATTGAATCATTGATATGCAAGAATAATTGCTTCAATTTAAAAAGAACAAAGTGTGGGAGTTAGTACCTCGTCCTAAGGACACGAATGTAATTGGAACCAAATGAATTTTTAAAAATAAACTTGATGAACATGGTTTCATTGCTAGAAACAAAGCGACGTTGGTAGCTCAAGGATGCACACAAGTTGAAGGTATTGATTTTGACGAAACATTTGCTTTCGTTGCAAGGTTAGAATCCATTCGAGATCTTTTAGGTATGGCTTGTCATCTCAAGTTTCAGCTTTACCAAATGAACGTCAAAAGTGCTTTATTGAATGGATACTTACAAAAGAAAGTATTCATCTAGCAACCAAAAGGATTTGAAGATCCTAAATTCCCAGAACATGTCTATCAGCTTCGTAAGGTTCTTTATGGTTTAAAACAAGCTCCTAGAGCTTGGTATGAACAATTGACATCCTATCTCTTAGAGAAAGGATTCACGAGATGAAGTGTGGATAAGACTTTGTTTGTTCGATATAAAAATCAAAGAATTTTAGTTGCTGAAATTTATATGGATGACATTGTTTTTGGATCCACGATTGATAAACATACTCAAGAATTCACAAGTGTTATGACTCACGAATTTGAAATGAGTATGGTTGGTGAATTAAATTTATTCCTTGGTCTCCAAGTAAATCAATGTGATGATGGGACATTTATATCTCAATCGAAATATGCTAGAGAACTTGCGAAGAAGTTTAATTTAGAAAGCACAAAACATGTTACTACTCCAATTAGTGTTAGCACAAAACTAAGCAAAGATACTAATGGCAAGAACGTAGAACAAACTTTGTATCATAGCATGATAAGTAGTTTTCTTTACCTAATGGCTCGTCGTCTTGATATTGCCTTTAGTGTCAAAATTTGCGCTAGATTTCAAGCATTTCCAAAAGCGTCTCATCTTACCGCAGTTAAATGTATTATCAAATATGTTTGTGGAACTCTAGAATATAGCATATAGTATTCTTTTGATACAAATGCCTGTATTTTTGCCTTTTCAGATGTTGATTGGGTAGGAAATACGGAAGATTAAAAAAGCACGTCTAGTGGATGCTTTTTCATAAGGACATCGCTCGTTTCTTGACATAGCAAGAAACAAAATTGCATTTCTCTATCCACTGTCGAGGTTGAGTATGTTGCGGCCAAACGTTGTTGTAAGCAAATTCTTTGGATGAAACAAATGTTGTGTGATTACAAGATTGATCAAGGTACTATGATTGTTTACTGTGATAATACAAGTACGATTCGAATTTCTGAAAATCTCGTACAACATTCAAGAACAAAACACATCAAAATCCAATATCATTTCATTCGAGAATTGGTAGAAGAAAATGTTGTGTCCTTGTCATACATTCCTACCGAAAGTCAACTTGCTGATATTCTTACAAAACCCTTAGATAATGCCATATTTCTTAATCTTAGAAATTCTCTGGGTGTATGTTTCATCGAATGATTCGAGTCGGAATCCTATAACTCCGGTCTATTTTAGTTCCTTGCTCAGGTACTATTAGTTATAGACAATAGTTGATTTATTTATTTTTTTAAAAAAAATTGACTTGAATTTTATTCTTGTTGCAATTATATCAATTTATTTTCAAACATTTCCTAATTGTCATAAAAATATCTACCTTGAGATTCTATTTATCTGTCCTTAAAAGTTTAATAACCGGTAGAATGTTTTTCTTAATCTCATAAGAGTTTTATATATATCCCCTCACTACACTGCACGATATACATATTTGCATTTACATATTCACATGGGTAAGCTTCGTGCTTTTAAATTTGACTCCTCAAAAGGTCCTATATATAGATTGATTAGAGAAAAAAAGTCTAAAACCATCGTGTTTGAATAAAGGAAGATGATGTAGTGAATGATCAAAAAAAGTATAAAAGTCAAGCAAGTGAGATAAAAAAAATGTAGAAGGGATGGAAAAGGGCTACCATAGTGGAAGGAGAACCATAGCTCCCAAATGGTATATAGTTAGCCTCCACTACGAGGTAAAAGCCTCCATCAAAAAATTTCTAAGTCTGCTTGCATTTGCATATTTTAAAAAAAAATGGTTATAATGAATGAACTACAAAGGAAAAGTTGAATATGGCTATGATTTAGAGGTTTTTCTAAGCTTTCACGTATATATGTGTCTGCGAGAATGTTCAAAACTCATGTTACTTAAATTGCATAAGTGTTTGATCCACATTCTTGCACAAAGGGATATATTTCTGGACTCTATGTTGATTAATTTGAATATTCTTAATAGTTACTGGACTATAGTTAGAAAAGTACATAAATTCATACTTAGTTATTATTCAAATGAAATATTCTGAACTTACTTTGATAAAAGATGATGTTACATTAAATTTTTTTAAAAAAGAGGTGCGGACTGGTCTCCAGTTTTCCTATACCCGTCTGCAAGTCCAGTTTGTCAACACTGCTGACCTTAAAGTCAATTAATCTTATTTTGATAATTACAATAAGTTAATATAGTGTTATTTAACTCGGTTATTCAATGATGATAGCCACTTTAACCGATACATCCTCCAACCAAGTGTAACTTCAAACCGAAGCAATCAAAATCTCACACAAGCTCTACAATCACATCCACTCACAAGAAACGAACTCAAGTGATACAAATGTGCTATACAAAACCTAGAAAAGATCAAGATCATCATGCAAGTGAAGATATGCACAAGAATGATCTCCATATGTTCTACAAGTCATCAAAACCAAGAAATGATCAAGAACTCCAATCAAGTGAAGAGACGCACAAGAAAATAGAGCATCACGAAGACTCAAAGCATCTTTAAATTGAGTGAGTGCTTAGATTTAATATAAAAGATATCATTGCTCAATTATATCGCTCATGAAATGGTTTAACCATGTCAAGATTGATCAAAACTAGTTTTATTCTTAAAAACGTATTTTTACCGAAAACTAGTCGCCTTGAAAAATTCGCTATAATTTTATATGAATGATTTTTGGTACAAAAACTATTTTAGAAGTCTTGGAAACTTATTTATAACATTCTCCAAGCATTAAAATGAATTTTGGAGTCAAAATGCAAAAGTTGGAAAATTGCACAAACGTCCCCACTCCAAAAGCATGTAGTCGACTACATGGTTAATGGGGAGTTGACTACACCATGTAGTCGACTACATGGTCACTAAGGGAGTCGACTACAAGGCAAAAACTAGCCGTTGGAACTTCGCTAAATGTGCAATTTTTCCCCATTTAATTAATTCTCCACTACAAACGGCTACAAACTTTTGCTACCTATAAATATGAGTTCTTAAACTCATTTTTAACAACTTGAATGATTATATAAACTCATTTTACACATATCTTCAATATTCAAGTATAGAAGCTATTTATTGATCAATCTTTTCATTCTTTGAGCTTATATTCATTGATCAATTTTGATATCTCTTAGTGTGAGCTTCATTTGTAATTTGTTATACACGAGAGCTATTATACATTGGTGTTAGCCACCAAAACTTGTTCAAATTATTTTTATGAGAGGTGTATCTCATAGACTAGCAAGAGGGACTTCTTGTGAAAGTATTGAAGGTGTTTTCAATACTTGTGAGAGTGTGTGATAATGATACACTTGTAGAGGTTTGATCTTCACCCGGAAGGAGATCGATTATAGTGGAAATTCTCGGGGAACTAACCGAGCGCGGAGTAGGGGAAACAAGCTGAACCGTGTGGACAAAAAATCTTCGACTTTGATCAGTTCTATCTTTCTATCTCTTGCTTTATTTTATTGTGCTATTTATTCATTGTGCTTGGAATTAACTTTGTTGTTGATTGCTTGATAAATATAGACAAAATATTTTTAATTAATTTTAAAAATCTGATTAAGTTTTAAAATCCCTATTCACCCCCCCCCTTCTAGGGTATTTTCCGACCTACAATTGGTATCAGATGTTGTACTCTTGTTTTGATTTAACAATCTTAGAGTTTACGATCATGTCTATTTATCAAGGAACCGGAATCAACGAAGGTTCTTCACCACTAGACCTCCTCTATTTGATGGCAAAAATTATAGTTATTGGAAAAGTCGTATGTGCACTTTTCTTCAAGCTAATGATTTTGAACAATGGAAAGTTACACTCATTGGACCCTATGAAATTACCAAAACCGATGAAAAGGGTAAAGTTACTCCTAAATCTATTTTCGAATATGATGAGAATGATATTAGGAAAATCCAATTTAATGCTAAAGCCTTGAATGCTCTTCATTGTGCATTGACTATAGATGAATACAACAAAATCTCTAGTTGTAAAACCGCCAAAGAAATTTGGGATAAATTAGAAGTTACCTATGAAGGAACATCACAAGTTAAGGATGATAATATTAACATGCTTGTTCATGATTATGAACTTTTCAAAATGGAGCCTAATGAATCACTTGCCTCTATGTATAGTAGGTTCTCTATTATTACTAATGCTTTAGATCTTCTTGGAAAGGAATATTCAAATGAAGACAAGATTCGAAAAATTCTTAGAACTCTTCCCAAGAAGTGGAGACCCAAAGTAACGGCTATTCAAAAAGCCAAGAATCTCAAGACGCTTAGCATGGATGAACTCTTGGGTTCGCTTAAAACACATGAGAAGGAATTGGCAAGAGAAGAAGAAAGTGATTCAAAAACCAAAAGGTCACTAGCCCTCAAAGCAACTCAATTAGATGATGATGAGGAGTTGATGATAGAAGATGAGGATATGGCTCTTCTTTCTAGAAAATTCATAAAATTTTTAGCTAAGAAGAAGAAATTTCAAGGAAAAGGAAACAACTTTGATCTTTCATCAAGAAGAAACAATGACCGATCTATTCAACCAAAAGTTGACAACGAGGAAGAAAAGAAATGTTTCCATTGCCATGAACCAGGGCATTTCAAGACAAATTGCCCGGTTAGAAGAAAAGAAAGAAGAGATAAAAGAGACAAAGCCTTCAAGCAAGTAAGACATGCACTTAAAGGCACTTGGAGTGATTCCGAAGAAGGTGAATCCAATGCCGATTCTAGCGACGAGGAAACGGCAAATCTTTGCCTTATGGCAATAGATGATGAGGTACACTCTTCTTATGACTCATCTAGTGATGATAATGCCTCTATTAATAATGATATACATGATGATAATGACTATGAAGAATTATATGATATGTTTGAGGAATTGCATAAAAAATTCAAAAATTTGTCTAAAATGTATGCAAGCCTCAAAAAGGAAAATTTGATTATTTCTAGCAAGTGTGAAAATTTTGAAAAAGAAAATGTGTTTTTGAAAAATGAAAACAAAACCTTGAAGAAAGGAAAGGAGAAAGAAACTCCAAACACACTTGTATTAGAAAATGTAAAATTGAAAGATCAAGTGGACGACTTAACTAATAGTCTAGCCAAGTTCACCAAAGGAAAGGATAACTTGGATAAATTATTAGGAATGCAAAGGTGTGTTTTCGACAAAACCGGTTTGGGTTATAACCAAATTGATAACCAAAAAAATTACAAAAACTTTTTCAAAATATATACACCTCATGATCCCACTCATCTTTGCTCATATTGTGGTAGAAATACTCATCATGTGGATCATTGCTTTTATCGAAATGAAAGTTTCCCTAAGAGGAAGCTTGCTTGGATTCTAAAAGGAACCATTATGTTTGCTAACCCAAAGGCACCCAACACATTTTGGGTACCAAAGGAGAAGTTACTTAAAGTTATGGTGTAGGTGTGCTTGAAAGCCAAAGGTAGCAAAACCAAGTGGTTCTTGGATAGTGGTTGCTCAAAGCACATGACGGGAGACAAGAACAACTTCTGAAGTCTTATTCCCAAGAAAGGAAAGAATGTGACTTTCGGGGATAATGCCAAGGGCAAAATCATTGGTATAGGTAAGGTTGGTAAGTATTCTACATGTATTGATAATGTTCTATTAGTTGATGGTTTAAAACATAATTTACTTAGTATTAGTCAACTATGTGATAAAGGTTATGAAGTAATTTTTAAATCCGATCGTTGCATTGTTAAGAATGTTAGTGATGATTACATTCTACTTATTGAATATAGAAATAACAATGTATATACTCTTGAACTTGATGATTTATCACAACAAGATGTTAAATGTTTATCCGCTATTAATGATGTATCTTGGCTATGGCATAGACGACTAGGACATGCTAATATGGATTTAATTCATAATTTGTCTAAGAAAGAGTTAGTTAAAGGATTGCCCCCAAACCAAATTTGTTAAAGATAAAATTTGTGATGCATGTCAACTTGGTAAACAACATAAATCTTCTTTTAAATCTAAGAAATATATTACTACATCTAGACCTCTTGATATGTTGCATCTTAATTTATTTGGTCCAACTTCGGTTGCTAGTATGGGTGGTAAATTATATACTTTTGTTATTGTTGACGATTATACTAGACTCACTTAGGTGTTCTTTCTCACCTACAAGAGTGAAACTCCACATGTGTTTGCAAAATTTTGTAGAAGAATTCAAAACGAAAAAGGTGCTTCCATTGTACGTGTTAAAAGTGATAGAGGTAGAGAATTTGATAATATTGATATTGAAAATTTTTGTGATGAGCATGGTATTAGTCATAATTTTTCGGCACCTAGAACTCCTCAACAAAATGGTGTTGTTGAAAGGAAAAATAGATCTCTTTAAGAAATGTCTAGGACTATGCTTAATGAACATTCTTTGCCGGAATATTTGTGGGCGGAAGCCGTTAACACCACATGTTATGTAATTAATCGCACTATCATTCGTAAAAAGTTAGATAAGACACCTTATGAATTATGGAATGATAAGAAGCCAAATATTGCATATTTTAAAGTCTTTGGTTGCAAATGTTTCATTTTAAATGATCGTGATCACTTAGGAAAATTTGATGCTAAATCCGATGAAGGAATTTTTCTCGGGTATGCCACTAATAGTAAAGCATATAGAGTTTTCAACAAGAAAAGTTTAGTTGTTCAAGAATCTATGCATGTTGTATTTGATGAGACAAATCCTTTTTCACCCTTAGTACATTCCGATGATGATGTTGAAATTATCCAAAAAATTTCGGATATTCAAATTAATGATACATCTAAGGAAGAAACTTCGAGTGCTCAAATTCCTCTTAAGGAATTAGAAAATACAACTGAGCAAAACTCGAATGATTTGCCTAGGAGTTGAAAATTTGTGTCCCACCACCCTATTGATCAAATTCTTGGAAAGCCATCTAGTAGAGTTATGACTAGATCATCCTTAAGAAATGTATGCAATAATGTGGCATTTGTTTCTCAATATGAGCCGAAAAACATAAATGAAGCCGAACAAGATGAATCTTGGATGATGGCTATGCAAGAAGAGCTCAATCAATTTGAAAGAAACAAAGTGTGGACATTTGTTCCCAAACCTAATAATCACACAATTATTGGTACTAAATGGGTTTTTCGTAACAAGAAGGATGAAAGTGGTATAATTGTTAGAAATAAAGCTAGACTTGTTGCCCAAGGATACAATCAAGAGGAGGGCATTGATTACGAAGAAACGTATGCACCCGTAGCTCGTTTAGAAGCAATTCGCATGCTACTTGCTTATTCATGTTTTAAGAATTTTAAATTGTATCAAATGGATGTGAAAAGTGCTTTCTTAAATGGTTTTATTGAAGAGGAAGTTTATGTGAAACAACCTCCCGGTTTTGAAAATCATATTTATCCAGATTATGTATTTAAATTATCTAAAGCTTTATATGGTTTAAAAGAAGCACCTAGAGCATGGTATGATAGATTAAGTTCATTTTTAATTAACAATGGTTTTGTTAGAGGAAAAATTAATACTACCTTATTTATCAAAAATCATAATAATAACATGCTACTTGTACAAATCTATGTTGACGACATTATATTTGGTTATACTAACGAAAATCTTTGCAAGGATTTTTCCACATATATGCAAAAGGAATTCGAAATGAGCATGATGGGAGAAATGAACTACTTCCTTGGATTACAAGTGAAACAATGCAAAGAATGCATTTTCATTAATCAAGAGAAGTACGTGAAGGAGCTTTTGAAGAAATTCGACATGGAAGGCGCAAAATCCATGAGCACTCCTATGAGTTCAACATTGAAGCTAGACAAAGACGAGAAAGGTAAAAGTGTGAATATCAAGAAATATCAAGGTATGATTGGTAGTTTATTATATTTGACGGCCTCTAGGCCGGATATTATGTTTAGTGTATGTCTTTGTGCACGATTCCAAGAGGATCCTAAAGAATCACATTTACTTGCCGTAAAACGAATATTTCGTTATCTTTTCGGTACTAGTTCATTGGGTTTGTGGTACCCAAAAGAGAACAACTTTGACTTAATTAGTTATTCCGATGCGGATTTTGCCGGTTGCAAAATCGATAGGAAAAGCACTAGTGGCACTTGTCATTTTCTAGGACACACACTAGTATCTTGGTCAAGCAAGAAACAAAATTCGGTGGCCCTTTCAACGGCCGAAGCCGAATATGTGGCGGCCGGAAGTTGTTGTGCTCAAACTTTGTACATTAAACAACAACTAGAGGACTTTGGAATAAGTCTTAGTCACATTCCCATAAAATGTGACAACACAAGTGCTATTAGCTTGACCAAGAACCCCATACAACACTCACGTACTAAGCACATTGAGATAAGATATCATTTTATTTGTGATCATGTGCAAAAAGGTGATGTTGATATTGAATTCGTTGGCACTGAATCACAATTTGCGGATATTTTCACTAAACCACTTTCGGATGATCGGTTTTGCACTATGTATGACTAGAGCTTGTGATATCTAATTTATTCCAAAAAGTTCATAAAAAGGATTAATATTGCTAAATTGTGAGCATACATTATTTAAGCTTCATTTTATTTTTTAATTTATATAAATTTTGTTCACTTTAATTTATATATCACTATGAGTATTAACAAGTATTTTGCAGCTTTGGAAAGTTATATAGTGAAGAAATAACATTGGAAAAGCATTGAGAGCAAAATGCGCAAAATAGGAGAATTTTGGGCAGTTTAGTCGACTACACCATGCACCATGTAGTCGACTACATGGCCTGGTAACTCACTGAGTTGACTCAGCAGCATTATATACACATTTTTACATATTTTCTCCATCTTCCTCACACCATACACACGAAATTTCCTCCATTCTTGAACCTTCAAGCTTTGAAAAATCAAAATCACTCCAAATCATTGCTCCATAACAACTTAACATCATTTATCCATCCTCTATACACATCAAATATCTACAAATCTACCCAAAATCAACTCATTTCAACACTTTCTCTCACTTCTCAAACCCTAACCCCAATCTCAAAATTACATCTTCTTAAACCAAAATCTCTCTATTTTCTCTCAAAATCACTCTTCTACATCACTCTAAAACACTTTATACTACTTATTCTTCTCACAAAACCTACTAATTTCAAGTTTTACACCAAAAATCCATAAAACCCACCATAAACTTAAGCTTTCTCTCTCATCATATCCATGGCTTCAAGTTCTAGACGATCAACGAGACGACGTGTTCGAGAATCAAATTCTCCACCACAACAAGGACCACCACTATTTATCAATGCCTCGCTAGAAGCTCGTTTCAACTCGGATTTCATCAACCGAGATATCGTGGAAGGTAAACAATTCAATCGCATTCTATTTTCGAAAAATGGCTTGCGTATCACAAATGTTTTTCATCAACAAAGGATTGTAGACTTTTTGGATATCAACGAAAATATTTATCCACGCTTGATTCGTCTATTTTATGCCAATTTGCACCACCCTCTCAATGACAATGGGGTAGCCGACACCTCTCTTTTAAGAATATATCTAAAAGGTAGATTCATCACCTTTTCAAAAGATATTCTTGCACAAATGTTTGGAATTAATCGTCATGGCACTACTATCGCCTCTAGCAATTATGACACCTTATTTGGCTACACCCGTTACGACGCACTTAAGCCACTTTTGAAGGGGCGTCATCAAAATAAGAGAAATAATGCTTATGAAAGAATTTCTTGCTCTATGCTTACTTTACATGCTAGATTGATCCATCACATCATTACTCATTGCATCATCCCTCGTAGTGGAAGCTATTCCAATGTCACCAATTATGATATTTTCCTCACTTGGGCTATTGCTAGCAACTACAAGCTTGATTATACTAGCTTAATCTTTGACAAGTCATAGATATCATGTCTCATTCGACTCGAGGCCTCGGTTATGGTATGGCTCTTACACGTCTATTTAAATTTTATGATATTTCACTTGACGATGAGACCGATTCAAGAGAACCAACCGAACATGAGCTATACACCGAAAGGACTTTTCATCAAATGCACTACCACTTAGACAATGGGAGATGGATATCTAATGATCCAAATGACATAGAAGCTAATGATGAAGAAGAAGATGCACAAGAAGAAGCTTATGAGCAAGCCCCTCCTTCTCCTCGACTTCAAAGGGGACGTCCTCGCCAAGATCAACTCATGGATGCCATTAACAACTTATCCCTTCAAATGGCCAACACACGTCAAGAGATGCACCAACGCTTCAATCGAATTGAGACGGCCTTTCAACACTATCATCCGGATTATATCTTTCCGGGTTGGCAACCATGGGATCCGCCTTCACCGCCTCCTCCACAAGGGTGATTCCCTCTTTTTTGATGGTGAAAAAGGGGGAGAAGTATGTGTGTTATGTGTGTGTCATGTCATGAGTGATAATGGTACACACTCATTTATTTTATCGTTCATTTATTTTATCGTTTGTTTTATTATGCTATGATTGTTTATCTTATGCTTGTTCAAGAACTACTAAGTGTGTTTTAATTTGTTTAAATTTGAACTTATCTTATCTTTGCAAGTACTTTTCATTTCATTAATTACTTGTATAACTTTTATTTATGCACCTATTTAGGGGGAGCATATTTTTCATATGCTTAAAATTATTATCTTTTATAAACACACATTAACTTAATTGTCATCGTCAAAAAGGGGGAGATTGTTGACCTTAAAGTCAATTAATCTTATTTTGATAATTATAATAAGTTAATATAGTGTTATTTAACTCGGTTATTCAATGATGATAGCCACTTTAACCGATACATCCTCCAACTAAGTGTAACTTCAAACCGACGCAATCAAAATCTCACACAAGCTCTACAATCACATCCACTCACAAGAAACGAACTCAAGTGATACAAATGTGCTATACAAAACCTAAAAAAGATCAAGATCATCAAGCAAGTGAAGATATGCACAAGAATGATCTCCATATGTTCTACAAGTCATCAAAACCAAGAAATGATCAAGAACTTCAATCAAGTGAAGAGACGCACAAGAAAATCAAGCATCACGAAAACTCGAAACATCTTTAAATTGAGTGAGTGCTTAGATTTAATATAAAAGATATCATTGCTCAATTATATCGCTCATGAAATGGTTTAACCATGTCAAGATTGATCAAAACTAGTTTTATTTTTAAAAACGTATTTTTACCGAAAACTAGTCGCCTTGAAAAATTTGCTATAATTTTATATGAATGATTTTTGGTACAAAAACTATTTTAGAAGTCTTGGAAACTTATTTATAACATTCTCCAAGCATTAAAATGAATTTTGGAGTCAAAATGCAAAAGTTGGAAAATTGCACAAACGTCCCCACTCCAGAAGCATGTAGTCGACTACATGGTTAATGGGGAGTTGACTACACCATGTAGTCGACTACATGGTCACTAAGGGAGTCGACTACAAGGCAAAAACTAGCCGTTGGAACTTCGCTAAATGTGCAATTTTGCCCCATTTAATTAATTCTCCACTACAAACGGCTACAAACTTTTGCTACCTATAAATATGAGTTCTTAAACTCATTTTTAACAATTTGAATGATTATATAAACTCATTTTGCACATATCTTCATTATTCAAGTATACAAGCTATTTATTGATCAATCTTTTCATTCTTTGAGCTTATATTCATTGATCAATTTTGATATCTCTTAGTGTGAGCTTCATTTGTAATTTGTTATACACGAGAGCTATTATACATTGGTGTTAGCCACCAAAACTTGTTCAAATTATTTTTGTGAGAGGTGTATCTCATAAACTAGCAAGAGGGACTTCTTGTGAAAGTATTGAAGGTGTTTTTAATACTTGTGAGAGTGTGTGATAAGGATACACTTGTAGAGGTTTGATCTTCACCCGGAAGGAGATCGGTTATAGTGGAAATTCTCGGGAAACTAACCGAGCGCGGAGTAGGGGAAACAAGCCGAACCGTGTGGACAAAAAATCTTCGACTTTGATCAGTTCTATCTTTCTATCTCTTGCTCTATTTTATTGTGCTATTTATTCATTGTGCTTGGAATTAACTTTGTTGTTGATTGCTTGATAAATATAGACAAAATATTTTTAATTAATTTTAAAAATCTGATTAAGTTTTAAAATCCCTATTCACCCCCCTCTAGGGTATTTTCTGACCTACAAACACAAATTTCACATGGACCGGTCTCTACATATCTCATACCGATCTGCTGCCTGATGATTGAGTTCTCTATTTTTCATGTGAACCGGTCTTAAGGTTTCTTATACCGGTCTGGCGTGTGTCATGATACAGAGGCAATTTTTAAAACTTCAAATCATGTTTTTTTTTAAAACTTCATTTTTAAAACCCCTCTCTCTCCCATCTCACTCGTCTCTTCTCTCAAACATCCAACACCGTCCTACACCCTTCCTTCTTCCCTTCTAAATACGTGAATCATCCTTCTTCCCTTATCCTCCATTGAAGAACTTTGAAGATTTGTCCTCCTTCTTGTTCGCTCTATTCTTCTATTTGGGTCTCTATTCACGGGTAAGATCATTACTCTCTGTCTTGTTCAAGATTCAAGTTTCTTGGTTCGAATCACATATAGTTTAGATTTATTTGTGATGTCTCTCGTGATTCCTTTTATCCTCTATGGTATTTCTATTTTAGATCTTGAAATTTAGGGTTTCTGGGTCTGTGTGTTAGTTGCCACTATATTATATTGATCTTTTAGGAAATTATTGGTTGTTCTTCTAATTTTATTATTGATTTCTCCTAAACAATCATGAGTCTCGCAATTGTCACCATTGCATGTGTTGTTCTGTTTTGCCTTCTACCCTTATTGTGTTGGTTCATAGCCAAAACTAAGCGCCCTAGTCGAGATCACAATCCCACCGGGTCTCGATCACCACCAAATCCTCCTTTATCTCAACCCCCTGTTAAGCGTCATCGTCAAGAGGAGGGTCATTCGACCCGCAAAACCTCAAAATCCAAAGGCAAAAGGAAAGCCACTGACATTCCCCATATGCCACATTTTGACCCTTCCAAAGTTGTCTATCAATTTTAATTCGAACACCATGATGTTCTGGGTCAATTTTTTCCTAGGTTTCAAAATCAAGATGATGCTAGAGGTTACGGGTCTCGTTTTGTTGGGCTCACAGTCATTTGTGAGCGTGAATTCAAAATTGAAGACTTTCATCCCAATCCTAAACATCCCAATACCCCTGTCAACGTTCGAAATTGGATTGAATCTCGTGGTTGGAGCCCACTTTTGGTAAATCATGTTTGTAATCCTCATATTGTGCAAGAGTTCTATTTTCGAGGATCGATCCAACCAATTTCTAACTCTAATGATCAAAGGATTGATAGTTGGGTTAGGGTCAAGAAATCTCTATTTCTGCCTATACCATCTGTGAATTCTATTTTTTGCTCGTGTTGAGCACCCTCAATTCCCAATCCACCTATCTGTGGATATTAATACCAACAATGTCTTGTCTGTTTTGATGGGTGTTGCACATAAATGGGATAATCTCCCAAAATCAACACTGGTTTCCTTCTTCTTGACTATCGTGTCCTATATTCGATATACCATCATTATATACGTTAGGACACCCACCACTTTGAATTCAATGTCTTCGATTCCCTTCGATTATATGCTATTGGTACTGGTCTATCTATCGATTTAAGAGATCTCATTTTTGAAGGGATTGTCTCATGTTTGGTTTCTCATCACGATAGGACGGGTTCCTACAATGCCTTGGTCATGGGTTCGTTGATCACTTGGATTCTTGTAAATTTTTACAAAGTTTCGAGGTATAAGAAAGAAATTGCTATTAAACCCACCAAAAGAACGTATAATCTTGGAAGTTGGCACCGTTCCCTCTCGCAAGCTCCGATATACGTGCATAGTGAAAATGATGCAGATGATCGCTTCATTTAAATGAAAGCACGAGAACTCACAGGAAGTAAAGGAAGGATTGTCCAAGGCTCAGCTCGTCGCATTGCACCGCCATCGGCTCCCTCGGATGATGTTCAAGGGTTGTTCATGTTTATGAAGAAGATAATGAAAAAGGTGGACAAGGTTGGGAAGCCTCTCAACATTTTTATTTCAATTCCGATGACGACATGAGGCTCCCGCTCCTCCATCACTAGCCCTAGATGAAGTAGAAGACAAGGAAGAAGAAGAAGATGCAGCGGACAGTGAAGAAGACAAAGAAGAAGAAGGCTTATCTAGTGATAGTCTGAAATTTTAGCACATTTTTTAATTTTTTTAGGATGGTTAGAATTGTTGGTTTTTTAGTTGTTTGTTGATTCTCATTAACTTGTGGGTTGATGATGGTTTTAGATTTGTTGATGGTTTTAGACTTGTATATGACTGTTTCATCAAACTTGGGTTCTTTATTTTCATTGCACAGATTTCGTAATATTCATGTGTTTACATTTATTTAGTTTTGTTCATTTGCTGTGTTTCGTATTTGATTTGTCTCTTTGGCAATTCCTCACAAAAAGGGGGAGTCAAGGTTTAGGGGGAGAATTTAGGGGAAATGGAAGTTGTGAGATGTGTGTTTAATTTTGTTTATTCTATTTGAATTGGTTTGATTAAGCGGGAGAAATTTTTTATGCATCTCAATGCTTCTCATATTCATTTGAATGTTAAGAATTTCAGGATTAATTCAGTTTTGATGAAGAAATTGAGAAGTGAAATTTTGCTGCAACCATCTGTAGTTTGAGGTGTTGGTATGTCTTAAATTTTATAGATTATAATTGGCTTACTTGGCTTCTTTATTTGTTATTCGTACGGGATTGCATCTTTATAGTTATCGAGTCATCAAGTCTGTTTAGGTTGTAATGTGTTTTGTCTTAGAATGGCCAAAAGGGAGATTGTTAGGTCTATTTTTAGTTGGCATTATTTTCTCGACAAAAACACAATTTGTATTTTGTAAAATGCATTGTATCGTTCGTGTTCACACTAAAAAAACTCAAAACTCTAGAAGCCGTGAATTACATCTCATGTTCGCATTGGGTTGGTGAGCTTTGAGTTATTTAATCCTAGGTGGTAAAGAAAATTTCAACTTAAAATCCTTGTTTTCAAAACTAAATTTTAGAATTTCAACTTAAATCTTTATTGGATTTCACCTTTGAAAAATGTCAAATCTTTTCTGAAAACCAAGAATATTCTAAGTGATAATTTAGTTGAAATTCGACCAAAATCTATTAACTAAGTTTTGTTAAAAATCTTTGAAAACTTTAAAATTGGAAAAAATCAAACAATAACAGCTTTTTAAACTGCGAACCGGTATGGCCTTTTCTGAGACCAGTTTATGCTTCAGTTTTCCAACATTTTTTAAGTTGCAAACTGATATGGCATTTGCTGAGACCGGTCCTCAATTCAGCCTTCCCACATATTTTAAGATACAGACCGGTATGCAAATATGCTATATCGGTCCGTGGATCAAAATCCTGCTAAGTTATTTTTTCAACATTGCCCACTTGCTTTGTACATCTTTGAACAAGTTAATCAATTATGGGAGGAGGGAAGCTATCCCTTGGACAAGCTTTATTCAAGTCAGGAAAATTAATGCAAACTCTCTATTTCCCATTCTTGTTTCCCACAACTAGTGGGTTGAAAATCCACTCTGAAATTTAGCCTCTCTAATGGCCCCGGTCTTTAATAGCTTTTGTACCTTTTCCTTTATAGCCCTAGCCTTCTTTATTATTGCCCTCCTCGACTTTTGCTTAATCAGTTTGGAATTCTTATCGATGTGAAGCTTATGGCACATAACCTCGGCATCAATGTCAAGAATGCCGTACGGCTGCAATGTAAACACATCAATATTGGCTTTAAAAAAACTATCTTTTCCTTTTTCCTCTTCATTCAGAGAACTCCCTACCAAGAAGAACCTTTCGTCAGCATTCTTTTCTTTAATTATAGGGACTTATGTCAAATCATCGAAGACTTTCTCTCCAGGCCGCCCATGTGCCCCACCATTAATGGGTCGATATTTCTTTGATTGATAATAATTTTTGGCAACCTTCCCCATATGCTAAGAGGATTTAGGCTTATCAATTATACCTTCCTTCCTTTTTCCTTTATCTATCTGTTCGGTCTCTTCCTTCTTGGCCCCAGCCTAAAGGATCTTAGTTAGTTAAGGGAGCATTGCTTGGCTAGAGCACTTTACACAGCTAGCCCGAAACAGTAGCGTGCATCTTCTTATTTTCCTTTAATCTCAACTATTCTGTACTTTGGTAGGAATTTCAACTTTTGATAATATGGGAAATCAATGGCTCTCGTTTGTCCTAACTAACCATCACCAAGTATGGTGTTGTACGAAGAATCGATGTTCATGATTGATAGAGCAGATTAATCAATTAATCTTCTCCGTTAACCTCAACCTGACACGTGGCCTCCTACGTCGGTGACATGTTCTGCCACAATAAGTGGAGCTCGAGAGCTCTGCTCGGGCGCCGTTTAAGAGCCAGAGCTCCAGAGAATATGGTCATTCAACTTAAGGGTCATCTTCGCACAATAAATTACTAGGCTCGAAAGCCAGAGAGCTCTCCCAACGAGCTCCTTAACCAACCACTGTGTTAAAAAATGTACAGATGACATGGACAACTTCTACCAACTCTACCAACACTGAAGAACCTCCCTCAACTTAATTAAATGAATACCGATTGCATTTAATGCATCGGAATCCATAGATATGTAAGGTCAGAGTTGGTGATGTTTAGGAATGGCCTCAGACCTGCTCCGAGGACTCCTCCACACATTTTCTCTTTGTTATATATACATAAGAGGCATTTACCTCTTCCACCAACCAAGCAATTAAGCAACAAATAGTTAGCAACTAATAGAGGCTTGGGCACTTGAATCTGGCTTCTTTGCCCAACCATTGCTGTCTTGTCTTTAAGAGTGTTGATTAAAGGAATGGAGCCCCAAGGTCCCGGATCCATCATCACTATTTTGCTCTCGACAATTGAGACAGTACATCCTTCACCCAATACAAATGAGACCCGACTTGAGAGAGGGAATGGAGTAAGGGGTGACCTTTTCTCCAGGACAAATTCGATTTTTTTACCAACATTCGGGGGGGCGGACGTCTGGTCCTGTTGGTGATAGACATGCGGGTTTGAGCCCCCTGGGCCTTCATCACAAAAGATATAGGGAGAGAAAGCTGAAAAAGCACATGACAAAGCTCTTACTACAAAGAGTCTAGAACCTATGTGGCTTAGGAACATCTTTGTTGTAATCTTATGAGGATAGAATAGCTAGAGAGATTTTGCAAGCTTGTAATACGAACTTAGTTATCATAATACAAAGCAACTCGAGATCCTAGCTCTATTAACAAGAGGGGGACTAACCCATTTTTTTCATATAAGGCGAACCTCTTCCATATATGTTTGACCCCCTTAGCTCATTTCTTTATTATTCCAATCATTTGACTATGTAATCGAAACTAACATTTTCTAATTTTTCACAACAACAATGACAATGAATTTTACAGTTTTTCGCACAGGGCCCAATCTTATCAATACTTTGGCTATTACTATTGGCCAAACAGCCTGTTAGTCGGAAATTAACCTTAGAAGGGGTGAATAGGGTTTATGAAACTTAATATGGAATTAAAAAAATTTCTAAAAATGTTTAAGCAATACAATTAAGCTAAACAAATATATCAAAGAAATAAGCAATTCAACCAAGCAATCAATCAATATAGCAAGTAAATAAAGAGCTTGAGTTAGAAAGATTAAACCAATTGAAGACCAAGACATTTTGTCCACACAGTTCGGTTTGTTAGACCATACGTCCGCACTCGGTTAGTCCCCCGAGAATTTCTACTAAAACCGTTTTTCTTCCGGGTAAAAAACAAACCTCTACAAGTGTATTCTTTTCACACAGTCTTACAAGATATTCTCTCTTGCTTACTTGTGAGATTTACCTCTCACAAAAGAATAATACAAATTGTTTGGTTATTCACACCAATGAACAATAACTCTCTAAAGTGTTTGATATATACAATTTGAAGCTCACACTAAAGTTATCTTATTTGATCAAGATTTATAGCTCAAATAAAGAATTATTGATCAATACAATACTTGAATCTTAAAATGATGAAGATAGATGAAAAATGTGTTTGTATAATGATTCAAACTTGTCAAAATGTGTCTTAGATAGTGTATATATAGTCCCAAAAGTAATATAGCCGTTTTAGAAGTTTAGTAAAGGTTTGGTACCAAAAATGATAAAAAAATCATAAATCCAATGGTTATATTATGAAGAATCAGTCGACTGAGTAAAGTTACTTAGTCGACTGATGGGCTCTATCCATCAGTCCAAAATCTCAATTTTTGGACTTTTGCAATTGAGCTCTAAAATCAATTCTAATGCTTTGAGGACCTCAAAAATATGTTCCCAAAACACCTATTTTCAAGAAAATTCAAAATATGATCATTTGAATTTACTATGAATTTATTTGAAAACCAATTTTTGTAAGACTAATGTTTTCAAAGAAATTTTGATTCAAGCTTGGTTTTGATCAATTTAAGAATGTTCTAACAATGTAGATGAGCTATAATAATCATAAAATAAGAAACTTTACAAATAATCCTAAACACTCACTCAAATAACGAATAGACGAGTCTTTGAATGCTTCGATTTGTTTATTTAATTTGATCTTCGATCACTTGAAACTTTTGCCTTGAAACTTTTTATCCTTGTTCTCCATGAATTGCATTGTGATGAGATTGATCTTCTTGTCTTGTCCAATGCCTGTATAGGAATGAACTCGGTTTAGATTGATCAGTTTTGGTCCACGTATGATGATCATTGAAATGTGGCATACTTTTCTTGATTTTCCAAGTGAATAAACTAAAAAATTATATCAAGAAACATGTTAAATTACACATGATTGATTTATTGTTATTATCAAAATAAGATTAAGACCTACAAGGTCAACAATCTCCCCCTTTTTGATGATGATAATAAATGAATGTGTGTTTTCAATAATGAGCATAAATAGCATATGAATGTAAATAGAATATGCTCCCCTTTAATTTATGCATAGATAAAATAAATGATAATTAAAAAGCATTGCAAATATTTAAGATAGTTTCAAACCCACTAAATCATTTTTGATCTCAAATAAAGTTTTCAAAAGAAAACAAGTATTAATGTTGAAGACATAAAGCAATTAAAGTATTACCAACATTGATCACCATACACACATTTTCTCCCCTTATGGCAACATCAAAAGGGATCAAGGTCACGGAGAGAAAGTGGTAGCTTTAAGAGTGCTTCATTTATGAAGCAATGATTTGTGTGCCCTTCCATCTTTTGCCATAAGGCAAAGGTTAGCCGTTTCTTCATCACTCGACTCGATTTCGAATTTGTCTTCTTCTGATTCGCTTAAAGTCCCTGTAAGAGCATACTTCAATCTTTTGTACAACTTTTTCTTCTTCTCGCTTTTATCATTTTTTCTAACCAGACAATTTAATTTGTAGTGTCCCGGTTTATGACAATGAAAACACTTCCTTTCCTCATTATCAACTTTTGGATGAGTTGTTCTATTATGAAAGTTCTTTGAGGATGAGGGTTTGTTGTTGATCTTCCCTTGAGAGAACTTTTTTGCTAGAAATTTCTCAAATTTTCTAGAAAGAAGTGACATGTCTTCATCTCCTCCCATTGACTCATTGTCATCCTCATGTTAGCTTGCTTTGAGGGCTAGAGTCTTTTTCAGTTTTGCATTCACTTACTCTTCTCTTTCCAACTCTTTCTCATGGGTTTTGAGAGAACCCAATAGCTCATCCATGCTAAGAGTTTTGAGATTCTTAGCATCTTGTATAGTCGTCACTTTAAGCCTCCACTTCTTTGAAAGAATCTTAAGAATTTTTATAATCTTCTCTTAATTAGAATAAACCTTACCAAGAAGGTCCAAAGCATTAGTGAGAATATAAAATATACTATACATAGAATTAAGTGATTCATTAGGCTCTATTTTGAATAATTCATAATCATGGACAAGTATATTGATATTATTCTTCTTGACTTAAGAGGTTCTTTCATAGGCAACCTCAAGTGTCCCAAATCTCTTTTGCGATTTTGTAATTAGAGATTTTGTTGTATTCATTCATAGTCAATGCATAATGTAATGAGTTTAAAGCTTTAGCATTAAATTGGATTTTCTTGATATCATGCTCATTGTATTCGGATATCGATTTAGGAATAACATTTTCCCTCTCGTCGATTTTAGTAACTCATAAGGTCTAATAAGTATAACACTCCATTATTCAAAATCATTAGCTTGTAGAAATGTACACATTATATTTTTCTAATAGCTATAGTTTTTGCCATCAAATAATGGCGGTCTATAAATAAAAGACCTTCGGAAAGGCCGGTTCCTTGATAAAAAGACATGAATGATGACTCTAAGATTGTGAAATCAAAACAAGAATACACCCTCTGATACAAATTGTTGGTCAAAAATTAACCCTAGAGGGGGGTGAATAGGGTTTATGAAACTTAATGCAGAATTAAAAAATTTTCTAAAAATGTTTAAGCAATACAACTAAGCTAAATAAATATATCAAGGAAATAAGCAATTCAACCAAGCAATCAATAAATATAGCAAGTAAATAAAGAGCTTGAGTTAGAAAGATTAAACCAATTAAATACCAAGACGTTTTGTCCACACGGTTTGGTTTGTTAGACCATACGTCCACACTCGGTTAGTCCCTTGAGAATTTCCACTAAAATCGTTTTTCTTCAGGGTGAAAAACAAACCTCTATAAGTGTATCCTTCTCACATGCTCTTATAAGATATTCTCTCCTTTTTACTTGTGAGATTTACCTCTTACAAAAGGATAATACAAATTGTTTAGTGATTCACACTAATGAACAATAACTCTATCAAGTGTTTGATAGATACAATTTGAAACTCATACTAGAGTTATCTTGTTTGATCAAGATTTATAGCTCAAATAAAGAATGATTGATCAATACAATACTTAAATCTTAAAATGATGAAGATAGATGAAAAATGTGTTTGTATAATAATTCAAGCTTGGTTTTGATCAATCTAAGAATGTTGTAACATTGTTTATGAGCTATAATAATCATCAAATAAAAAACTTTACAAATAATCCTAAGCACTCACTCAAATGACGAATAGAAAAGTCTTTAAATGCTTCGATTTATTTCTTCAATTTGATATTCACTTGAAACTTTTGCCTTGAAGCTTTTGATCCTTGTTTTCCATGAATTAGATTTTGATGAGATGGATCTTCTTGTCTTGTCCAATGCTTGTAGAGGAATGATCTCAGTTTGGATTGATCGGTTTTGGTCCACGTATGATGATCATTGAAATGTGGCATACTTTTCTTGATTTTTCAAGTGAATAAATTAAAAACTTATATCAAGAAACATGTTAAATTACACATGATTGATTTATTGTTATTATTATTATCAAAATAAGATTAAGACCTACAAGGTCAACATAACCTCTCCATTAAAACTGAACATGGGGGAGTTGGCGCTTTGGCCTTGGGAGCTTCAATTTCTCAAACATGTCATGACACATGATTTTTGAATAACTTTTTGGGTTTATTAACACTTTTTTCACTTCAAAAGTGTTTATATTAATAGTTAAAACCAGAGCACCATTATGGGGTGTATTAACCCATTGCATGCCTTATTTTTGTCATCATTATAGGTAAAAATGAACATCACATCCCTTACAAATGCTTTTTCAACATATTGAACCCTCTTGATATGCACCATAATAGCATTTTTTGTGATTGTTTATTTGCTTGTGGTGGCACGAATGGTGTCAATGATAACAGTAACCAATTTATTTGCCTATTTTTTGCCAAGCTCTTCATCATCATCATTTTTTCTTCATTTTCTCGGTGCTCATCACATACTCGGCCAGATGGCCATTTAAAATTAATCCTTGTAGAAACTACTTAAGGGTTTTGCAATTTTTGATTTTATACTCATGATCTTTGTGATAAGAGCACCTTAACTTGGTGTTCCTCACAGTTGGATTCCCCACATTAGCGAGACCATTCAAAGCATGGTTAATTCTGGATATCAAACATAATTTTGTTGACAGGCTTGGTGAAGACCATGTTCACACTTTTATATCCTTCCTCACTGACTTTGCTAAAATATTCTTTCATGTTCCTCTTGGAACCATCAAATTTGCCATTGTTCCCCTTCTTTTCTTTAACTGTCTTAGTCATAACCAATTCATCATCTTCAACTTGCTCATATTCATTGACCCTCAGAGCAACTCATCGAAGGTGTAGGGGGAACTTTGATCAAGGAGTTATAAATGTTGTTCGTGTCTCTCGGCATACCATACTTGAAGGTATTCAAAGAAAATCTAAGGTCATAGTCCTAGTTTCTTAATAATTTTTCCAGTATATGGATAAATACTCGAGCATAATTTTTCTCTTCTTTTTTTTCAAATTCATTAATTCTGGACCCTTAACAACTCGATTATTCGTGATGAATCTAGTCATAAATTGCTCGGCTAATTCTCTAAAATTATTAGTCTGGCCTGTAGGTAGTTGAGTAAACCATCTCAAAGTTATATCTCCCAAATTGGCAAAGAACATTTTACACATAATAGAGTCATTAAAGAACCAATATGCCATCACCTGTTAGTAGTATCTTACATGGTCGGTTGGGTTTGTTCAGCCATTGCAGATATTGAACTTAGGCATTAAAAGGTTCTTAAAAGGAAGAGCATTTGTTATTCTCAGAGCAAAAGGAGATCCATTCTGCTCATCGAATTAGTTGAGTCTATTAGCTTTCTGAGATTATGTTCTGCCAAAGTTTTTGGGCAACCATCCTTCTTAGTGATTCTATCAAAGACAATTAGCCTTTGAGTAACAACCAAAACCTTTGGGGTTGAGATTTGAACTGCCTTAGCTTTCTCGATTGCTTGGCCTTCAGTGTGAGTTGGTGCAGGGGGAGAAATTACAAGAGCTGGTGGGGGTGTTGTTGTTGTTTAGGTTAAAGTGCCTAGTTAAGGAGGCCTTTATCTCATCTTCCTGAATTTGTTTGGTTTTTCTTGTCAGGTGCTCCCTAAGCAGTAATTGAAGGGCTTGGTTTTCAATCCTAAACTTCGTAAGCTCACTTTGAGAGTCAACTTTCGAGCACTTTTAGTATAATTAATGTCCTCCGATTGCGAGAATCCGCGTTTTAGACGCCGACCCTCGTGGGTGGCAATTCCTCTAATTTTCTGTTTATTTGAAAAGTGGTTCATTTTTATTGTAAGAAAAAGTAATGGTTTGTACAAAAAATCAGAGTCGCCCGTTTGTTTTACTAAACAAATAAAAGTATGTGTGAAAGAGAAATATTTATGGATTAAATGAAATTTTAAATTCAATTAATGTGAAACCAGTTAATTCGAATGTTCGGGTTTACGTTACGAATTGAGAAGGTGTTAGGCACCCAATTCGCCCTTTCGATCTCCAAGTAGGATATGCGCATATTTATAATTGAAAATTCTCATGCTTACTGATATTATTGCATATTAATCCATAGTTTTAAAAAAAGGAGATTTAGGGTGGGGATAGAAAGCCTATGTTTCGTAATTTGCCTGTTCGATTTTAGAAATCAGTGCATGTGTGATTTGAAAAAGTGGTTTTGATAATGAAATCTAGGAAAAAAAATAGTGTTTTTGGTAAAACTCAGGGTTTTTGGAAGCTAATTCGATTTGAAATCAGATACCCGAAAGTCCTCGAGATTCGTTTGTCAATAATATACCGTATTTTATTAATTTGAGCTGGTATTGATGAATATGGTACTCTTGTATTGGATATTTATATAAGTACTGCGATTTATAGATTAAATTGGATATAAATGCCTAACAAATCCTTCGTAAAATGAAACTAATAAAATTAGGAGTTGGAGAATTTATCAGATAAAAACATGTTTTAAAATGGTTGTAGCTCATTACAACGCCTTTGGTTTTGAAAATAGGTTTAAAATATGAAATATGGATTAATTTTGGAGATAACAATAATTTATTCATGTGATTAATCAATTATAACTGAAGAAAATAAAGATACATAAATAAATACGACTAGACTGAGCTAAAAAAATACTTAAGAGCCTTAAAAACAAAGGAATAATATTCTATAGCACTATTCCCGAAGTTCCAAAGTTGTTTGATAATAAAAAATGAGGTAGTGTAGATTTATTTATAGCCGAAAAAGTCTGATGGGGTTTTCCTCAAGAAAATTAGGCATGTTTTCATGTGAAAAACATAGTGAATAATGTTGTCCCCACGACAAAATACAATTGTGTCGTGTGGACAACATGGTGAATAGTGTTGTCCACACAACATCACCATTCATCTACTCCCAATTTTTGTTGTATCGATCAAATAGAGTATTGGATTGATCTTATTTTTAGTAAGTTGTTCCCTATGATAAAACCTATCTATCGACCAAATTTGAGCTCAATTGGACTTCTGGAAGGCCCTTGTTTGATTAATTGAAGTGAATTGCCAGTATGATCAGTTTCTGGAGATTCTGCCATCGGATTGGGGCTGATTTTAAGTATGTTGTTCCTAATAGCAATGCGTAATAACCCTCCAAGTTTGAATATGATTAGAATGCGGGAAGACTTATATTCAAAGATTTCGCAAGATTGACAATTTTCGAAAGCTTCCAGTTTTCTTCATAACTTCTTATCCGGGAATTCTTTTTGCCTCCTTCTTCGATCACATATGCAGAGTATGTATGCACGTATGAATGTTGGTACATGCACGTGTGCTCGTTTGTCGAGAAATTAGATTCTTCCGAGAGTCACAAAATGAGTTATTCACATTGACCCTCTTCTCTGAGTAGCAGGTGAAGTAGGATTACCCACCTTTGGTGGAACTAGTAGATTGCCATTAATTTTTTACATAAATATTAAATTTTAATTATTATTTTTCAAAAATTCTTCAAATTTAACCTAACTAATTGTTAAAAATAAATATTTATGTAAATAATTGATCTTTGGAATAAATGTTTATGTTCAACAAAAAAGGAAAAACGAAAAAATATTTATGTAAAAGATGAACCTAAAGCGAATATTTTGAATAAATGTTTATGAAAAATGTTTTAGATATGACAACTCCATTTGATACAACATATAAAATAATAGAAAAAAATAATTAAGTTGTGTAAAAAATTTGAAAACAAGTTAAGTCATGTGGTAAAATAATCTCTAACTTATGCTCTTTTTATGAGTATATTTTTCCAATTCTTCTTTTTTTTTGTGATTTTTTTTTGTTACCCTTTAAATATAAAAAAAACTTCATAAAAAAGTCAAAAAATCGTTGTAACTCACATAAATCAATTATTATTTTTTATATTAGTATCAATCGGATTCGAATTGTATAGTGATACAAACACATGGGCGATAAGATGATCTTGAATATTCAGAGGAAAAAAAGGCAATTGAAAAGGAAAAAAAAAAAGAGGGAAAAAGTAAAGGGAAAAAGTTTAAGATTGGATTCTCTGAGCCACACCTTTTCCCTTTTGCACGGACTAAACTGTATTTTGAACCATTTTGGTTTGACCATAATATGATTGGAACTAAAGATCTCTCATTTGTAAAAAGAAGTATTTATTACTTTTAACTAAGTTATAGATATTCATAATTTCATAGAATCTAATCATACACTTTTTATGCGAAACGATGTGAGTTTACACAAAGGCACGCAACAATTTATCTTACCCATTGTCTTAACTAAATACAAATGCATAGGCAAAATATATACATCTCATATATATATATATATATATATATATATATGAGATTTAGGGTGCGTTTGATTGCAAGTATGGAATTTGTATAAAAAGAAAATAAATTTCAGGCAATTGAATTGTCTAGAATTGAGTTGCATGAAAAATGTCAATTAAATGTGTTTGATTGTTTTAATTTTCTACCCGAAAAATATTTGTTGTTTTATGGCATTTTTAATGTAGAAAAAATTATTGATATTTTTTTTACATAATTCTATAGTCATGATGTAGATTTTAAATATTAAATTTTGAATTTTTTATTTTAAGCTATGGCATTTTTAATCTAAAAAATGGGTAAAATTTTATCTCAAAAAATGTGCCAATTGCCTAGAAAGTAAAAACCAAGCCCCCCCCTCAAAGAAAATGTCTTCAAGCTTTACATGGAAAAGTACATGAATAGTAACAAAAGATAAAATTTGACTGTCTGAAAAATTTTGTCAATCATACAGTACAAAACTGACAACTTAGATGAAAAACTCTTATTTTTCATGAAAAATAAAAACAATCAAACACACCCTTAATATAATATAAAAGATCATTTATTTAGTAATTAAAAGTTATATTAAATTTGAGCCTAATTGACTATTTATTTTGCCCAAAATAAAATTATTAAGTGATAAAATGAAAAAAGCATCCAAATTAATATCGTAACAAGTTCTACTAACTTTTATTTTTATAATAGTATAGAGTGAATTTTGTTATTTAATATAATTATATAGTAATTATGGCCTTGTCAGAATTCTTTATTATATTTAAATTTTTATCATTTACTTTTTAAATTATACTTTATTTTAATAATAATACTACTTATATAATTATCCGGTTTTTATCATTGGAACAAATGGGATATGCAACTCTATTTATTCATTCATTTGATGTTGAAGATGGAACATTGGAGTATTTTGTATGAAATGTTATGAAATCTACAAATGATTCTAAAATTTATAATTTAAATGAATTGATATCACGTGTTTATGAAAAAAAAAATGATAAATAATAATAGTAGATTGAACTGTATTTTTTTATAAAAAATTGTTACCTCCACTCCTCCTCCTTTCCATATTTGAAAAAAAATTGTTTATCTTATTTTATTTTATTTTTATCTATCTCTAAAAAAGATGCACATTAAAAAAAAAAAAAACCCACTCTTTATAGGTCAAAAATTTGTTCCCACTTCACTAGAGTGAGAAAAACAGAGTCACTATCACACGCTAAACCTCCTCCGCCCCTCCAAACCGCAATGCCCATCCTCTTCCTCTTCTTCATCCTCCTCACCACCGCCGCCGCCGCCGCCGCCCAAATCCACCACCACAACCGTCGGATCCTCCACCAACCCTACTTCTTCCCTCCAGCATTCCAACCCCCTTCTCCATCCCCCCAACCCCAACCCCAACCCCAAAACCAACAACCCAAATACCCATTTTCCTCTCAAACACCCCCCCACCACCACTCCACCACAAAACTTCTTCCCATTTTACCCCTCCCCACCACCTCCACCTTCCACCACTACCGCGACCACCACCCCCACCACTATCCCCACTTTTCCGGCCAACATTTCCTCCCTTTCCCTCCCCCAAACCTCCTCTATCTCCAAACCCATCTCCAAAAAACTCCTAACCCTCACCATTTCTCTATCCATCTTCGCTGCCATCCTCGCCGGCGCCACCGCCTTCTTCCTCTACCACCGCAAACACCACCGGAGTAGCTTCCTCCACAAGAAGGATGACCCAAGGTCCGACAGTCTCCGGCTCTTCCCCCCCAACACCACCACCTCCGACGGGGCTCCGCCGCAGCAGGCACCGCCGCGCCACGTCTCCACCACCAGCTCGTCGGAGTTTCTCTATCTTGGCACACTCGTAAACTCCGCCGGAATCGGTGATGAAGATTATAACAACAACAACAATATAGCTCCCAGTTCTAGCAATGCCGGAAAATCTTCGCCCGTCGGGTACCGGAAACTCGGATCGCCGGAGCTACACCCACTTCCGCCATTGCCGAAACAGAATTTCGGGCCGCCGGAATATCATAGTTCCGGTATGGGTTCTCGGGAATTCGCCGGAGACGACGATGACGATGAGTTTTTCTCCCCCAGAGCCTCTTCCGACGGAAAAGTGAGCTCCGAAATCGCCGGAAAAAGCGACGGGAGAGAATTTTACGGCGGCAGAAGCTGAAAATCTCGGGAACCGGAGCTCCAATTCAAGAACAGCTTCATACCCATCATCAAATTCAGTTTCCCCATCTCCTTCATTGTCCAGTAGTCCCTCAATATTGTTCAATTTAAGTCCAGAAGCTTAATATCAAAATCACCAGACTCAATCGTCAATTTCCCAGCTCGCCGAGCCAATTCCACCGCCTCCGCCTCGGAACGGAAGCCCCGGTCACCTTCTCCGCCGTCTTCGCCGCCGGAGAGAACTTCCGGCGAGACCCAAAATTCTCCTGCGAGATTTTCCGATGCCTCTGGGTGGACCCAGTATTCGCATTACAATCCGTCAAATTGCCTCCACCAGCGCCGCCCCCTTCCGCCGGCGAGATATTGGGAAACTCCGGCGACCGGTGTTCAAGATTCGATTAATGGCCGCCGGGCTTTCAACGCCTTCGAATTCAGTTCAATTTCAAAACCCATCAGGAATTTTAATCTGAAGAGAGGAATGTGGAAATCTTAAAGCCCAAGTGAAAGCCTTTGCATTGGGATAAAGTTAGGGCAAGCTCAGATAGGGCAATGGTGTGGATCAGTTGAAATCAAGCTCTTTTCAGTAAGTTTTTTTTTTTTATTATTGTTGTTTCTTTTTTTCTTTTGCTTTAATTAGTAACTTTTTTATTATATTAAATCTCGTTCGGTAATAAGATAAAAAATAATATAAAAAAATAATGTATTTTTCTAACAATTGGACTTTCGCCTTTTGATTTCTTTCGTAGAAAAATTTTCTTTGAGCGATTATTTTTTTTTTTTTCACAAAACATAAAATGAGGGCAAAATACTTATACTCACAAAAACGATATGCTATAGAGATCATCTCAGTATACCACTCATTTTGTTTATTTTGTTTATTTTTTTACTTAAATTAGTCTGTTTCTTTTATGATTTTTGACGTCGCTATCAAACAAAGCTTAAAAGTATAAAAAAGATGTTACGATCCTATCGTGAGATGAAATTTTAATGGATGCGGTCCCCACAAGATACTGTTTCACAGCACCTGCTTCACTGTCTACAGTATATATTTCAGATCAAGGACCGGATTCTATTTTAGGCCATTTCCATGGTGTTTTTTATTTTTGTATTTCTATCTTATTTTATGTGTCAATATTATTTTATAACATTTCTATATTTATTGGCAATATATTTGCATGGGTCTAAAATGATAGAAAAGATGATTTCCATTTCTTTCTTACTTTGTCCCCTATTTTTAATGAAGAGAGATAATTAGTGGGTCTACAACAACCAATGAAAATTTGTCTCTGTCACATAAAAAATTTCCTAGAAATGGTGATAGAAATTCTCAATCCTACTAGACTTCCAACTAGGATAGAAATGCCCATTGGAGAAGAGTTTTTCTATTATTCATTTATATCATAGAAATTTGCTTGTGTAGAAATGCCCATTGGAGATGGCCTAAAGGCCTTAGGCATTTTAGAAGCAAATGATGTGAATCTTGTTATTGTTAATCATATTTTGATGCTGTCATTGGTTAGTACAAATTTTAACAAATCAAAATATGTTATGGAATACCTTATTTATTTTAAAATACATGAAACATTAGTACTATGGAGTAATGAATGGTCTTACATTTTGTTTTTTTAACACTTTCTGTGCTCGTTTGGTTTGAATTTTGGTTTGTTCCTATAATCTTAAAATGGTAGATTCACGCTAGAAGTCTATTTTGGTTCACGGCAAGAGGTTCAATCATAAGTTTATAAATAAATTTCAAACTTTCTATGCGAAATTATCATTTCAGGTTTCAGAAACAAACAAAATCCCAAATTGAACTAGCACTCAGAGATTTAAACCATGATAAATTACGCAAAGAACATCATACTTGACTTTAGCCATAAAACATCCGTTTATGTTTAGTTGAAAACTCTATGCATCATTCTTTTGAATGTAGGTTGAATGAGGAAATGATCGAGACATTGTTTATGGTGAACTCTTCAAATTTGAATACCAAAGATAACTCTCCACGTCTGGTTATTGCGGCTATGAATCAAGAGAATCGGGTGCTTGATCCAAAGAAATCACAAAACATTGCTATTTTATTGAGGGCCCTCAATGTGACCATTGATGAAGTATGTGAACTCTTTTGAAGGTAAATATTTTGTCCTTTAACGATTTTCTTTAAATTTCTTATACTCTGAGTCCGAATCTTTCTGTTGAATTTTCTCTCCCGGCCAATGATGATGTGCCACGTCAGGCCTATCACGCCGGCTTTGGCCCTCCCACATGGAGCGTTGCCATTGGCCCAACGTATTGCTACCTAGTACTTCGAGTGCACCCACTATTTTATATTCTTGTTGGGGTAGGAGTGGTCTATTGCAAATTTTGAATTTGGCCACAATGTCATTCTTGCTTTATAGCTACAGGGCGCATTAGTTTTGTTGTTTGAATCTTAAATTCTGAATAGAAAGTCTAAATGTTGAATCATAAGTAATCTAAAGAAATGTTTATATTTGCTCAGAATCCAACATCTGAATATATATTTTGAATAATATTAGGACTATTTTGTCCCCTTTTTTACTTTTGAAAAAGATACCGATTCTATTAACAATGTTAATTTGGAGATTACTCTTTCTACTAAGTACTAAGAGGGAGCATTCAGATTCAAACCCATTTTCCCCTCTTAATCATTAAGAGACTAATAACTGCTAGCCTCTAATTGTACAATAGAAAAAAAAACAATAATTTTTACTCGGAAATCGAATTCCAATAGATTCAACTTCATATGCTCAATCAAACGCCATCCTAGATGGGAACAAGTGAGTTGGCTTGTGCAAATTCAACTCAATACGATCTTGAATTTTTCAGAATGTGTAATAGTTTGCATAATACTCCCCCCTCTCTCTCAATTTTTATTGATTTTGGGTGGGTGGAATGTTTTTCGCTTATTTTTGTTTTTACATACTATGACAAACAGGTAATACTGATACATTGGGAACCGAGCTTCTGAAGTTTTATTAAAGATGGCTCCTACCAAAGAGGAAGAACATAAATTGAGGGAGTTCAAAGACGAATCTCCGTTCAAGCTTGGTCCTGCTGAGAAGTTTCTCAAGGCAGTACTTGATGTACCTTTCGCATTCAAAGATTGATGCTATGCTTTACATCGCCAATTTCGACTCAGAAGTAGAGTACCTTAAGAGGTCTTTTGAAACATTAGAGGTACATCATGCAATACCCTTCCAACTCAAATTATCAGCCCTACTTCACTTTTTGGTACTTAAGGGTGGCTGCGTTTTGAAAGTTTAGCTGTAAATTAATGTGATATACCACTTTTCTTTTTTGAGACATAATCAATGTACCAAATCTCAAAATAGAAAATGAGTTGTATTCTTGACCATTGATTGGGTTGAAATTGTTAAGAACCGTGTCTTCCATACTCGCATGTGGAGAGCATACAAGAACATAATAACTATGCTCTGATACCATTTAGAACTTTCTTTTTAAGACAGATGAAGTATTAAAATTAACTATATCGAGCTCCTATGGAGCGATGAAATCCCCTCTGCACTTCATCACTCCATAGCAGAATTAAAAGAAATCTGGGCTATTAGACTAAAATTAGATGGTTCAAATCCCTCTAGCTTCCTCACTCTTTAAGTAAAATTAAAAGAAATCTGGACTGTTTAATTTTGAAGGTTCAAATTTCTACATGTAGTTTTTGTCTAAATGAGTCCATGCTAGAGGGAAACACTATTTGTAATATCTAAGCCATTCAATTTTAAACACGTAGTTTCTGTCTAGATGAGGTGGATCTAACCTTGTCTTTCCATTCACAGGCAGCTTGCAAGAACTGAGGAACAACAGAATGTTCATAAGCTTCTAGAAGCTGTTCTAAAGACCGGTAACCGCATGAATGTGGGGACCAACCGCGGCGACGCTCACACAGCCTTCAAGCTGGACACCCTCCTCAACTCGTAGACGTTAAAGGCACCGATGGCAAAACAACTCTCTTGCATTTTGTAGTTCAAGAAATCATACGCTCCGAAGGTTCCCGTATCTCTGGTAGGACTGCCCACAATCCCATGTCCCAAAACCAACAATCCACATACCAGGACGACGTTGAATTTCGAAAACTCGGTCTTCAAGTTGTCTCGAGCCTCAGTGGGGAGCTTACCAACGTGAGAAATCCGCTGCCATGGACTCAAACATTCTTACTACTGAAGTTACCAAATTAGCCTCGGAAATCTCTAAAATCGAGGAAGTTGTTCGGTTAAATGAGAAAGTGCGTTAAGGGGAATGGTGCTAAATTCTCCTCCCTCCATGAACGCGTTCTTGAAGAATGCGAAAGAGGAGATTATAAAGGTTCAAGCACAAGAGAGAGTGGCATTGTCTATGGTGAAGGATATAACAAGTATTTCCATGGAAATTCGGCTAAAGAAGCTCATCATGTCGAATTTTCATGGTGGTGAGGGATTTTCTTTGTGTACTTGATCAAGTATGCAAGGAAGTAGGGAAGATAAATGAAAGGACGATAGTGAATTCAGCTCGTCAGTTTCCGTTAACGGTAAATGCTGCTAGCCACCTGCCTGTTTTTTTCCGGTGTTTAATGGGAGGGATTACAGTTCGTCGGATGAGGAGAGCTCATCATCCTCAACTT
>JAKCWG010000046.1:0-94851 GCA_021464415.1 Lonicera japonica
GATTTGTAAAAGTGCGTGCAAAGTTCGAAAGATTGAGTTTACAAATATCATTATCTTTATTACGTACTTTTGGAAAACTTTCATTTTTAGAAAAATGTTTCTTTTCAATCAATTAATATAAAAGGAAGTAGGGAAAGCAGTAAAAGCAAATATTCAACAACTAAACAAAAAGTCCACATATAAAAGTCTAGTTTTTTAGTGTCCCCAGCAGAGTCGCCACTGTGAGAATCCGCAAATGCGACCCCCAGTCCCGATCCCGTTCTTGGGCATCTGAAACATCGGAAGGGATTCTGTTTTTCATTTGCTTTCTTTTGTGTTTATTCATATTGGGTGGCCCTCTATCCTATTTCTAGATGTTAAGGGGGTTCGTTCAGAGTTGCCAGTACGTTTTAACAGAAAACGGACAAAAAGATCGTTAAGAGGAAAGGCTATAGACAACCTTTCTTTACATGGGTTATTTGCGAAACCAGGATTCTATAGGGTTCAAAAAACTATGTTACGATTGGGAAAGTGTTAAGCACCCGTTCTGCCCTTTCGGTCTCTAGTGGTCCTTTATATATTTATTTTATGTTGAAAAACTTGGATGCTTTTACTAACAGTCTACTACTTTCCGAATAAAAAGTCCTAATTTTGGGAGAAAAAAAGGGATGAAAACCTTTGTATTCCGAGATCCGATATTTTGTTTTGAAAGATGTAAATACAAGTGACAAAAGTTGTTTTTTATTTAAGGAGAGTTTCCTGTGTTATCTCCTCAGATGATGACGGTTTTCTCATGTTTTTGTTTACTCTTGGAAAAGTTCGGATCTTGTATCGGGACTAATTTAATATGGAATTAAAACTTTTGAGGGGAGTTCTATCAATAGACATATCGCAGTCTATGAAAGAGACAGGATATGCCGAATTTTAATTCCTAGATAAGTTCTATCAGCCCGGGTCTTGAAAACAGGATTTTATCCGGATGATAATGTACTTACTTTTCTGGTTTTGTAAATAGTTTTATCAGGGTCTTTTGTTTTGAAAACAGTAGACTATTTATAACTTGACAATAAGTTTATTCAAATAAAACGTGGACAGAACAACAGAAGTAAAACAAGTACACATATATCTAAATCTTAAATGCTAGAAGAGACTTTCTATACCTTCCCGACGAGAATAATAATAAGAAAGAAAATATAATACGGCAGAGAGATCTCTGGCGATAATAATCTTTTTCTTCTCCAGATATTTTCGAGAATTCGACTCCGGAAGTGGGACACCTCGAGTGTCGAGAATAGATTCGATGATTCTTCAGAAATAAGATAATTGTAGAAAATACTTGATAAAAAGACCAAAAAATCAGCTATCAAACTAATAATTTTTAGATCCCCCAGTTGCTGTCCTGAACCCTTGGGGGTATTGGCCTATTTATAGTGCCCGGGAAGGATTGTCGCGCGACATTCCTCCAGAAGGGGCAAGTGTCGCGCGACATTATGACCAATGTCGCGCGACAAACGGCTGAAGTGATGTCTCTGACAGACTGATGTATCAGAGAGTAGATGGTCTGGGTCAGAGGGGTTTTTCGTGTGACACAATGGTGATTGTTGCGCGACATTCTGATTTGTCGCGCGATAATCCCCTTTATGATAGGTTTGTTTGGCCAATAAACCATTTTGGGGGAGTTTCGGGTGCTCGGGTGGGTCCCGAGCTCCAAGAATTGTACTTCTCGATGGTCGTTAGAGTTCTTGCGGGGGTCACGGATCAGGGTGTCTACAGGAGTATGATTTCAAAATATTGCTAACCTTTTTCATTGTCTTTGAGAACCATTAAAATCTTCCGAAATAATTTTGCATGATTCAAACTAGCTTCCGCAACGCATTAAAATGTTGTTATAATCCAACCTGCATTCAAAATAAATACTGTTATAAGTAAATATTGATGGTGATAATTTGAAAATAAAGGACACATCTACATACATACATGTTATATCTAATGTGATCAATAGAAGATATATTAAGACACATTTATTCTATTCAGATTTATTAAAAACAAAATAAGGACTACATGCCTAATATATCTAAGGACATTTATAAGACAAAACATATATGGTAGCATTTATAAGACAACATTTATAAGAAAAGATTTAACAAAATATGTAGACAACTAGACATGTTATAGATTAAATAAGACAAAACATGTATGGTAGACACGTGAATAGAATATAAATATAATCGAACAAAAGAATTTATACATATATGAGTTGATACTTTTATAAAAGCCCAACAATAATGATTAAAAACGAGAGCAACTATATATTTAGTAAACGTAACTGCCCAAAAGTGTAGATTAATATACCTCTCAACTCAAAAAAGAAATGAAGGATAAAAAAAAAAAGCCGAATAATCCTCCCATTTCTATAGGCTTGCACCACCACCGCTGTCTCACAAAACTTCTTTTTCATTGATCCTTTTGTCTTTCAATCGTATTTAGAAAAATTCTAACAAATCAAAATACATAATTAATTCAACTACACATACATACATCCATATATATATATATATATATATATATGTGTGTTTGTGTGTGTGTAGGATGGAAATGCTTATCCTGCAGTTGGGGTTTGCAATTAGAATGAGAAAGAACGGGTGGACGAGGGTTTTGCTGACTGGGAAGAAAAAAGATAATAAGGTACTATTTCAGTGGTTAAATCACATCATAAATACTACTATAAGTGAGAAATATATATTATTAATTGTATTATATTCCACCTAAAAATTTAAAGAGATAAATACATAAAATTGCAACCCCTAAATAATGTAACTGTTTATAATAAGGATAAGCAAACAGAGGGTAGCAATCTTATCGTTCATTAAGGACTATTTGGTCAAATTAGCTTTAAAAAAATTAGAATATTAAAGAAAAAAATATTTTTAAACTTGGCCTAAAAACAAAATATAGGGTTAAATACTAATTTTTAAAACATATTGGGTCTGGGTAAAAACAGCCCCACAAAAGTGGGTTAAATGCTAATTCTCTATTATTATTATTATTATTATTATTATTTATTTCATATTATTATTCTTATTAATAAAAGTGGTGGATCATTATCCTTTACTGCATTCAGCTTGTACATAACATACTCTTTGATTTTTTTCCCCCTATTTTAAGATATATACTTCGGTTACTTTTCTAAATAGTCGGAAGCTCTGCAGAAATAATTAGCATATTTGGAGGAAATTTCTCCATATCCCATTGACCCGGTTCTGGAAAATTATTATAAATACAGTCTCTATAGGTGGTTTAATTAGTTAATTGCTCCACTTGGTTGCATTAATAATTAATATAGTAATAATTCTCGATCAACATAAAAAATTGATATAAAAACTGATATATTTAATGTGACCATGTATTAATTAAAAGAACTAGATCACATTTTATTCTAATTAAGGAGTGGTTGACACATTGATATGTTAGTTTTTTATATCAAAGTTTTATGTCCATAAAAAAATAGTCGGTGCAAAAATAGTAATATTAAACCTATTTACGGCAGTTTTCACTATGGGTACTAGCGATAATGTTAAATTTGACTTTATATATATATTTTTTTTTGGGGGAAGGGGGAAAGGGGAGCTGCATTCTGCAGCCGGTGAGACTCGAACTCCGGTTGTCCAGGAGTTCGGGGGAGGGGCTTATCACTGGGCCACCTCCTCCGCTCTGACTTTACATATGAAAATATTGTTTTTAAAATATTAGATACCAATTTTAGGGTTACACTAGTGTTTCTCAAATTTTTGATTGATTTTTCAACTTTATTTTTAAAATACCGAGTAAATTGAGATAATGACCGAATTGACTACTGAAATCACCGCGTCCAACCCATTTGAATCACTAACCACCTTCACCCCCTCCCCTTAATTTTCTAATGTATTTGGCTCCCACCTTTCCCTCACCCACGATTTCCCAAATCCCCGTAATGATGATAGATGTCAAATGAAAATACATCCGCTCTGTCTTATACCCCAAAACCCACCTATAAAATGCTAATCCTTCTCACCCTTTTGAAAGTGATGTTCCGACCTTCAACTTATCAAAATATTAGAATTTGACCACCTTAATTGGCTTTTTTTTTGACGTAGTCAACCACCACACCCCCAACCACTTGATTTCTTAGGAGGCTTTGGTTGACCAGAATCATTACAAGCAAAAATAACCATGGATACGATCGAGATCAAAGGCGGATTCAGAATTTTTTCGAGAAATAAATTAATTGTAATAAATAAAAAAGCTATAAAAATTAAAAATTAAAAGTAAAACCATATAGTGAGTTATATAAATTTAAGAGAGTTATATAAATTAGTGGGCTTATAATATTTGAGTTCGGCTAAAGGATGTTGTGTGCTAAAATTTAACAAAGGGGTGAGCTTATATTATATATATATATATATATATATTTTTAATATTGCTAGTAAGTTTTTCAAAATTTTGCCCTGTACTGTAGCTCGCTTTGTCGCCCCTTGGTTCCGCCCCTTGTCAAGACCAACATGGCAACATAACAATGGCGACAAGCATGAATAGTGGTGGCTAGCTGGGTTGGAGCCCACCCCCCAATATTTGTTGCTGCTAATGCCATTGTCATTTTACATCCAGCCTATCTGATTAAAATATTACACTTAAACTTATCAATAGATCGGATTTTGATCCGAATCTAATCCGAATTCAACATATTTTTATTAAATATGAATATAAAATTTTAATTCGATAATCCGATTACAATTCAAATCCATTAATCCAATAATTTAATGGAATAAATATGGATTCAAATATATCCGTTTTGATTTGATATTATATAATTTATATTTGATATTTATTACGTATACTAAATATATATTTTAAATTCTACTCATTTGTGAATACCTGTTGAGACCTAATTAAGTTTTTTTTGAATAAATGTTTTGAAACCTAATTAAGTGAAACTTCCAAGTAGGGTCTTTTGGCAGACTAAATTGTAATTTTAAACTAACTTAATGATCGTAATTATAGAGAAGAAAATCATAGACATAAAGGATTTAGAGTCCTTGTTCACGGCTAGTCTGCTACACATTTCTCTGTAGATTTCATAATTATATAAACTCATTCTAGCTTCTTTTAAAAAGTTCAGATCGAATTGTCTGATTGAATATCCATTAAACTCATAAAATCGGATATGGATTAGATTGTTAACAATCCATCGGATTATCGGATTGAATAATTTTTTTTTAACGGATCGGATCAAATATAAGGTAGTCTGGTCAAAATTCAATCTATTGAGAGTCTAGTTACACCCCTTTACCCAACACCCATTAATATTTCTTCAACACTTAACCCAATAATAATAACTTTATTGTTAAATCACTGTTTAATACATTAATGATTTGTTTCTTGGTTGAACTGGAACTTATATTTGAAATATGTAGCATATGTTGACATGTTGTAGTTTTGTGGACAGTGAATTTAATTTTAAAAGGTTTAGACAAATTTTAAATTTTAGAACTTATTTTTCTAGGTTATAATTAATAGGAATAGCACATCATCAACTGCCGGCGAAGAAAATAAAACTTCTTTTGTCATTCTTTAGAAAGAAAGACGATGTGGATCAATTAAAATAGGACATCCCGACGCCTAAGAGGTTTTATATAATTTTAAAGTCATTTCATCTTTAAGGGGGTTATCATTATTGTTTAATGTTTGCTGTATTAATCTTTTAATTTCCGAGAACTTTAATCATTGGAGTCTTTAATTTTGCTAGTTTAGTAATTAATTGTCTTATGTATTGTCATTAATTTTTCAATGCATTTCAAAACGGAAGCTTAAAGTTTGCAATTAAAATTTCGGTAAAATTAGCCCCTACATTTTCAAGCCAAACACACTACTAATTTCAAATTTTCTTATGCTTGGAGAGGTGAAGAATTTTTTTTTTCATTATAAATTTATTTTTTGGGATTTTTTTAACAAAGTTTTTCTTTATTACCAGTTCACGTGCTCTATGGTAAAATCTTGGATCCATCATTGCTTTGATTCCATCACCCACAACATCAATATACAATCAACCCGTTCTTTAGAAAATGTTATGTGCGTTGATTAGTTTGTCAATGCTATATATATGTGTATGTTATTATCTTATATATGTCATGCCTTGTATAGACCGTAAGTACTATGGATTTTTTATTTTTTATATATACTTATATTATTCTACAATTACACCAAGTTGGTGCGGGCCAAGATAGGTTCGGATTGAAATATACTAACAAGTAAGTCGGGTTCCGGTTTTTTAATATAAAACCTGCCCAGGGTCTATTCGGGAAAATATTAAGGCAGGTCTAGTTGGGCCAAACTGAACTCGTGTCATTGACATGCAAGACTAATTGCCGATGGGGACAATAATCTTATACTCATTAGGATTCAAATTTCGGATGTCTTCGAACCATTCACCCCAACAGATATTCAGTGGCAAACAAAACATGTAATTGAGTTAATAATATAACTCATCTTATATATATATATATATTATGTATCATGAACTGCGAAATCATCCATGTCATTGTAAATATAACTAAGACACTACAATTTTTCACAAACATACACCAATTGGGAATTTGAGATTAATTGCACCTTGAATACACTAAATTGTATTTACCAGGGTTCGAACTCGGGAGGCATTTTGTCTAAAAGATCCTAATTTTATAGGTCGATGTGATATATTTTGAACCGGAAATTTGAGATTAACTGTACCTTGAATACGCTAAATTGTATCTAGCAGGGTTCGAACTCGGGAGGCATTTTGTCTAAAAGACCCTAATTTTATAGCTCGATGTGATATATTTTGAATGCGTTCTTTTTATTTTTTAAAATAATTTTGAGTGTCTACTTTGTCTAAATTAGGAAAAATGAAAGCTGTATCATCTGCAATCAAACAAGATTATTTTCATGGATACGTTATATGTATATAATTGAACAGCTATATGAATTTTTACGTAGGAGAAATCGGACCACTATAGCTCGATTTCTCCATATTTTAGGCGTAACAGCTATATTGAATTGAACAGCTAAATGAATTTTATAGCTCGATTTCTCCATATTTTAGGCGTAACACGTGCTCCAAAAATCTATTATATCCATAGATTAATATTAATCACCTCGTATTTGTGACATATCACAAATTACTAAAATAATTACATATTATAACGTAAAAAAAATCAGGCACAACATCTTTGCACAAATATACGTGAACCGAGCATAATCGAGAATCGAACACAAGTACTGTAACAAAGCCTTACAAAGTATTATATTTCAAACTCAAGACATGTATTTCAGCTAGGTATAACCAATTTACTTTAACAGCCGCCTCCGCCGCCGCCCCCACCGCCACAACCGCCTCCTCCACCCCCGCCGCCACAACCGCCTCCGCCGCCTCCACCATCGCCGCCTCCACAAGCGCTGCCTCCACCACCCATAAAACCATGCCTTCTTCTATGGGGCTTGGACTCACCAGAGTCGCTGCAAGCAAAGATGACCATGGATATGATCGAGACGGACATAACAATCATACAAAACAAGATTATAACACCACCTTCATTTGCTATGCTTCCATCATTTACGGCATCAAAATATAGTCTAGCCATTTGATTTAATTTAAATTACTAACTTTATGCATGAAGTTTTAAAAGAGTGTTGTACATGCAAGCTTTATATAGGCCAAATGCCGTGTTGGAGTTAATATGTTGTTCTATTTTGTCAAATGATTGAATATTCTTTGATAACAATTAATTTGCACGTACGCTTCGAGGATGTTTCTCTCTTTAATAAAAACAATATTCTTTTGACCAGGTTTTAAACAAATTTATACATGTATAGCTTGCTTAGTACGTATATTGCATTATTTGGATAATATTAAGACAAGGTTCATAAATTGGCTGATTATAAATTAAAAAAGAAAATCCAAGTTTTTGAAGAATATTCAACATAAGTGTGTACGAAACTACCAATCTTGTAATCCATAGCAATCAGGATGGAGCTAAAATTTGACTTTTAGGGGTGAAAGTATATGTGGGGCGAATTTTTTTGTCACTAATGTTTAGCAGCACTTTTTTTTTTTGTTTTTTTTTTTTTGCTCTAAAGTCTTTATTAAATATTCTTTTCCCACGTTGGTACTTTTAGCGTGAATTGTTACTACTGTGTCATAACTTGATAACACTATATTTAGTCATTCATTATTACATTTGTTTTGATCTCACGGGCTTGTTTGGTAAGGTTTTTTTTTTTTCAAATTTTAAAAACTCAACTCAAAATCAATTCTATTTTTACGCTTCTCAAAATTTATTTCACTTTATTTTTTCTTTCTAAATTTTTTTTTAAAACACCATAATTTTAAATCCAAAAATCAAAATTAGATAAAAAATATATATTTGAAACCTACTCGTTGCTATAAAATAAGATCTATTGTGACTATTTTTTTATGAGATTTTTTAGTTGGTTGAAAAAAACTCAAACAAAAACCGAATTCATTTTTCAACATACTTCCAAATTCTACCAAACACCATATTTTAAAAACTCAACTCAAAATATCAACCAAACATCACCTACATATTTTTTCAAGAAAAAGTTGCTTTTATTGTAGCAACTAATTAATATTAATATCCAATCTATAACTATGCACAAGATAATAGTCATTACTTATACTTAGGAGGCGATACTTGATTTTTTTCTTATAAAAAATAATAATATTGAGAGGCGAATCCTTGTACATTTAAAAGCTTCATAGCTGAATAATAGCATAGTAGTAAGACAGTGATTTGACGGGATAAAAACATGAATTTTTTTGAAGTTTGATTTTACTTATAATGTTGTTTATGATATTTAAAAACATGCAATCCATTCTTTAAAGTTATGATTTAGTTACAATATTGCCCCTGTAGCAAACGAAGGTTACAGAAAGCTGAGCTGGCGACCTATATATGTGGCACACGTTTTGACGCAATGGATATTGAATCAGCAACAACAAAGATAAAAATAAAATAAAATAAACCCTAAAGTTTAACTTCGCTTGCCATGTTACCCTTAATTTTCTAATTTTGGCAATCCTTCACTTGAAGTTGTTATTCTGTTGTAATCTTCTTCCCCTTGAGCCAAACGGACCTGACGGAAAGTTTACATGGCCATCATATTACTGACTTGGCAGCTGCACGGCACTTGCATTTTTTTAAAAAATATTAAAATATAATACTACTAGTTCTACTAGAATACTACTAAATCACAAGCAATTATACTAATTAATTAATTACTAAACATACCACATATATTTAGGCATATGTAGTTTTTATGCAATTATCCTAAAGTTTGATAATTCTACAAATTTTGTTTAATTGACAAATAACTAACCTAGAGAAGCAAAATTAACAACATACCAAATATATACAAAAAGATGAAAAATAAAAAATGAAGGTGCTCTTGGATCTCTACTAGAATACTACTAAATCACAATCAATTATACCAATTAATTAATTACTAAACATACCACATGTATTAGGCATATGTAGTTTTTATGCAATTATCCTAAAGTTTGATAATTTTACAAATTTTGTTTAATTGACAAATAACTAACATAGAAAAGAAAAATTAATTAACAACGTATCAAATACAAAAAAAATAAAATAAAAAATGAAGGTGCTCTTGGATCTCTTATAGAATACTACTAAATCACAATCAATTATACTAATTAATTAATTAATTAATTAATTATTAAACATACCACATGTATTTAGGCATATGTAGCTTTTATGCAATTATCCTAAAGTTTGATAATTCTACAAACTTTGTTTAATTGATAAATAACTAACCTAGAGAAGCAAAATTAACAACATACCAAATACACTAAAATAAAATAAAAAATAAAGGTGCCTTGGATCTATAATAGAATACTACTAAATCACAAGCAATTATACTAATTAATTAATTAATTACTAAACATACCACATGTATTTAGGCATATGTAGTTTTTATGCAATTATCCTAAAGTTTGATAATTTTACAAATTTTGTTTAATTGACAAATAACTAACATAGAGAAACAAAATTAACAACATACCTAATACAAAAACTAAAATAAAAAATGAAGGTGCTATTGGATCCACATCTTTTGCTTTTCTCTTGTATTAAAAGTTATTATATTTTAATATTTTTTAAAAAAGTGCAAGTGCCATGTCGGCTGCCAAGTCAATAATATGATGGTCATGTAAACTTTCCGTCACTTCCGTTTGGCTCAGGGGGAAGATTGCAACAAAATAACAGTTTCAAGTGAAGGATTGATAAAATTTGAATATCAGGGGCAACATTGCAAGCGAAGTCAAACGTACTTTAGGGTTTTACTTTTTTTTTTATCTTGATTGTTATTGATTCAATGTCCACCGTGTCAAAATGCGTGCCACGTAGGCCGCTAACACAGCTTTCTGCAACCTCCGTTTGTTACTGGAGCAATATTGTAACTAACTCGTAACTTGAAGGATTTTCATGCTTTTATACTAATTCTCTCCAACTCAAACTCAACTCAAATATAGTTGGCAATGCAATGCAAGAAAATGTTGCATGAAGGTGAGTCTAGATTTATTAACTCGGATTATAATGACTCTTGTATCCAAATAATAATTTAATAATACATTTAATTTGCACGCACTATACTAATTCTCTCGCTCCCCTATTCTTTATTTGTGACACTAAAAAATCACGTATTTGGAAATTTAAAACTCATATATGGCACGTGACCTGAATATTTCAGTTTGATCATGTCCGAATTCAAAAACTAAACGGAGTAGGCCGTGGCCAACTGATCTCTTACTAGATCGACTTCAGTTGATCAGAGTTTGCTGCAAGCAAAAATAACTATAGATATATACCATCAAGACCGAGATAACAAACAGGACAAAATTAAACATGAATTATATATAATCTACCCCATTTTTTGGAAAAATAAATAAATGTGGATTAATTTAGTTAGTCTATAAGAATATATATATATATATATATATATATATATATATATGATAGGCTTACATATTTCAATATAGGCCCAGGATATGTCTGTTTTTTTCTTATCTATATCATGACATTAATTTGTGAAGGAAGTTTCTCTGCTAGCTACGTAGTATACCCATCGACTTGGTTATCCGCGTCGTCATTCATCTTCTCAAGGTAACATCACCTTAATTTGACAAAAAACAACCCACCGACACATGAAGCTGGGTCCACCGGTCTCCTCATTCAAGACATAGTTGTTCCCAACTTAAACACCTTTGGGTCATAGTTGTAAGGTTTTATTTTAAAAGGCCTCGCTACTATGCGGTAACACTACCCTACTTATCAACCCTCATTGAGTCCTATAATTTTTCCATGTAGAATCAATAGTTTGAACCAAGTCACCAACTATTCTCGACAATTGATTATTGAAATAGTGGTGGAAGAAAAAACAAGAAAGAAAGAAAAATAAGAAATTTCTTAGTCATGGAATTTCTTGGGCATTAAGTATTTCCTTTACAAGTCAATTTTTATTCTCAACAATTGATTGTTGAAATGGCGGTGGAAGGAAAAAAAGAAAGAAAGAAAGAAAAATATGACATTTCTTAGTCATAGAATTTCTTGGCCATTAAGTATTTCCTTTACCAATCAATTTTCTACAAATAAGAAATGTGCTAGTTGTTCTCATTCCAATTGAGCTTCTAATTACTCCTCTAAATCCTAGTTTTCATATGGCAAATACTAATAATTAATTGAAAATTAGGATATGACCTTGTTTCATGAGCAACTTTAGAACGTAATCCTACCATGTTAGAAAAATATTAAATGAGCCGAAATCTTAGAAACTGGCCTGTTTTTATTGAATTTTACCCGCTGAAATATATCAATCTTTCAAAAATTTCATGATTTTGCCTATTTTGCCCTTCCATGATTTACACGTTTTGGCACTTTTTCCTATTTTGCCCTTCCATGATTTACACGTTTTGGCCGATTGATAGAATACCAATCTTTCAAAATTTCAAAAAACTGTTATAGAATCAACAAAGATATTTGTGAAAGTTCATACCTTCCAGTTCAGTACTTGTGGCATACTTGTGGGACTTGAAGATCACATATTTTAAAATTTAAATTTATGACTGATACATTTATCACAACTTAAATTTATCACTTGACTAATCTTAAATGTTAAAGTTTAATTAAATATATAGTACAATAGAGTTAGCTTTGGTTATATTGCGCAACTACATATATTGATCAATCGATCACCTGTCCTATCAATTCTAGCCATGGTTGCTTCCTAGACCGAAGTTTCGTTAAAAAGAAAAAAAAATATCACGAATTAATTCAAGGCCATGGTAGATTGGTTATGAACTTAATTGTCCCCATGAAATAGAGTTTAGGTTTGTCATAACTGTAAGTTATACTAAGGTTTAAATTTTAGAAACCCCAAATTCAATTACTCAACTTTTATTACAGCATCTCGTACTGCTTGTATGCATACATAATAAAAAAAAAAAAAAAATTTACAAATTTGACATGTATGTTAGCCCTAATTCGTGCGCCGACATAATTGGTTGGATCCTATCCCCTTCTTTCTACTATTGCATTAATAGACAAACAGAAAGATGGAAAAAAAAAGTCACGAATTTACATCTATCTCTCATTTTCTATCTTCATGAGTTGTCCTTTTGTTGACCTTTTCCCAATAAAAGTTATACAAATTTCTTTCCCTTTTATATTTTCGTGATTCAAAAAAAACTCATTTAAAAAATATCTTAAATTTCAGGTGCACAATTTTTTGTATATGTTTTTAAGATTCAAAAAACATTGTCCCTAATTGATTATACAGATATCTGTTACATCAATTTTGTTAAAAAAAATTAATTTAACAAAGAAATTGTCAATTCGATTTGTGAGATTATTATTTTGTGTTTTTATTTTGAATATATGCACTCATGTCTACCAGAAAGGCTTGTAAATATGTCCATTCTGTGGTCCAGTATTGCAAGTAGTTTTTGTAAAACATTGTCTTTTTTGACTCATAAAAAATATTTCACAGTTTTAATCTTCAAAGTACGAATTATCAAGTACAACTCCCATTTAGTCCAAACTGGTAACAAAACCATTGACCAAAAAAATAAAAAAATAAAAAAATTCATAACATAACCGAGGTGTAGTTAAGGTGGAATTGTGCTCACTATACTATGGTTTAATGTTGGATAATAACATTAATCACGTTGTATATGTGACATTAGGTTACGCAATATGCATGCGACTTATATATATATATACAATTTAAATAACAATAATGATAGATAGTTTAATGATTAAATGTGAACTTATAATATTGCTCAAATTAAGTCGATCACAACAAAAAAACATTTTTTTAGAAAAAAAATTTACAGAATCAAAATAAATTTGTGACTAGAGATGGTATTATTATATTATAAAACAATAGCGCCAAAATACTAAATGCATGCTTGCACTAAATTTAAATACCATCGTAGATTATTAGAGAATTGATTTTTTGGCACACCTTTCTGGCGATCCTTAAAAAAATGTCGATTATTTCATTTGTAATAAGCCAATTTATGAATCTTAACTTAATATGTAAATGATGCAATATTATAAATACTTAATTAAGCATGCCAGCTCTGTAGAAATTTCTTTAATTAAAACCTGGTCAAAGGATTTTTTATTTTATTTTATTTTTTTCTAATAATGAGAAACTTCCTAGAACATGAAGTACGTGCTAATTATTATCAAAGAATATTAAATCATTTGACAAAATGGAAGTTTGCGAACAAACTATAGAAAACCAAACATTGCGTTAAACGTATTAATTCCAACACAGCGTTTTCCGATATATTTAAGCTTCTACAACATTTTCTTTTAAACTCCAATCATAATATTAAAAAGTTGGAAATTTAATCAAATGGCTAGACTATATTTTGGGGCTGTGAGTGACGGAAGCATTGCATGTTGATTTTTTTTTTTTTGTCATTTTGCGCCATTTTGAGAGCAATTTTATTTAAAACCAAATGGTTGGTTTTGAAAGGTTATTACGGATTTATGTTCTCCTCCGTGAGTATATTAAGATAGTATATTTATTTGCTTAAAATGGATAACGGGTGAATGAGAAATTGTCACCCAAAATGAACTACTTGAGATGAAAAATGAAATGAAAAGTGTTAAGTCCCGCATTAGAATTTTTGAAAAAAGTTATGAGTTTATAAATGATCGCCTTTCACTAGCTTATAAGCTTTTAAGAAAAATAAAGCTCTTTTTTGCGCATACGAGCGCAGGGGTGCAAACTGTGCAGGGCCGTGGTAGATACTTTAAAATGGTTTTATCTTGGGAGACAGACGCTATAAGTACCTACACGAGTATATGAAAATAAAAACACTAAATAATAATCTCACAAATCTAGTTGACAATTTTTTGTTCATCAATTTTTTTTTTATCTTGTACAAAATTAATGTTTCAAATATCATGATATATAGTAAAATGTTTTATTCTTAATAAACTCACGGTCTTGTGTCGTGTTAGGGTTGCTTCTTTTCCTTATAACATGAAGGTCAGGAATTCGATATTAATGGATGAAGCTTTTTGAAGAAAATGCTAGATTTTCTTAGAGTTGGCTCAATCCAACGCTTATTCTTCGATGATCTAGCGACTCTAAAGTGGGAATACTACTATTTAACTCATTTTTCAAATGATTACTTGATGCATTAGAGTTTTCATCTCAAATTTTAAATTTTTCCTATAAACCCTAGGTTGTTTATGCATCACACGAGTTGGGCTAGATAAAGTTACGATTGAGGGTTGGTATTAGTAGATTATCAATCCTATTGCATGATTGACATCTAATTCCATGGTTTAGCATATATACCTAAAGATTCATATGAACCCACCTTATAGTTATATGAATGACTTAGAAATTTGGGGCTTTTGGGGTTTGTGCATAGTAAATGTTTATTTGGGGTTATAAATGGTAGAAATGCATATATATGACATTAGTTGCAAGTATAGAGCTCTATCTACAGGATTGTCTTCAAAACCCATAAAGGCGAGACTCACACTAATCAATGCTTAGCATGACAAAATGACATGAGAACAATCATATAACTCTTACGTCCTTAGTTTTATGTATATGACACGTAATGAGATATTAAATATCGATAACACACTAATCGGCTATAAATTGAGAATCTAAGTAACGAACAGGCTATAGATGTAATGCGTGATAAACGACGCATATGATGATGAACTAACTGGCCGAATAATTGGAATAATGGCAAGACAATAAGGTCTTGGATAAATGGCTTGATATACGATGATAATAATGAATCGGTTAGCAATTTAATACGAATAGACAAAGGAAGGAATATGAGATAATGATGCTTATGATATATGAATGCTATATGATTGTATCATCGTGTGTATCAATTAATGTTGATTGCAATACATGTGGTGGATGATATGATGATGTATATTGTTGAGAAAGAAATTGGTATATACCTGTTGTTATGATCACATGTATGGGCTAAATGGATTGATGGACCGAGTGCACGGATTGCTACTGTGGCTCGAAGACGGGCTGCTTAATTGCCGTTCCTGGGTGAAAACCCCCAAACGGTGTAAAGGAAAAGAGTTCAGTGAACTCCACTGCATGGTTAAAATTCCACAAAAGGAGAGCCCACTCTAGGTATCTTACTTTTCGACCGACTGTGTGTCCTTGGGATATAGAGTTTCCCCCGGCAAGCGGAACAGGTCCCATGTGCCACTGCTTACCCAAACAATGAGTTTTTCGAGAAGTAGTTGGGTTACTAATGGACATCACCCTGCTATAGTGTTTCCTAGTGTAATTCCTTTCCGGGAGTTGATGGAGGTTTGTATGGGTGTTCTCCTTGTTAACTATTCGGAGTGTCATCCCCGGGAAAATATCCTACATGGGTTATCTTCGAATGACTTACTTGGAGAACCAAGTCCCTGATCCACCTCCCTACCTGGAGGAGATATGTATATGGGCTTTTTGGACCCTTCAGGATCCGTTGTCCTGGGCTTGGTCAGATCACGGGGTAAAACTGAGGGATTATGCTAGATATATGAAACGTGGACCGAAGTGAGATTGTTGATTGTATTGTTGTTATGGATGTTATCATTAGTATTTTATCATATCATATCATATTATATCTTGTATTGTATTGCTAAATTTGTACTGCCTCGAATACGATGTAAATATTGTAAGAACGTATGAGAACACTATTAGACGAATCCTGATACACACTGCAAAACAATTGTCCATTCATAATTTACTAAAACATAAAGTGGAAAGTATTAACACTAATGATCCTTAGGGATATAATGCAGGTGCGTGAACACATGTAATTTAGGGGATAAATGCCTGGATCATAATGAATACAAGTTATTAATAAACAAAGCGGTAATTATAACTAATAGCTTCTAGTGGCTAGAATAGGAATCCTAGTGTGGTTCGGCATGAACTTAAATGTGGACTGCATTGCATAACATGATTTTAAACTATTGTCATATAGTAAAGTATATATTTTCTATAAAAACATGCACGCGCCTGTGTATGCAACCTGTATTTTTTTTAACAAAACTATATAATTCCCATTAAACCCGGATTTGGCTTATCCCATTTTCTAATAGTTTTGCAGGATAGGCTTCGGGGTTGGAGTGCTGTGTATTGTCTAGAAGCCTCTGATGTCCCTAGAACTTTTCAGTCCTTAGATTAAAGACCATGTTGTATAATATTTTGTTTTGTAAAACTCTCTGTATAATATGTGGACTTTGGTTTTGTTGTGTAATTGATGTTTAATGGACTTATATATGGTTTTCATATATGGAGTGGATTTTAGATATGGTTGGTTGTGATTATATTTATTGAAAATGATTTCAAACCTTACAGTTTGGTTTGCTACTTAAATGAACTCCATATGCCAAAATTTTCTAAAACGGGATTTTCTATGGATTGCAGTTCATTTAAGAAAAGTTTTTAAAAATTGTGATTTTATATTTTAAACCCATCGTTGCGCACAGCATCCGTGATTAATCAGGTCCCGGAGATGAAAATCTCAAAACGGGATTCAGGGTGTCACACTCTATCACTTCAAAATCATTTTTAAAAACAAAAAAAAATGTCCAAGAAATCTATATAAATTGTCATTAAAGATAATTTTGGAATGCTAAAGTAGGTGTTTTTGAGACTATTGATTCGAGCTAACTATTTATCCTACATGAGAAAAATGTAGAACTCAATGAGAGTTGATCAGTAAGGTAGTGTCACCGCATAGTAACGATGCCTTTTAAGATAAAACTCCACAACTATGATCCAAAAACGTTTAAGTTGGGAACAATATCGTTATTATATGTGCTAACTGGTAGGCCCAGCCCTATAAGTCAGTGAACACAACGAACAATATATATAAATGTGTCGGTGTATAAAAATGTGCTCAAGACTGTATATGTATATATATATATTTAGCTTCATTAGTTTGAATCAAAATCGATCTTAATCCCTCCACCCAATTTCTGTCAACATTAGCATTAATGCACATATTTAGTAGCCTTCAAGACTCTTTTTTGTCAAACTAAGAAATAGGCGCCTTAATGAAGATATGGTTGTTGGGAATAGTTGGCTTGAATTAATAGTCCCACAGTGAAAGATGTAGAGTTTTAACATGTATTAATAAGAGGGGTTGATCCACTAATTAGTACCGAAACCTTTCGAGAGGAAAGAAATTCTACAACAGTTAAACCAAAACAAGCCAACTTTAATAAAAAGTAAAAATTGTTATTAAAATTTTCTTTTAATTCAGTGCATTCCATCCAAGAATCTTGGGTCCACCCCTGTTTAAAATTAATATCATAATCGAATTAAGTGACTTTGCTTTTATATTTTTATATAGTATAAATTTACAAATTAGATATAGGAGTCTCTATAACTTTAATAGAAAAAAGGTCAACGAAAAAGCAACTCATAAAGATAAGAAAAGAGATGCAGTTGTTTGAGACTATTGATTCGAGCCAACTATTCATCTCACGTGGAAAAATTATAGAACTCAATGAAGGTTGATAGGTAGGGTAGTATCACCACATAGTAGCGAGGCTTTTTAAGATAAAACTCTACAACTATAACTCAAAAGTGTTTAAGTTGGGAACAATATCCTTACTATGTGTGCGAACTAGTGAGCCCAACCCCATGTGTCAGTGAACACAACAAACGTATATAAAAAAATGCGCTCAACACTATATATTTTTTTAGCCTGCGAGACTCTTTTTGTCAAACTAAGAAAGAGGCGCTTTAATGAAGATACGGTTGTTAGGAATAGTTGGCTTGAATCAATAGTCCCACAATGAAAAATGTAGAGTTTTAACATGTATTAATAAGAGAGGTGTATCCACTAATTAGTACCTAGACCTTTTGAGAAGAGAGAAATTTTACAACGGTCAAACCAAAACGAAGTCAAGTTTTTTTAAAAAAAATAATGTTATTATTTCTTTTAATTCGGCCCATTCCATCCGAGAATCTTAGGTCCACCCTTGTTTAAAATTAATATCATTATCGAATTAACTAACTTTGCTTTTATATAGTGATGGGGTAAAATAATAATTTTATCCCTGGCCTACAAAGTTGACACCGATGAAATCTTAGTGACCAATATGGTATTTCAATGAAAAGAAGAGAAAATAATTATTAGTGGGTTGGCCCACATAATCATTAAAGCAAAAGGAGAAGAAAAAATGTTCGGCTTTCGGTGGTTTTGACATTTATTTTTGGTGGAGTTACTTGCTTTTGGTGGATACACTTTCATTTAAATTTGGAAGAAAATTTTCACACCTCACTTACCTCCACTACTCTTTACCAAATTACCTTTTTGCCCCTCATTTTCACCAAATTTATATTTTTTACCATTCTCCATTTACGTATAAATACTTCATCTCATTATTTCATTCCACACACAATTCTTCTCTTCCAACATCATCTTTCTCCTCATACCCCAAAAAAATACCAACAATTCTTATACACTCTCTCCCCAATACATCGCATTACTCATTTTATTAGAATATTTGTAGTCCTAATTCTGTACTTAAGAATAGAATTAGTGAAGTTGTAGACAGAAAGGTCGGTAGTTTGTATTCTCATCTAAGTTGATTGCATTTGAACTAATACAAAGGAAGTACACACAAAAGGAGAACGTACTGCCGAAATAGCATAAGCGCTACCGGAAGAACCTACCTATTAAAAAATGTCATGTGTTCTTCATTGCACCGTATTTATTTTTTATTCACCGATATTTGATTATTGATTGGTTAATTATTTACTTTTAGATTTTGACACCATTATATATTATAAATTTACCAATTAGATATAGGAATCGATATAACTTTAGGATTGATTTTTTGATAATGTATCGTTCCATATCGTACCATTCCAATAGTTCGGTGTACCAAAAATTTGGTATGGCAATGGTAATGAATTTTGGCGTAACGAATTTTTGGTATGGTACACGGTACAATCGGTATGGTACGGTATTGTACCAAATTCACCCTTAATTTAGGGGTAACTTAAAAAGATTATATATTATATAAATTCAGGATTAATTTTAACCACTTTGAAACTCTGTATGTCAAACTTTCTCTTTCTAAATTTACCTTCTTGTTATTTTTTTTTCTTGTAACAAATTGTTTGAAACAAGAATCAATCCTTTGATCGACAATTAATATTAATATAAATACTTTTATAAATTAGTAGTGTAATACTTATTACTTACATGTTGGAGATGGCAAATACTTAGATTTTTCTAAAAGAATTTTGTGCGGACGAAATTATAATCTTAAAATTTTACATATTTCATAACTAAATACTAATATAATAGTAGAAAATTTTAAATCTCTGCGGAGCGTTTTCGCTCCCGATCATCCAAAATCCTAATAGTGTTTGACTAATGGAATCAACAATGCAAGAAAATGCAGCATAAAGGTCAATCTGGCTAGATTTACTGACTTGATCAGAATATTCTGACTCTTCTTGTATACAAATAGTTATAACTTCTATTTACTCCTCTAAATCCTGGTTTCTTTTTTTGCAAATACTAATAACTAAACTTTTCTTGTATACGAATAGTTATACAGTCATTGATCTTCTATTTACTCCTCTAAATCCTGGTTTCTTTTTTTGCAAATACTAATAACTAATAGAAAATTAGGATATGGCTTTGTTTTGTGATTGAACAACTTTAGACCGCAACTCACTACGTTAAAAAAACAAGAAATTAGCCCAAATCTTTAAAATTGGCTTGCTTTTATTGAAAATATATCTATTTTTATTATTTATATATCGTATATCTCAGCGTTTTTTCCTAGCTATTTTTCCCTTTCATGATTTTACATGTTTTGGTTGATTGATAGATAACATCTTCAATCTTTCAAAATTTTAAAAAACTGTTATGGAATCAACGAAGATATCATTAGTAAGATTTATTGACTTTACAAAGTGTTGGAAAAAATGGGTAATAAAGTTTTTTTAACCATTTTGAGCGTAATTTTAAACGGGGTTTTACACTCGGTTGTAAAATGGAATTATAGATTCTTATTCTCCTCTGTGAGTACATCGAAATCATATTTTAGTTTGCTCAAAATGGATATGGGATGAATGAGAAATTGTCACCCAAAGTGAGCTACTTGAGATGGAAAAGTAGAATGAAAAGTGTTAGTCTCACAGTGGAATTTTATGGGAAAAATTATGAGCTTATAAAGGATCACCTTTCATTAGCTCATAAACTTCTAAGAAAAATAAGGCACTCTCTCTTGCGCATCCGGGCGCAAGAGGGTTGCAAATCACGGACCGAATTTAACTTGACATATAGGCTTGGCTTGTGTGCCCTCACACTTGCGGACACGAATGCCGCGCAGGGTCATGTTTTGCACCCGGAATGAAATTAGTTTTTTTATTTTCTTCTCCACAAGTCCCTCCATACGCACTACTAAACATTCTTTTCGTCTACTTGGTGATATTGTTCAAACATTGATTCAGTTCGTCGTGAATAACACATACTGTGCTTAAGGTAGATACTCTAACCGGTTTTATCCTGGAAAATAGAGATTCAGTTCGTTGTGAGTAACACCTGCTGCGCTTAAGGTAAATACTCTAACCCGTTTTATCCTGGGAAACAGACGCCGTAAGCAACCTCTAAGCACCACCGGCGAGGCAGCGTAACTGTTTTAAGGAAATTGTGTGGTACACAAGACTCGAGTCGATTTTCTTTTCAAATTTTTGCATTTACTGATCGTCAATTGTGTTAATACACGGAATTCTCTAACATAAAGTCCATACTTTCCAGTTCGGTACTTGTGGCCTTACTTGTAGTATTTGAAGATCACATATTTTAAAATTTAAATTTATGACTATATTTTGTGAGACACTTATTATAAATTAAATGTCACTTGACTAAACTTAAATGGTTAACGTTTAAATGTATATAGTACAATAGAGCTAGCTTTAGTTGCATTGCACAACTAGATTGGTCAATCACTTGTCCTATCAATACCTGGCCATAGTCAGTGGCGTAGCTAGAAAAATTGGTTAGTTGGATGACGCGTTATTCTTTATTTGTCTTAAATTAACATTCAACATTTTCTTTTAGAATGCATTAAAATAAGAATATGATTTTATTTTTGGAACACAATCAGTGTAAGAAATTACAAAAAAAAATGTTGTATCAAGAGTTAATTATGTTGATATTTTTTTCTTTGAGATGGATGCAGATCATGTTTTGACTCCATATAGTGATATTTTTCTCTAAACTATGTGGAGTCAAGTAGTGTTAAATATACACATAAATTTGTATGATCCCAAAAATTTACTTATACTCTCTTGCATTTATTCACCCTAAGCCAAGTGAACCCAAACTTTTGAAGGTGGTGCCACCTGGCCATGGTTGTTTCCCTGACCAAAGATTTCTAAAAATGTAAAAAAAAAAAAATCACAAATTGATCCAAGGCAATGGTAGACTAGTTATGAATTTGTCCCTATGAAGCAGAGTTTAGGTTTGTCCTAACTGCAAGTTGGCTATACTACGGTTCATAGTTTGGAACCCCAAATTCAATTACTCAACTTTTATTAGGGTATGCATTTTGTACCACTTGTGTGTATATAATAATGAAAAATAGAAATTTGGGATATATGTTGACCCTAATAGCTAAATTTGTGCGGCATGCATATAAAGAGTTTGAGTAAAGGTAAATCGGTTAGCTTGTTCCTATGTGAATAACCTACTTTTAGTATAACGCTATAGTTTGAATCCCTGCACTAACATTAGTAGGATCCTATCCCTCTATCTACTATTGCATCAATAGACACAAAAGAAAAAAAAAAGTCTTGAAATTAAAGTTCAAAGACACCGCTAGTTTCCTCCGGCCCAGGCTCCCCCACACCCCACCTCCAACCCCATTCCAACCACCTCTCTCTCATTTACTTTTTTCATGAATTGCCCTATTGTTGACATTTTTCAATGAAAGTTGTATAATTTTCTTCCCTTTATATTTTTAAGATTCAAAAAATTTATTTAAAAAATATCTTAAATTTTAGGCATATAACTTTTTATGTACATTTTCAAGATTCAAAAAATATTGTCCCTAGCTTATTATATAGATATTTGATACATTAATTTAAAAAATGATTTAACAAAGAGAATCTGTGAGATTATTATTTAATTAGTGTTTTTATTTTACATACACTCGTGTCTACAGAAAGCCTTGTAAATATATCCATTATGTGGTCCAGTCTTCCAAGTAGTTTGTTTGTAAAACAATATCTTTTTTGACTCATAAAAACTATTTTGCAGTTTTACTCTTCAAAGAACAAATTATCAAGTATAACTCCCATTTGGTCCAGAAAAATATAAATGGTAACATAACCGGAGTGTGGTTCAGGTGGAATCGCGCTCACTATACCATTGCTTAAAGTTGGATAATAATGGTAAGAGTGCTGGTAAAGTCACCCTCTATTTCTAGTCCATATATTCATTATTATAAAATAATAAGGGTGCCTTAATTAGAAATCTCTCTTTCCTTCATCCTTTTTTTTCAAGAGTCATTTGGGTTTTGGGGTCCATAGTTTTTATTTCTTGGACTTTGAGGTCCATCTTTGACAGAATTATGAGTCAAAGCAAAAAAAAGGGTTAGTCAATGAATTTATTGGCCTGATGTACCTATTTTGCCCCTTACGTAATTAAACAAAGCAAAGCAAAATTTGTTTTGGACCCCAAAACCAAATAACATCAATTTTATTTTTGACATAAATCTGCTCTCTCTCTCTCTCCCTCTCTTCCATTTTGGAAGTTACCAAGCTGTTTATTTTAATTGAATTAAATTTGATTATTTTGAGTTTTCTTATCACCTGTTCTTTTAAAAGGCTTTAAATTTTCCCTAGTAAAATATGAACCCTTGTCATTTTGTACGTTGGTGCATGGGACAAGATTAGTGTACGTAGTGAAATTTGTGAGATGGGTTAATTGGTTGGTTAGGAGATTTTAACATGTATTTTGGTTTTGCTTTAGAAACCAGAGAACTCATTGAAACGGATACATTTGTAATGTTTGAACTTCACATTTTTGTAGCTATATCACAAGATTTTGATGCATGGGATGTTCCAATTCCTTTACATGGTTCTTTATTTGTAGTATATATATATATATATGCACACATATACATATACATAATGAGTAGATTGTTTCTTATAAGAAATTTATGGAGTTGATCATTTAATGAGTAGATCATCATCATAGAATTTCATCAAAAATGCAATTTAATTAAAAGTGGGTGCAATAAAAAAATTATCATATATGGATTTTTTGAAAAAAATCGGTGGATTAAAAAATCTGCCTATTATCGAGATCATGCTCTCTACCAGGAATGTCGCTAATGTCAATGTCAATTTATTTATCAAAATTTTCGCTAATTTAATCCACCCATCGCTGTTCACTAAAACTTAAAGGGGTGTATTCAATTCATATTTTAAAATATTTTAACTAACTTTTTAAAATCTGTGAATTTTATTAAGTCCATGGATTGTTTTAAATCCTTATAGAATTTAACATATTTTAATGCATGGATTCTTTTGGATTTATGCAGATTTTAAGAAATCCATAGATTTCTACATATTTTAATAATTCCATCAAAAAAATAAAAAAAATCAAAAAACAAATAATAAATAAGTTAATTACAAGTTTAATGTAATATTATAAAAAATGTAAAGACAAGTCTAAAGTAACATTCAAACATTATTATGATTATCATAACCCTCTTCATTTTCATTGTTATTCTCTTGATTTCCATTCTCATTATTTTGTGGCTGCCTATTTACTAAAACAATTTAAGGAGACAATTTTTTATGATTTTCTTACCATTGTTTAATTGAATTTTACACTTGATACTATGTTTTGTTTATATGTTAATATTTTTATTTCATACTAATTATTCAATTCTAGTATATATGTATTCATTAATGGACTCAGTGACATTTGTAAAGCACCACAACCGCATGCAATGCACGTGCACAAAAACTAATTATAATAAAAAATCAAAAGATAAATAATAAAATGATTTTGGTTACAACTTTAAAGTAATAAGCAAATTATAAATCCGCTGCAAACGGTTTGGATCGAGTCTAAAATCCCAATGGATTGGGTTTTTTTTTGCCCTTTCTATTCAATTTTCATCTTCTATCTAAAAAAAATTCAAAAAATGGAAAAAATAAAAAAATTAAGGGTGTGACATCTATATAGTTTCGAAAGAATATGATTATTTGGATAATTAAAACTTTGAGAGTATGAGTATTTAAATAAAAAAAGGCTTTAGATAGAGTGAATGAATTAGAGGGATTTAAATAAATTATAGAGACGAAGAAAAAATAATACATAGGGTTGGGAAAAATAAGAGATTTTAGATAACGGTAATGGAGTGAAAGAGTTTAATAGATTATAGACACAAGAGTAAATAATGCCTAAGGTTAGGAGAAACATGGAAAAGAAATCCGTTTGAAATCTTTCGTTTGAAGAGAAGATTTGTTGGTGGATTTCTTATTCATAAAAACATTCTTAAATCCATCAAAATCTATCCACTTAAAAAATCCTTCAAATTTTATTAAGTTTTGAATACCATAAGATTTTAAAAGACTATTTTTAATCATAATTGAATATCACAAGATTTTAAAAGCCTTTTTTGAATCATAATCGAATACCAAAAGATTTTAAAAGACTTTATAAAATCTCAATTGAATACCCATGGACTTTTAAATTCTAAAAAATCATATAAAATCTAAATTGAACACATCCCCCTAAGCTGATGATTGAATCCGCACGCACTAGCTTAAGGACAGGTTTAATTTACACTTGATGCATGTGTTACCTAATGGCATTTTGGCTATAATATGCATGAATTAGTGCCATAAATTTTATTCTAACATTGAAGGGTCTAAAATGTTATATATTTTTACAGTATTTTAACTTTCATAATTGCATGTGTGATAATGATAAATGATTGTACTTCTGGTACTAGCTGTTGAATGTTGAAATTTTAAACTTTTATTTAGGTGGACTTGAATATAACAAGACCTAGATTGTATGATTAATTAAAATAAAAAGCTTGGTAACTTCCAAAAAAAAAGAGAACTCTGTCAAAAATAAAATTGATGGTATTCGATTTTGGAAAATAAATTTTGTTTTGGTTTTTTAATTACCTAAGGGGCAACATAGGTACATTAGGCCAATAAATTCATTGACTAACTCCTTTTTTGCTTTGACTAACAATTATGTCCAAATGGACCCTAAAGCCCAAGAAATGAAAATTGTGGACCCCTAAATCAAGATTGCCAAAACTATGGACCCCAAAATTCAAATGAGCGTTATTTTCAATCCAATTCTAAACACAAAAACAACTTCCTTGTTTATTTCTTTTTGGCTTCCTTTATTCCCTTCTACCATAGAAAATTATATCTCATATTATTTCTGCAATAACACTAACATAAATGTCATCAAAAGAGTATCCAAGTATGAAATAAAAACCTATTTACAACTCAAACGAAAAATGTTTAAATGAAGTTTTATACTAATTAGATTGTGTTTATTGAATGTAAATATTAGGTCAAGAAATCGTTATTTTCAAAATCCAAAAGGATATATATATATTGAATTAAAAATGAAATAGCTAGTTAAGGCACTCTAGTTATTTTTTAATAATGAGTGTGTGGACTATAAATTAAGGGTGCCTTTACCAACTCCCTAATATTAATGACGTTGTATATGTAACACTAAATTAGTCTGCCCGCATGATGCATCTGTGACTTCTATATGTATAATTTAAATAACAATAAAGGAAAAAGACAAATTAAACCCTGAAGTTTGGGCATAGATTCAATTTCTCCCCCGATGTTTCAAAGCCCTCAATGTCTCCCCTAACATTATATAGTTGGTTCAATTGAGACCTTGACTCTAACTCTGTTAATAATTCCGTCCAAATATTTTATACTTAACCCCCTAAAACTTTAAAAGTGACACTAAACTCCTTAGTTTATATTTATATTAACTTTTAAACCCACCATTGGTATATATACAAATAGACCCTTCGACCACCTTCACTGGCACAACACCACCACAATCTCCACCTCTTTCTCTCTCTAAACCAACTCACCCACCACTGCCCCACCCTCCCTTCTCCACCATTGCGTTTCGCTCTTTCTCTCTCTCTATATATATATATATAACATCTCCATCAACAAAACAAAACAAAAAACGCAAGCTAATCCTCCCCACCATTACTTCATTCTCTCTCCACTCCATCTCTCGAAGTATATATACCCACTAAATATGAGATGAGGATTGTGGGTATATATATATTTAGATCGATGGGGGAAGAGAGAGAATGAAGTGCTAGTGGCATATCTCGAAATATGTATATACCCACTAAATATGAGATGAGAATTGTGGGTATATATATATTAAGAGAGGTGGGAAAGAGATAGAATGAAGTGGTGGTTCATGGGGAGGTTGTCGGAGGTGGGGAGGATTGGTTTGCATTTCTTCTTTTTTGTTTTGTTGATGGATATATAAATATATAAAGAGAGAAATGCAATGGAGGAGAAGCCGTTGATGGTGGAGAAGGGGAGGGTGGGGCGGGGCGGGGCGGGGCAGGGCGGTGGTGGGGTGAGTTGGTTTAGAGAGAGAAAGAGGTGGAGATGGCGGTAGTGTTATGCCGTTGAAAGTGGCTAAAGGAGCTAGGGGGAGGGTGTATACATATCAATGGTGGATTTAAAGTTAAAAAAATATAAATTAAGGAGGTTTAGTCTCACTTTTAAAGTTTTAAAGAGTTAAGTGTAAAATATTTGGATAAGATAATTAACAGAGTTAGAGTCGGGATCTTAATTGAACCAATTATTAACATTATGGGGGATATTGAGGCTTTTGAAACATCATGGGTGTGAGAATCCGCAAATACAACCCCCGAGTTTCGCCCCGTTCTTGGGCATCTGAAACGTCGGAAAGGATTCCGTCGTTCCATTTGCTTCATTGTGTTGATAATTCAATATCGGGTGTCCCTCTATCCTATTACGAGAAAACGAACAAAAAGGGTCGTGTATAAGGAAATGCTACAGATAAGCCTTTCTCTACACGTTTGTCTTCAAAACCAGAATTCTATAGGGTTCGGAAACTATGTTACGGATTGGAAAGGTGTTAAGCACCCGTTCCACCCTTTCGGTCTCTAGTGGTCTTATATGTTTATTTTATGTTGAAAAACTTGGATGCTTTTATTGACAGTCTACTACTTTCCAAGTGAAAACCCTAATTTATGGGAAAAACGGGAAAATGAATGAAAACCTTTGTGTTCCGAGATCCGATATTTTATTTTTTCAAAAGAGGTAAATACAAGTGTCAAAAGCCTTTTATTTAAGAGAGAGAGAGGTTCCCGTTTCATTTCCTTATATAAATGACGGTTTTCTCGGGTTTTAATTCCTTTTGGAGAAGTTTGGATCTTGTATCGGAACTAATTTAATATAGAATTAGAACTCTTGAGGGGAGTTTTACCAGACATATCATAGTTTATGGAAGAGACAGGATATACCAGGTTTTTAATTCCTAAGTAAGTTTTACCAGTCCGGATTTTGAAAGCAGAATTTTATCCGGATGATAATGTACTTACTCTTCTGGTTTTGTAAATAATTTTATCAGGGTCCCTTGTTTTGAAAACAGTAGACTATTTATAACTTGGCAATAAGTTTGTTCAAATAAAACGTGGATAGAACAATGGAAGTAAAACAAGTACATAGATATTTAATTTTTTAATACTAGAAGGGACTTTCTTTACCTTCCCGACGAGAATAATAAGGAAAAAAATATAATACGGCAGATAGATCTCCGGCGATAATAATCTTTTCCTTCTTTAGATATTTTCGAGAATTCGATTCCAGAAGCGGGACACGTCGAGTGTTGAGAATGGATTCGATAATTCTTCAGAGATAAAATGATAATAGAAAATGCTTGATGAAAGACTAAAAAATCAGATATACGCTAATAATTTCTCAATCCCAAATCGCTGCCCCTGAACCCTTGGGGGGTGTTGGCCTATTTATAGTGGTGGGAAGAGTATGTTGCGCGACACTTCACCAGAAAGGGCATGTGTTGCGCGACGATGTGTACCATGTCGCGTGACAAACGGCTGAAGTGATGTTTCTGACAGACTGATTTGTCAGAGAGTGGATGGTCTGGGTCAGAGGGGTTTGTCGTACGACATAAGTCAGATTGTCGCACGACATACTAATTTGTCGTGCGACAATTTCTCTTAAAAATAGGTTTGTTTGGGTGACAAACTCTTTCAGGGCAGTTTCGGGTGCTCGGGTGGGTCCCGGACTCCAAAAATAATACTTCTCGAAGGTCGTTAGGGTTATTGCGGGGGTCATGGATCGGGGTGTCTACAGACCCTCTCGACTCAAGATCCTTGCTTGCAAGGAATTGAGGTGACTGGAAGAGACCATGGTCCATGGGTCCCGCAAGAACTCTAAGGAAGTGTGTGTAAGCAAAAAATGTTCGTGAATGCCTCCGGAGAGGGCTTGTGTTACCTCATTGCCTTTTTCGAGGACTTTCATTTGCTCCACTTGCCTTAGATGGGTGGACTACCATTGCTCCACTTGCCTCAGATGGGAGGACTACCATTGCTACACTTTGCCTCTCTGGGAGGGCTTTTTGATCTTTTCGCCTCATGTGGGAGGACTACCGTTGCTCCACTGTGCCTCTCTAGGAGGGCTTTGTTCTTCTCGCCTCATGTAGGAGGACTACCATTGCTACACTGTGCCTCTCTGGGAGGGCTTTATTCTTCTCGCCTCATGTGGGAGGACTACCATTGCTCCACTTTGCCTCTCTAGGAGGGCTTTGTTCTTCTCGCCTTATGTGGGAGGACTACCATTGCTACACTGTGCCTCTCTGGGAGGGCTTTGTTCTTCTTGCCTCATGTGGGAGGACTACCATTGCTCCACTTTGCCTCTCTAAGAGGGCTTTGTTCTTCTCGTCTCATGTGGGAGGACTACCATTGCTACACTTTGACTCTCTGGGAGGGCTTTATTCTTCTCGCCTCATGTGGGAGGAATACCATTGCTACACTTTGCCTTTCTGGGAGGGCTTTGTTCTTCTCGCCTCATGTGGGAGGACTACCATTGCTCCACTTTGCCTCTCTAGGAGGGCTTTGTTCTTCTCGCCTTATGTGGGAGGACTACCATTGCTACACTGTGCCTCTCTGGGAGGGCTTTGTTCTTCTTGCCTCATGTGGGAGGACTACCATTGCTCCACTTTGCCTCTCTAAGAAGGCTTTGTTCTTCTCGTCTCATGTGGGAGGACTACCATTGCTACACTTTGACTCTCTGGGAGGGCTTTATTCTTCTCGCCTCATGTGGGAGGAATACCATTGCTACACTTTGCCTCTCTGGGAGGGCTTTGTTCTTCTCGCCTCATGTGGGAGGACTACCATTGCTACACTTTGCCTCTCTGGGAGGGCTTTGTTCTTCTTGCCTCATGTGGGAGGACTACCGTTGCTACACTTTGCCTCTCTGGGAGGGCTTTGATCTGTAAAAAGAAAATTGCCTCTGGGAGGTCTTTTTGTGAGTACTTTTGCCTCTGGCGAGGGCTCGTGCTCGTGATTTGCCTCGAGGAGGGCTTGTGTTGTACTCTGGTGAATTTGGTTGTCTCTCTTAGACTGCTAGAGTGAGAGAAAGAGAAATTTTGCGAGGGTGAAAAGAGTTTCTCAGGAGTTTAAACTTTATCCGGATGTCCTTTTTCCCGTATCTTTCTGAAATTTTACTCTTATGTTTTCCTCGAGTGAGGATACTTCTTTTTAGAAAGCAGTTTTCGAATTCCTTCTGCTCTTTGCGGAGTGATGATTCGAAGTTTTTCCAAGTCATCTCTTCTGTATCGTGCTGAAAAGAAAATTTGCATGAAAGGTCAATCCCTGATCTCTGGTTTTTTAGTCCTTACTTTTTTGTGGGCCCACATCGTTTTCTGTTTTTCGATATCCTTATTTCTCCCTCTTTTAGGAAAGACTTTTCTTGGCCTTCTCTGTTTTTGACCGAGAGTCCCTTTTATCCCTTTGTTGTGATCAGGAGCCTTACTCACGCAAAACGAAGCCCTGAGCCGGTTTTGGCCTAGATGTCACTTTTGGTGTGGCTCTCCCTGTCACTCTACATTTCTGTTTCTCTCGCTCACTCTGGGTGCTCATGCGGTTTCCTTCTCTTTTCTACTTTTTCAATTTTTTTCTACTCCCGTCTTATTATGGTATTTTCTTTTTCTCATTGACGGTTTCGGTTTTTTGGGAGATCAGAGATTCCTTTAACTGATGTATTTTGTTCTCGCATTTTCGGAGAGATGACTTGGAAGTCTTTTCCTCGAATTTTTATCATGGGAGTGTGGTATTCAGAAAGGTTTCCGAAAATTGCTTCTCTGAAGTGTTCCTACAGGAGACAAAAATGAGACAAAGGTCAAAAAATCAGGGGAAGGGACCAAATGCCGCGCGACATCTCGGTTTAGAGGTGTTTGTCGCGTGACAAAGAGCCCATTTATTGCGCGAAAAGCTGAACCAGTATATAAACCCCTTGCTGAGCTCATTCCACCTCATTCTCTCCTTTCTCTTTCTCTCTCTAGCTCTCTTTCTTTCTTCTCTCAAGCGCGGAAGCCCTGCCGTTTTTTCTAATTTTCCGACTTTCTTCATTGTTTTACTCATACGCAGATGGATCCTGCACAGCCAGATAGACTTGAAGGTGACCAGGAGGAGGTCACCTTTACCGATGCCTAGGGAGTTCTCCGGTGCAGCCTTCACCGTGATGACTAGGCGGACCTTGACTGGTACGGTGAGGACGGGGTGGACCGCGTTCGGGCAGTGGTCTACCGAGACGTTACTCGGGCTGCTCCAGTCCTAGATGTTCCTTGGCTCTTGATGGAGCCTGTTTCTCATAAAATCCTTCACAATCTTTGGTATGTTTTCTCGAGATTCCTTTCTTTCGTGTATTTATATTTTGTTCTATTATTTATGTCGTTTTCTGTATGTATTTAAACATTTCTCATGTTAGTATGCGTGTCTGCCTATAAATAGCGTCCGATTTAGTGAACACATACTTTTACTTGTGATACCCTTTTAGGTTTAGAAAATTACATAATTTCCCTTTATAACCCTATAACTCTCATAATTACACCAAAGTATCATCAGGTTTGAAAAATTACATAATTTACCCCTATAACCCTATAACTCTCATAATTACACCAAAGTACCCTCATGTTTGGAAAATTACATAATTTATCCCTATAATCATATAACTCTCATAATCACACCAAAGTAACCTCAAGTTTTGGAAAATTACATAATTTACCCTCGTAACCCTATAACTCTCATATTTACACCAAAATACCCACAGGTTTTGAAAAATTACATAATTTACCCTCATAACCTTATAACTCTCATAATCACACCAAAGTACCCTCAGGTTTTGGAAAATTACATATTTTACCCTTATAACCCTATAACTCTCATAATCATACCAAAGTACCCTCAGGTTTTGGAAAATTACATAATTTTCCATGTAACTCTCATAATCACACCAAAGTACCCTCAGGTTTAGGAAAATTACATAATTTACCCTCATAACCCTATAACTCTCATAATCACACCAAAGTACCCTCAGGTTTTGGAAAATTACATAATTTACCCCTATAATCCTATCACTTTCATAATCACACCAAAGTACCATCAGGTTTGGAAAATTACATAATTTACCCCTATAACCCTATAACTCTCATAATTACACCAAAGTACCCTCATGTTTGGAAAATTACATAATTTATCCCTATAACCATATGACTCTCATAATCACACCAAAGTAACCTCATGTTTTGGAAAATTACATAATTTACCCTCACAACCCTATAACTCTCATAATCACACCAAAGTATCCTAAAGTTTTGGAAAATTACATAATTTACCCTCATAATCCTATAACTCTCATATTTACAGCAAAGTACCCTCATGTTTTGGAAAATTACATAATTTACCCTTATAACCTTATAACTCTCATAATCACACCAAAATACCCTCAGGTTTTGGAAAATTACATATTTTACCCTCATAACCCTATAACTCTCATAATCATACCAAAGTACCCTCATATTTTCGAAAATTACATAAGTTACCCTGTAACTCTCATAATCCTACCATAGTACCCTTAGGTTTTGGAAAATTACATAATTTACCTTCATAACCCTATAACTCTCATAATTACACCGAAGTACCCTCAAGTTTTGGAAAATTACATAATTTACCCCTATAACCCTATAACTCTCATAATCACACCAAAGTACCCTAAGGTTTTAGAAAATTACATAATTTACTCTGATAACCCTATAACTCTCATAATCACACCAAAGTACCCTCAGGTTTTGGAAAATTACATAGTTTACCCTTATAACCCTATAACTCTCATAATCGCACCAAAGCACCCTCATTATCCTGTATTTACATTTATATCTCCGTTTTGTTGTCTGCAGTGGGTTGGCCGAGGTTGGGATTCTCCCAACACTATTTCTTTAGAGTGCACGACAGGCACCGGGCCCTGTCCAGGAGTTGCTCCTTGCGACTTCGTTTGGTCCTCTTTTTGACGCCCTCCCGGAGCAGGTATCTAGGAGGCGGTGTTGGTGTCAGCTCTGGCCTCTCACTAGTGGGACACCACTCACACTTTTCATTGGAGTTGGGGGGAGATGACGATGACCCCCCTGGATTTATTTGCTCTGACCGGGATTCCTTCGGGGGGTCCCTATCCAGATTGACGTCCCCTTACGTCTGACGGTAGAGGGTATCGTTGGTGCGTCAGGATGGTTTTCGGAGCGACGGAGTTCTGGTGACACGATACCTCGGGCAGTTTTGGTTACGCGTCTGGCCACAGAGAGAGCCCGACTAGTCTCTTCAGGGGTGCCGATGACCCGACATGAGGCACGCCAATACGCACGTGTTCTTCTCCTGTTGATGCTCCATGATTTGCTCGAGGCCCAAAGGGGGACATGGCCCACCTTTGGTGGCTGCCCTATCTTCAAGATTTTAGCATTATGTTCGATTACGACTGGGGCGGATTTATTATTGTTGTTCTTTATGATGCTATGGACAAGTTTCCCGTCATTTGGCCCTGAACGCCAAGGGCTTCTCATTGCTGTGGGAGGTATAAATTTCTGCCCTTTCATCTTTGCTTTAGTTTTCATTTTATTTTGCTGATTGTTGTTAATATTCTTGTGTCTTCTTCCTTTTCTCAGAGTTGGTTCGTGGCTTATACCCGTCTGGGTCATACCCAGGTGGATCTCCTCGTTGAAATTGAGGATCAGTTTCCCCTTCTCCACCGATTTATTGCGGGAAACTACAGGGCTTCCTATGTATATCGAACCCGGGAGACTGGAGCTGCTGCCGTCTATGACCTGTTGGAGGAGCAGGTAAGTATTTTAGTATTCTCTCTTTAAAATAAATAAATAATAAAAAAATAAAAATAACTGAATGAAGTTTATTCTCTTTTCAGATTGAGTAGGCCCCTTGTGGCGATCTGGGTCTTCATTTTGGATATGGCCGTGCTCTGACCGCCTCGAGGACCAGGTGGCTTATCAGGGATGAGTACGGCCTTCACTTTTATTTGGACGAGAGGGTCATTTGCCAGCATACACCGGCCTAGTGGCCTCGAGTTCCTTTATTCCCGCCAGTTCTGATGAGGCGGATAGGCGAGATCGACTCGGTGACGGTGTAGGCTTTGGTTAACGGGCTTGGCTTTTAGACGTTTACCGAGGAGGGTGACTACACTGCCTTCGATGCTCGTTATTTGATGAGGGAGCGAAAGGGGACTCGAGGGAGAGTTTTCTACGAGAGGTACCGAGCGTTGGGAGGCGATCCCAACTACATACGAGGATAGACCCATTTGTCCAGGACGGTCCTCGGCCATCTGTCATATGTCCCCGATTAGAGGGACAATATCCTGGATTCTGACGATGAGGACCCCGAGAGGGAGAGCGGTATTCCTGCTGCTGCCGAGGGCGGAGACGATAGACCCGAGGGAGGCGAGGGAGGTGGGGCATCAGCGGTTCCAGAGCAGCCGCCTCAGACGACGCCTATGGAGGAGTAGCGTGCTGAGGGTTTTGAGTTTTCTACCGGTTAGTCGGTATCTCCGGGGGTCGTTTTTGATGCTGCTGAGGCTACTGAGAGAGGGGGAGCAGCTTTTTCTGAGCGGTCCTGGGAGCCTGAGGACTTCGGGGCCGATTATGAGCAGTTTGGGCGGACCGCTCCTGCTGCTGTGGCCACTCCTTCTAGCGGTGTCCCGCCTCTGGGAGCGACGGCTATTGCGGATCCTCCGGGTGTCTGTACATATGCCACGCTGACCCCTCTTCCATCGACTGCCATGGGCCCTTCGGCCCGATCTCCTAGACTTGGTGGCTCTTCTTCTCGGTCTCCCCTGTTCCCGATCCGTGAGGAGGGTGGGTCTACTTCTGCGGTGGTACCGACGAGTCCATCCGTTCCTCTGGTTGACATCCCATCCCTTCCTCGGGATATTATTTACGTTGGTGCTGGTCTTCGCCGTTATACCGTGCTCGAGTATCCTTTATCCGAGGATACTTTTGATTATCTGGGCGGCCGCATGGGTGATGAGGTACGTCCCTTCATTTCTGTTCTCTAATGTTCTTTCATATCTGTTTATCTTAAAATGTGCTAATTCCCTTTCTTATGTCTTTTTCCAGTGGGTGAGCGTTCGTGCAGCAGATCTGAGAGCTCTCCATGCCCAGTATCTCTACAACTGGAACCTCCTTCAGTTCATTGGTCGGGACCCCACAGCTTACATGCGTGACAATCAGAGGGCGATCGACGTGTTCCTACGGGTAGATGACCCTCTGTCTTTCTCTCGAGCTCGAACGGAGTCTCGGAGGAGCAGTAGCCGGACCTTCAGGCATTCACGGTCTTTGGTGATTCGCCCTACAGCTCCGATTCAGTCGACGGGGCTCTCTCAGGCAGCAGTTTCTTTTCGTTTGGACATTCTGGTGGTCGATCCTACTCCCGGAGAGGGTTCGAGTGATAGTGGGAGCGCGTCGAAGCGCGCTAGGGTAGACTAGTCTTTCTTTCCTGCACTCTTAGTTAGTTTCAAACAGATATATAGTTTTATTTTTAGACAATATACAGAGATTTTGTTAGTAGTTCCTTAGTTTTTGAAAACTATTTTTTTATTTGTTTTTATGAAATTCCTTACTTATGTTGGTTATATATATATTCCCTATCTATGATATAATTATATGAATCAATATTTTTAGGAGTCATACCTTGCAACGCGATGGTACTTAGAGTCCCTGCAAAAGAATATAGTGAGTACAAATACATACAAAAGTGATTCTTTTGGCAAAAATGACTCTTACGTGTAAAAAAAGTAAAAAAATAGTGTATTCCAAATAGGATTATCGCGCGACAATCCCTCCTGGTTATGGGTTTGTCGCGCAACAAACAGGTACATGAACCTCTTTTTTTGCTATAAATACACCCATCTTCCTTCTTTCATCCCCACACCTTTCCCAAATGTCTTCTTATCGTACAAATTTTGATTTTTCTTATGTTGAAGTTCGAGATGCTCTGGTATCTTCTAAGAATGGCTTGAATTTTGGTGCATTCAGTCCTTTAGCGGGCTGGTGCCATCGTCCTGTAGATTTTTCCTTTATGTTAGGCGCTTTGTATTTTTGGAGCCCTGTATATCATCTTTTTCGTTTTGAGCTAAATGAGCTTTGCCCGACTTACGAGGAGTTTTCCTGACTATTGCGTTCTGATACTCGTCTCCCGATGGCTGTTTCAATAGAAGAAATCGGTCCTCGAGATATACTGATTGCTCTGTTGGCCATTCCCCAAGCGGCCTGTGATAGTTTTATTATTTATGGGCTTCTTGACATTCACAAAATGGTGAGGTTCTTTCATCGTTACGAAGAGAGAGCCTCTTATAGCGTGGGGCGTACTGCGATGGCCTTGATTTGTCTTGTTTTTGATATGTTACTAGTGACGGGCTCTTCTCGTGTTGATCCAACTATTCTGAGTTTGATTTATCATGCTAGGAATGAGGAGTCTATAGTTCCTATCGTTCTTGCAGAGACTCAGAACGGCTTAGATGATCTTCAAAGGGGAGCTTCACCGTTCTTCAGGGGAACTTCGCGTTTGCTGTACATGTGGCTGTTGGAGTGTTTTCGATCGGTAGGTTTCAACGGGGTTCGGCTTGACAACTCGACGCACTTCTTCCGTCGTCCCTTTTTTGGTGCTTTGAACATGTCTTCTTCTGATTGGACGGTGTGATTTTCGAAGAATTTTTGGACTATTCAGTGGAACATTCCTTAGTGGAAGCTGAGGGCGATGGTGCTTAGTACGGGGAGGCAAAATTACGTTCGGCTCTGTGGGCTCTGGTTCACATCCTTTTATCTCCCGGGATATCTCATTCGGCAGTTCAATGTTTCTCAGGATATTTTCCTCGGCCTGAACAACTTCTTTTCTGAGTCTAAGTTTGTGACCCCTCATGTTTCTTTATCGATGGAGAGAATATGGCATGCTTGACTGACTCGTTAGTTCAACTATGCTCATTTTGGTATTTCCCGACCTCTCCGGGCTGACATCATCCGTTCTCGTTGAGAGTATCTAGAAGGGGAGCTGATTGATGATCCCTTCTAAATGGAGTGGTTCTAGTTCATGGATTCTGAGCCCACAGAGGAAAGCATTGTCTTTGCGTACCAAATCCTGGACGAGGCTCGAATTGATTTGGCTACTGAGGACCCTGCTTGGCCAACCCCTAGGGTTTAGGCCTTTTTGTATGCTGTATCTCTCTTGTAACTTTCGGTATTCTGAACCACCTTAATAATATACGAGGGACTGTTTATGGGAAATAATTTTCTTTACCATGTTTAAACCGGGCCTGAAGTCACTTCTCAGGTTGCTTACGTTCCCCTTTTGATTTTACAAAGAACAAAAGTTTGAGTTGGGGCTCAGGTTTGCGTAGTTCTTATCTATACATGTTACATCTATTGATAATACTTCTTCAAACGATCTATGTTGACTGGTGAATGCAGTAATTGTCCGTCCAAGTCAGCGAGTATGGTGACACCCCCTGTATCAATCTCTTTGACGATCACTACACCAGAATCAGTGATTTGTGACTGTCAAAAACCGTCATAAAGAGCGTTTGTGACTGTTTTCAACCGTCATAATTAGTACTGTGACAAAAAAATTGTGACAGTCGAAAACTGTCATAATTGTCCTTTATCACTGTTGTAAAGAGAAACTTAGAATAGTCATAAGTGGTAAAATTATGACTGTTTTGTGACTGTCACAAACTGTCACAATTTACAAAATTGTGACAGTTTATAACAGTCGTAATTTTCTAAATTGTGACTGTTAATAACAGTCGTAAATTTGTAACCGAGTAGTGGTAATTTTACAAACTTGTGACAGTTTACAACAGTCATAAGTTTGTGACCGAATAGTGGTAAAAACTATTGTGAAAGCAACTTTGTCACTGTTTTTTACAGTGACAAATAATTAAATTATTTTTAAAAAAAGAATATTGAAATACTAAAAATCCAATTTTTTTTACATGCTAAAAACATAATTTAAATGCAATCTAGATATAACAGCAATCAATCACATTTATCAAAGCTCAATAATCAAACAAATCCCAAATACATAGCCTCAAATGAAATAAGATGTCTCAAAGTATGTGTTCGTACAAATATTAAAACAGTGACCACAACCTACTAAAGAGGTTGGACACATAATTTGGTTAACAGTTCAATTTTACTTACAGCTAACTCAAAGTTCCCAAACTCGCCCATTCATAAGTCACATTTGTCTTCGGCTATTCCAAGTGCCATGCAGACTTAAGTTCTACCTCAAGATTTATGGGTAATCCACCTTGAAATTCTTTGGAGTTGAAGTATAATCCGACATTCGTATCGTCATTAACCACAAAACTCAAGGTTTGAGCACCCCATGCTTAACGAGGTCCAAACAACTAGTTGGATTGACACCAAATTTTACTGCAGCAAGTAGGAAATCAATATTATTATCTTCAAAAAATTTCCTTTCAAAGGTGAGAAGGGGGAGGAGATTGAGATTGGCCTCCTAATTGCATGTGTTATTAATTGAAAATTTGAAACTATTACTGAGTGAATGAGTTGGTAGAAATCAACAGAGTCTTAGTTCCTTTTAGACATCTTTTCCACTAATAAAATATTCTGATATGAATATGAAAATGGAAGTTATGAACGGATATACAAGAATTGGGTAATGAACAAATCACGGACAATTACTAAGAAACCACTGATGCAGAACAGCCGCATATAATTGTTGACAAATATGACACATCATGCAATCAAAAAAGTAGTCCGTCTATCCCAAATTAAGAGCCATGTTTGATTTTCCAAAAAAAAATTAGGATACACCCATTTCAACTTAATCAATGGTCAAGAACAAAGATTTTTCTTTAGCGTGAAATTAGATACATTATATCTCAAAAAGGAAATTGAACTCTTAATTGGGGACGTCCCCAAAAAGGAAAAGTGGGCTCTTAATTTAGGTTGGAGGGAGTAATATTTAGGAGTCTTATTAAATCTAGTAATATCTTCAAGTGCATGTTATACAAATGACTCTTCTGAACATAGAAGAGGAAGATATAAAAAGGACTCATAACACAATGCATAGAAGAATACTTGGCAAGGTTTGGTACAATGCATAGAAGTTAGTGCTTACCTTATAATATACGGTCTCAATCATGGCAAGGTTTGGTACACCAGCTGCATGTAAAAAATAAAGAATAAATAAGTATGTGGTATTTAAAACAAGTGAAGTTTTTTTTTTGACACAAAGAAAGCAAACTATATTAAATCAACGGAAAGATCATCAACAAGTTGATTAATTCATATTCATAGGCATATGTGAAGAGAGAGAGAGAGAGAGAGAGGAGGCTGAGTTAAGTATTGAAATTTATTCTTTAACTCTTTTTTTTAGGGTAAAAAAAATAGATTAAATTAAGAAGTAAATAAATGATAAAACATCTTATTCAATCACATGTCAGCTCTGTTGATGGTCTAACTAGAAAAGAAACAAATGAAGTCGTTCATGCTATACTACAAAATCAACTCAAATCAAATTAGCCAAATCATAAATTAAACATAAGCACGCGTAAAATAGTAAATAGACCTCCGTACAAATATTAATATAACAAAATGCTATATTATATTAGAGCAAACATATTTTCTATACAATATAATTAGCACAAATTAAGCTAACCCAACAATTCATCTCCTTAAGAGATGTCTAATTAGCTGGGGCTTAATCTCAAAAATTAAAAAAAAACCTTCGATCAAACAAATCAAATTAAGGAGGAAGAAAATTTCATCAAGAAGAGGGACAAATAAATAAAATAAATAAATAAACCAAATAAAAGACCATGCAATAATCTCCTTCAATTTTCGGGAGAAGAATTCTATATTTGGTTTGCTGAAGCTATGAATATGAAACAAGTTAAGATAGTTTTACATTAATTAAGCCAAAACTAAACTTAAATTTCTTCTATGTATATACTCAGTTAAACAAACAAGTAGTACGTGTATGTGCTTTGTAAGTCAAATTTATCAAACCAAACCAAATGAGAAAAATATCATCTCAGATCATATTTACCACTCAAACCAAACCAAAAACTAGTGTATAATCTCAGATCATATTTACCACTCTAAGTATTAAACCAAACCAATGAACTAATGATTGCTTGAGTTTCTTTATACTTGTACGCTACTAAGTATTAAATTTAGTTTTTTTTCATCAAACTAATTAATTTGCAGTAAAAAAAAAAGTGCTAAGGTTTTTATCCACTGTTCCAACTCCATGAAGTCATTCAAATCTCTGTAGAAATACTACCCTCAAATCCAGAGCCTTTGTCATTCATTTTGAAAACAAACAACACCATATGAAAAAGAAGAAAAAATAAAGAACGCGGGAATTTTACTTAAATCCAAAGCTTATATCACTAAAATCTTCAAACAAGAAAAGGGCAATAAGAGAAGTTAGAAAAAAGATGACAAAAGGAAAGTAAATTTCAGAGAATAATTGGAATTGGGAGTAGGAGTATGGAGCTAGTTGCAGCCCTTTCTCTATAGTTAATATACCAATTCCGATTTTACACATTCTTCAAGCAAACAATAATTTTTTGTTTGTAATTTAAATTCTAGTTCTTGTTTTGTCCACCATTTCAGCACCAAGAAGATGAGAAGGTGAAGTCTGAGGCATCATTGGGTGTTTAAACTTAATGTGGTTTATATTACTACTTTTGGACCAATACCTTTGGTTCAGTTGTGCTTGCTTCGAGTTAGTAACTTGAGAATTTTTATTTGGTCTTTGTCTACAGAGTGAAAGACATTAAAAGATATGAAAAAGTGGAGAAGACAAAGGGGGGTTTTAGAGATTTAACTTGTACTGCACCCTTCTTTACTTGAAATTTTCAATTGGAAAAAAAACTAAATCACAGCAGAACAGACACGTTTGTGGTGCCATATTAGCCGGTAAGTGTTTCCGGTAAAAGAAATCAGTTAAAAAAGCATTTCTCTAATTAAAAATAGCCTTAGTGACAGTCTGAGAGAGTGATAAACAAGCATAAATAGTTGAAATATGTTAAAAATACCCAATAGTGTAAGATTCCGGTAAAAGAAACCGGTTAAAAAAGCATTTATGTAATTAAAAATAGCCTTAGTGACAGTCTGAGAGAGTGATAAACAAGAGCATAAATAGTTGGAATATGTTAAAAATACCCAATAGTGTAAGATTCCGGTAAAAGAAACCGGTTAAAAAAACATTTCTCTAATTAAAAATAGCCTTAGTGACAGTCTGAGAGAGTGATGAACAAGAGCATAAATAATTGAAATATGTTAAAATTACCCAATAGTGTAAGATAGATGAAACTTAAGATATTTCAGCAAATAAGCATCATCGTACCATTTGAGATGAAAGGGAAGTTAGTTGCCTAGGCCTGTTCAATATGCATGTTCTTACCCCCGAATTCTGCTCTACCCAAACCTACTTGATGAGAAAATTAAATATCAATTTGGTTTTGAGAAAATAATTTAAAACAACAATTCTCTAGATACTCCTTTTCTTCACAATCAACTATGAGTTATTGCATTTACATATTATCGATTAGTCTTGCTTTGTCGCAATAGACATTTAATAAATATTTAGATACTCCTTTCGTCTATTTAAAGAAATTGCGAAGATTGAACTCGAAAGGAATGGGGAGTAACTGTAGAAGCAATTAAATCTACAGCTCTACTCCTGTTGAAAGAAGAGGTTTTGTATTCAAAGATTTAAGCAAACACCTACAAGTATTTGAACTTTTAATAACAATCTGTAAAATTCAAAGGACAAACTTTAGAAATTAGATCTTTAATTCTGTGTTGTTAGAAGTAAGAATTACACACATATCTAAACTTGATGGAAAATTCATGCCACCATTGATCAAACAAATGTCCTTTACGAGAATGGATCAAAGTATATGCACATCTTAATAAGAGTTGGAAACGAATAATTTACACTTTACATTTCTTTTAATAGGAAACAAAACTTATATATATATATATATATAATCAAAAAGAATCAAGGCAAATGATTATAAAATAACAGAGGATAAGGCATCCACTGATATTACATCCTTACATCAAAATCAAAGCTAGAAAAACCAAAAAATGAGCCAATAGAAAGAACAACACACAGTAAACTTACTACGCCATCAACAAATCAGCACTATCCAAATTATATAGCATCAAAAAGGCTATCAACATCACCACGTAACAGCTAGTAGAAGATAAATTAAAGGGCAAACATCAAAATCCCTAGATTGCAAGCATGATTTTAAATTAGGTGTATAAGCATTACCTCGTTTGCAACAAATTTGAGAGTAATAACCTCTAAATATGAGAAATTTTCCTTTTCAATCAATCTCGAAAACCAAATCTTAGATAGTTCACATCGAATCTCGAAAACCCCAACTATGAGTGATCGAAATCGTGAGAGTGGTTAAGAAACTTATAAAGATCTAGAGAGAGAGAGGTGGATGGCGACAGTGAATCGAGTTCCATAGATCTAAAAAGTGATAGAGTTGCAAGAGTGAGAGGGACGGCGAAAGTGAGAGACAGGGGGGAACGGCGCACAGCGGTGGAAAAAGATATCGTGATATGAAGTGTGGAATAGGGTTTTTAAGGATGTATTTATAAATTGAATTCAACGGCGTCGTTTTGGATTAAATTTGTGACTGACTAGCGTAGTCATAAAATTTGGATTAAAATTTGGATTTCAATTTGGATAAATTATAACAATCTTGTGACCGTTTTTAGCAGTGATAAAGTATAAAAAAATTATCACTGTTAATAACAGTTATAAAAATAAAATATTATGTCTATTTCATCTTTATGACTCCTATTGACTGTCACAAAGCTTGTGACTGCTAATAGTAGTCATAAGTCTCGCGAGAATAAGAGTCATAAAAACCTGTTTTTGGTGTAGTGGATGTATGGTCATGTCCACTTCTGCCCGAATTTTTCCCTTGGGTCTCTAGCTGGTTCTCGAATTTTTTTCAACACGATGTCGTTTTCATTGATACCCCTAGTTTTTACATTCTGGTTAAATGCTCAAGCGATTCTCTTCTGATACCCTTGGTGGTGGTATGTAGCTATCAATCTCTTCTCATCTAGCAAGGCCAGCTCGTTATAACGTGCCTGGACCCACTCCAGCTCATTAACTTGATTCTCTAGCATTACCCTGAGGGAGGGGACCTCTAATTGATCAGGGAGGACTGCTTCCATCCCGTATGTAAAGGAAAATGGGGTTGCTCCAGTAGAGACCCTTTCGTTGGTGCGGTATCCCCACAATGCATATAGTAATTTTTCGGGCCAGTCTCGACAGGTGTCGGTCATCTTGCTTAGGATATTCTTCAGATTCTTGTTGGCGGCCTCAACTGCCCCATTGGTTTGTGGTTTGTATGGCGAAGATCTGTGTCTGGTAATACTGTATTCTTTCATGACTGTGTTAGCCTCTCCTTCGAAGTGGGTGCCGTTGTCCGAGATGATTTTGTGTGGGACCCCGTACCGGCAGATGATATTTCGTCTGATGAATCAGGCAATTTTTCTGGCGTCAAGGGTCTGGAAAGACTCGGCCTCTACTCATTTGGTGAAGTAGTCGATGGCTACCAGTATGAATTCATGGCCGTTGCTGGCTTTAGGCGATATCTTCCCAATGATATCGATTCCCCAGGTGGCGAAAGGCCAGGGGGCGGTCATGTTATACAACTCTTTCGGAGGAAGCTTCTAAGATTTAGCATAGATTTGGCATTTGTGACAACGGCGTACGTGGTTAACGCAGTCGTTCTCCAGGATAGACTAGTAATAACCTTATCTGATGATTTTGCGGGCAAGGGTATGACCACTCATATGAGGTCCACAATCGCCCCCATGTATTTGATCCATCATTTTGACAGATTCTTCTTCAGTAAGACATTAGAGATGGGTCCCGTCGTAGTTCCTCTTATACAGCCTTCCGGCACAGAGTATGAATCTTGATGCTAATCTCCTGAGTGTGACCCGCGTTCTCTTGTCTGTTTGCTCGGGATACCGATGATTTTTCAACAGGTTTCAGATGTCGTAAAACCAAGTGGTTGAGTCCTCATTCTCTTCATTCTCTACCTCAAAGGTCATGCAGTGTGCCGGCCTTGATCTTCTTTGTACGGTAAGAGTTATTTCTTCCATCCCCTCCGGGATATCGATCATAGATGCTAGGGTTGCTAGTGCGTCAGCAAAACTGTTTTGTAACTTGGGGACATTGTAAAACTCCGAATGCTCAAATCTTCTTGCGACATCCTCCAGCCGGGCGAGGTAAGGGACTAACTTTTCATCTCTGATTTTCCATTCTTTTAGAACTTAGTGGACTACTAATGCCGAATCTCTATACACTTGTATTTTCTTTATACCCCTTTGGAGCGCGATCTCTAATCCGATTATACAGGCTTCATATTCGATCATATTGTTGGTGCAAAAAAAGTCTAGACGATATGATACCGATGAGTAAGTTTGGTCTGGAGAGACTAACAGAATGCCTATCCCGCTCCAGTTTCTGTTGGCGGCCCCGTCAAAGTACAATTTTTAGTCTTCATCGATCTTGACATTCATGATAGTTTCATCTGGGAACTCGGCTTCTTCCAACATATTCCCCAATATTGGATTGTGGGCTAGGTAGTCAGCTATGATCTTGCCTTTGACTACTTTCTGGGTCATGTAAGTGATGTCGAATTTGGAGAGTAAGAATAACCATTTTGCCATACGGTTTGAGAGAGCTGGTTTTTCGAAGAGGTATTTCAGCGGATCTATTCGTGATGCCAGGATGACCGGAAAAACCAGCATGTAGTGCCATAATTTCTGTGTTACCCAGACAAGGGCGGTGCATGATCTCTCCAATGGCATATAGTTCGTCTCAAATGAGGACAGCTTCTTGCTAATGTAGTAGATGGCCTGCTTTTTTCGCGTATTGGTCAGATGTTGGGCTAGCATGGCTCCTACAGCTGAATCGATGATTGTTAGGTATAGGATTAGTGGCAATCCGGCCTGTGGTAAGGCTAATACTGGGGGGTTGGAGAGGTAGTATTTTATTCCATCAAAATCCTCTTGGCACTGATCGTCTCATTCTCCTGGTGAAGACTTCCTCAGGAGCTTGAAGATGGGTTCGCAAGTCTGAGTGAGTTGAGAGATGAACTTGCTGATGTACTGTAAATTTTCCAAAAATCTCCGGACTTCTTTCTCGGTACGAGGCTCGGGCATATCTCGGATAACTCGAACTTTGGCAGGGTCTACCTTGATTCCTTTCTTACTAACAACATAGCCCAGGAATTTCCCCTTAGTTACCCCGAACACGCACTTCTGTGGATTGAGTCTCATCTGATACTGGCGGAGTCGGTCAAAAAAGGCTCGTAAGACCGGTACATGGCCTTCCCTCTCTTTTGATTTGATAATCATATCGTCCACATATACTTCTACTTCTTTGTAGATCATGTCGTGAAAGATAGCTGTAACTGCCCTATGATACGTAGCCCCAGCATTCTTCAGCCCGAATGGCATAACCATGTAGCAATATGTTCTCCACGGTGTGATAAACGCTATTTTCTCTTGGTGATCAGGGTGTATCTTGATCTGATTATACCCGGTAAAATCATCCACGAATGACTTCAACGCATGATTGGCGATATTATCCACTATTAAATCAATGTTGGGTAATGGAAAATCGTCTTTAGGGCAAGCTTTATTGAGATCTCGGTAGTCCACACACATGCGAACTTTCCCATTTGCCTTTGGAACGGGCACAATATTGGCCAACCATGAAGGGTACTCGATCACTCGCAAGAACCCCACACTTAGTTGCTTCATCACTTCTTCTTTTACTTTTAGGGACCATTCCGGCATAAGTTTTCTCAATTTCTGCTGACGGACCTAAACTCTGGTTTGGTGTGTATTTCGTGCATGACTATCTGGCTGTTCAAACCTGGCATATCGGCATAGGACCAGGCAAAGATATCCACGTACTCATTCAGAGTTTGTGTGAATTCCTCTCTTTTTGTCTCATTTAGATTCGTCCCAATACGGACCTCTTTTCTTTTCTCTTCCGTCCTGAGATTAATCACAAGAGTGTCTCCCTCCTCGCTCTATATACGCTGTTCTTCCCGTTCAGGGTGTTCGTTTAGTCTTTCCATTTTCATATAGGCAATTACAGAATTAAAACTAATAGGATACCACAAAATAGAATCTTCTTTATTGATAACAGTGCTTATAGGTACAAGTTTGAAGAGTAAATCTAGGAGTGACTCCTCCTTAGCCCTACCCTCGCTTTTATCTCTTACCCTTATAATTTCACTATTTTCCCCCTTTTCCTGGTAATCTGGATCACGTGTATTAAGTGCAAAGGGTCGTCTCTTGGTTCATCATTCCCTAGGGCCATGACGTCAAAGAGATCTCCGATTATTTCTTCATCTCCATCTTTCTTGTCTTCATTTTCTTCTCTCAGCCCGATTGTTAATTTGGTAGAGAAACTGTTTATAATATTTTTCTTAAGGTAAAGGTCCTTTTCATAGAAGATTTCCCATCCTGGCAGGTTATCTCCGTCGCTATTTCTCCAAGGCTCCTGGAAGCCGCAAAAGGGGAAGTCCTCACATTCTTTGACAAAAAACCCATTAAGTGAGCTAAAACTCGGATACTGATGCCCTCGACCCATTTTCTCTTGGTTGTCTTCTTCGGTGTGTTGATACCCCAACCCTTCTCTTTCACGCCTCGTTACTGGTTCTAAGGCCTGAAGTAATCCTTGCTGCCCCATTCCCAGACTGGCTCCAGGTAAGTATTTCATCATTCTCAGTATATTTATGATTTTGGTGCTGAGACCGGAGATATTATCAGGGGGAAGATATTTGCTTCTCTGGGTGGTGAGGGCTTGCACTTGAGACTCGTAAGAAAAGCCTCCCAGCTGTATGCTTTGACTCCCGATGCCCAAGACGGGTAATTCTAGATCCGCCAAGGTCCTCTCAGGATCTCCTTGGATGGTGATTATCTTCCCTTCGAACGGTATCTTGATCTTCTGGTGTAAGGAGGAGGGGAGTGCTCTTATGTCGTGTAACCATGCTCTTCCCAACAGGAGATTAAAACTGGAGGGAATGTCTATGATTTGAAAGTCGGCCGGAAAGTTTTCGGGACCGACCATGAGATCAAGTTTCAGGGAACCCAGAACGGCCTTCCTAGTGTTGTCATAGGCTCTAACGGTTATAACTGACGGGAAAAGCTCTGAATCTAAGATACCCAGACATCTGGCGGTCTTCAAAGGGCATACGTTTATGGTTGACCCATTGTCGATGAGGACCTGTAGCAGGATTTTTCCTTGGGTCCGGACAGTAATATGGAGGGCTAGACTATGTTTCTTTTCTAGTGAAGATAAGTCTTCATCTGAGAATAACAGATCTCTTTGGACTGTAAGCGACCCAATCATGTTTGACAGTTGTTCTGGCGTGAAATCTGGTGATATGACGGACTCATCTAATATTTTGGTGAAGGCGGTCCTGTGAGGTTTGAAGGCAACCAAGAGGCCCCAAATGGTGATGTATGCCTGGGTCTTCTTCAACTGTTCCAGTACTCGATTCTCTCATATTTCCTTAGGAGGTGGTGATTTCTCGATATCCATTGGTGGTGGCTGATATACCCTCCCTGAACGGGTAATTTGTTGTATCCAAAGGGATGTTGGGTCTGATCTCTCTGAGGCTTCTGATGATTCTAGTTCCGCCGACCAACTAAAAGTCTTGGGGGAGGTCTCTGTCATACAGATTGTCTCCTTGGGAAGGCCTCGGGGCTTCCATGGTTATTTTTTCTTATACTGAGTCCATCATATCCTAGATTTTCTGGTATTGGTTTTGATTGTATGTGGTTGTGAGATACCCTGATTGGCCTTTCCCAACCCCTGCCCGGGTAGGAAGTTCATCTTAGCCATCCATTGGTCAATTATCGGATTGAGAACTGGTGCAACTTGAGTCCTTTTTGGCGACATAACAGGTGATTTGTAGGCTGGGTCATCTCGAATGATTCCCACGGGATCAAAACCTTCTTCATCAATGGTCAAGGCGTTAATTCCCGCAGGTGGAGAATGGTTGGGAAGGGGGTTGTTAGTAACATTGGGCCCGCCGAGTGCGAGAATGGTACCAGCTTCGATTAAGTCTTAGATACGATGGCGAAAAGCCAAACAGCGTTCCGTGTTATGGCTCGCAACTTGATGGTATGCACAATTCTCATTCATTCTCCAGGTGCTGGGAATATGGTTTGGTGGGGGGCGCGAGTTGAGTGGAGTGATTAGTCCAGCCTTTCGGAGTAGTTCCAGGCTTTTGACCAAGGTAGTGGAAAGGGTGCAGAAGTTCCTCCTTTTCTTAACCTAGGTGCTCGAAAAGTTTCCTTGTGTGGGCCAACTTATCGGAGGTGTACTTGTTGTGGCTGCTGAAATGGGTTTGTTGATAGGGGTATGAGCTTAATTGGTTTATGGTTGAAGTGACCGTCTTTCTCCCGGTGTATGAGGCTTTCTTAGTGTCGATCTCTGCTTTCTTGGCCAGTTCTTCTTCTACTTGTGACCCTATACTTAACATGGCTTTGAAGTGTGGGAATACATGATTTCCCATGCAACTCAATACAGCTGGAGTGAAATTCTTTTGTATGATCTCCAACTGCTCTTCTTCATCAGGCCGTTTGGTCATTTGGGAGGCCATCTCTCTCCAGCGTGTGACGAAATCGCTAAAACTTTTCTTCTCGCCTTGCTTGGCCATTTCCAGGTGTTTGCGGGTAATTTGCAAATCTTCGTTGGACCCGTATTTAGTCATGAACTCCTTGATGATATCTCCCCAAGTCTTTGTGTGGTGTCTCTCCACATCAAAAAACCAACTCTGGGCGGTCCCCGTGAGAGTCATGTGAAAGGCCTGAGCTAATTCCGGCTTTCCACAATCGGACACTTGCATGGATCTGATGTAGGATTGAAGATGAGTTTTAGGGGGAGTGGTTCCTGTGAACTTGGTGATGGAAGGGAGCTTGAATCCCTAGGGTAATCTTGCTTCTGGGTAGAGGGAGAAGGCATTCATATCTGTAATCTCGTCTGCTCCTTTTATTATAGAAATCCCCCTTTGCAGAACCTTCATCTACTCCTTCAGTTTCTTCATTTCTTCACTTTCTCTTGACACTTCGTCGGGTTGTTCCCGAGCTATAACCAATTTTGCATACACTGCCCGAAGTCGGTTGATGTCTGGGTATTCATTAGGAGGGGCTACTGGGGCCGGGGATGGAATAAGCCTTGCGAGAACTTGTGGCCATGGCTGGTATAGGGGATCAAGGCCTGGTTGGGGTTGTGGCCAGACGATGGGTGGCTCTTGTTGTTGATAAGTAAGGCCTGAATCTCGGGCCCATTGATTCTGATTGTTGGGATCGATTTGAATGGGACCGGTTGTGACGGGACCCGTTTGTGGTGGGTTGGTTCCTTGGACCGGGGGAAGCACTTGTGAAGACTGCCCTTGATTCTGATCCTGATTCGGTGGTAGTCGCTCAAACCCTGGTGGTGCAGTTCGTTCGGCTGACAATTCTTCTATTCGGATTCGGGTACCCTGTTGCTCGGTCATGAGACTTGCTAAATTCATGCTGACGGTCATTAGTAAACGATGTATCTCGGCTAAGGTTGGCTGAGCCGTAGACGCATTGGCTAGGCTCTGATCTGTCTCTCGATTCTCGCGTCCATCGGCCATTGCGAATGTGCTTGGTCTTACTAATCTTCCGGTATGATCTCGACCGGCCCAACCTTCCAGACTGTCGTCGTATTATGGCTGTAGGCGAAACCACATGGTGAAGATGAAGGAAGACTAAGATGCGACTCGATTTTTGCCAAAAGTACCACTAAAAATAAAATTATCGAGAAAAGACTCGGGTTTTTAAAAGGTGATGTGAAGGAAGCCGTAAGGTGGTACATCCCCTACGGCTGTTTGACGAGTGTTTTAGCCGACTCGATCTTACATGTAGCGCAGGTGTACGAACGGTTAAGGCTTCAGGCTCCCTCCTTTTTCGCAAGACCTTGCGATATACCCCAGGGGCGGGTACGTGCAAGAGTCTTTTGATATACTTCCCGGGTACGTGAGTGTTCTCGTCACTCGATATACCTCGGGGGCGTACTTGGCCAAAGAGAGTGGAAGTAAATGCTTTCGATTTATGTTGGCCCATGCAAGCCAACTCCCTACTCACTTATAATACTTCCGAGGGTTTGGGGTAAATTCACACTCATAGAACCAATGCATGTTTTGTGAAAGTGTGTGCAAAGTTCGAAAGGTTGGATTCATAAATATCATTTATCTTTATTACGTATTTTTTTTGAAAAACTTCCATTTTTAGAAAAAAGGTTTCTTCTCAATTGATTAACATAAGTAAGGAAAGCAGTAAAAGCAAATATTCAACAAATAAACAAAAGTCCACATATAAGAGTATAGTTTTCTAGGGTCCCCAGCAGAGTCGCCACTGTGAGAATCCACAAATGCGACCCCCGGGTCTCGCTCCCGTTCTTGGGCGTCTGAAACGTCGAAAAGGATTCCGTCATTCCATTTGCTTCATTGTGTTGATAATTCAATATCGGGTGTCCCTCTATCCTATTTCTAGATACAAGAGGGTTCGTTCAGAGTCGCTAGTAAGTTTTACGAGAAAACGAACAAAAGGGGTCGTGTAAAAGGAAAGGCTACAGATAAGCCTTTCTATACACGTTTGTTTACGAAACCAGGATTCTATAGGGTTCGGAAACTATGTTACGGATTGGGAAGGTGTTAAGCACCCGTTCCGCCCTTTCGGTCTCTAGTGGTCTTATATGTTTATTTTATGTTGAAAAACTTGGATGCTTTTACTGACAGTCTACTACTTTCCAAGAGAAAACCCTAATTTCTGGGAAAAACGGGAAAATGGATGAAAACCTTTGTGTTCCGAGATCCGATATTTTATTTTTTCAAAAGAGGTAAATACAAGTGTCAAAAGCCTTTTATTTAAGAGAGAGGGAGGTTCCCGTTTCATTTCCTCATATAAATGACGGTTTTCTCGAGTTTTAATTCCTTTTGGAGAAGTTTGGATCTTGTATCGGGACTAATTTAATATAGAATTAGAACTCTTGAGGGGAGTTTTACCAGACATATCACAGTCTATGGAAGAGACATGATATACCGGGTTTTTAATTCCTAAGTAAGTTTTACCAATCCGGCTTTTGAAAACAGAATTTTATCCGAATGATAATGTAATTACTCTTCTGGTTTTGTAAATAATTTTATCAGGGTCCCTTGTTTTGAAAACAGTAGACTATTTATAACTTGGCAATAAGTTTGTTCAAATAAAACGTGGATAGAACAATGGAAGTAAAACAAGTACACATATATTTAATTTTTTAATACTAGAAGGGACTTTCTTTACCTTCCCGACGAGAATAATAACAAGAAAGAAAATATAATACGGCAGAGAGATCTCCGGTGATAATAATCTTTTCCTTCTTTAGATATTTTCGAGAATTCGATTCCAAAAGCGGGACACGTCGAGTGTCGAGAATGGATTCGATAATTCTTCAGAGATAAAATGATAATAGAAAATGCTTGACGAAAGACTAGAAAATCAGATATACGCTAATAATTTCTCAATCCCAAGTCGCTGCCCCTGAACCCTTGGGGGGTGTTGGCCTATTTATAGTGGTGGGAAGAGTATGTCGTGCGACACTTCACCAGAAAGGGCATGTGTCGCGCGACAATGTGTACTATGTCGCGCGACAAGCGGCTGAAGTGATGTTTCTGACAGACTGATTTGTCAGAGAGTGTATGGTTTGAGTCAGAGGAGTTTGTTGTGCGACATAAGTCAGATTGTCGCACGACATACTAATTTGTCGTGCGACAATTTCTCTTAAAAATAGGTTTGTTTGGGTGACAAACCCTTTCGGGGCAGTTTCGAGTGCTCGGGTGGGTGCCGAACTCCAAAAATAGTACTTCTCGAAGGTCGTTAGGGTTCTTGCGGGGGTCACGGATCGAGGTGTATACAATGGGAGAAAATGAAACTATACCCAAATTTTAGGATATAATTTGCCTTCTCCTTACAATAATGTTAAATAGTCTAGTGGTTAAATGTCAACTTATAATATTGCACAAAATCAAAGGCTTGATTCCACTTTCAAACAACTTTTATAGAAAAACAATATTCAAAAGAGGGTAATTAAACATAGAAAGAGAAAGTTTGACATATATAACTTCAAATCAAACTGGTCTTGAATTTATATAATATGTAGATATCATGAACTAGGAAAAGCACTACATCTCATCGTAAATAAAGCCAAAATATTGTCTTTGCAGAAATATCATATCCATTAATTTAGAATAACCGAGCCTCAAATTAACACACTAACAAAGATTTACAAACTAAAGTATGAATTATCAAACTTTTTCTTTTAATATGCTTTATTCCGTGCAGATACTAGATACACCCAGCGCTCAAGCCTGAAAGGGAGGGGGAGGCTGGGATCAAACTCATAACCCTGGAGTTGGAAACCAACATCTTTACCACTTCGGAATTAAGTACCCCAAGAGTATGTATGAATTATCAGACTTGACACATATATTTCAAAGGTAACAAATTTACTTTAACAACCTCCGCCGCCGCCACCACCGCAACCGCCGCCGCCGCCGCCACATCCACCGCCGCCACCACCAAAACCATGAGGCTTATGAGGCTTGGACTCACCAGAGTCGCTGCAAGCAAAGATGACCATGGATATAATCGAAACGGACATAACAATCATACAAAACAAGATTATAACACCACCTTCATTTGCTATGCTTCCATCATTCACAGCATCAAGGTATAGTCTAGCCATTTTATTTAGTTACTAACTTCTAATATTGCGCATGGAGTTTAAAAGAAAATGTTGTACAAAGCTTATATATATAGGCCAAAATGCCGTGTTGGAAATAATGTACGTATTAACGTAACTATGTTTGGTTTTTTAGTTTATACGCACATCCATTTTGACAAATATATGGTTGAATATTCTTTGATAAGAATTTGCACCGTTCGAGGAAGTTTCTCTGTATAAAAAACAAATAAATTCCTTTGTCCAGGTTTTAAAGAAATTTCTACATAGCCGTCATGCTCAATTATGTATATATATTAATTGCATCAATTGGATATTTGATAAGATTCATAAATTGGCTTATTATAAATGAGATAATTAATCCACAGTTATTGAAGGATCTTGCACACAACTATCGATTTTATAATCTACAATGGTATATACTTTAAGGGCTGAGCATTTGGTATTTTGGCGCTACTATTTTATAACATAATAACACTACTTTTAGTCACAAATTTTTGTTTTTGAAAAGTCATAGTTCTCATGGTAACTGATATATATTAATATAAAATCTTCAACCATATATATGGTAATACTTACTATCTATATACTTGGGGGCAGAAAATACTTAAATTTTTCGGAAATAATTTTGATTGAACGACTCCGTAAGAGAAAATGAGTTATAAGTATATCATCCATAATTATATCTAAACTAAGAATATTCCAAACTAGATAAAGAATTTCCTCCATAATTTGTTTTGGTTACAAGGACAATTTTAAATCTTTGTTTAATAAAAGGATATACACCCCTTTTTTTGAATGGTCAATTATACCCTTATTACAATTTTTTATTTTTTTATTACCATTGGTCATCAAGTCTCACCAACTACTTCTGCAACTAACACCCACCGGAGCTCCGGCGGTCATTCCGAAGTTCCAGCAACCATTGTCGTACATCCAACAAGGACACATGAGTTCCAACAAGAATTTTTATATAGTGCAAAAACAAATTTGCACTCAAATTTACGTCTTTAATTGCTTGCAAATTTAGTGCAAAAATGAATTTGTACAAAAATGTATATCTTAATTTGTCTACGGATTGGTGCAAAAACATATTTGCACTAAAATTTATAGTATTATTTGTTTGCGGATTTAGAACAAAAACAGTTTTGCAAAAAATATATATCATGAGTTGCATGAGAATTTAGTGCAAAAACATATTTGCACTAAAATATGTATCATTTATTATTTGCGAATTTAGCGCGAAAACAGATTTACACTAAAATATGTATCATTAGTTGATTGCGGATTGAATGCAAAAACAATTTTACACTAAAAATATATCAGAATTTGCTTGAAGATTTAGTGAAAAAACAAATTTTCACTAAAATATGTATCATTTTTTGCTTGCAGATTTAGTGCAAAAACATATTTGCAGTACCTATGCTGGAGCTTCGGTGATGTTATAACATCTCGGTAATAGTTGCCAGAGCTCCAAGGGGGATAGTAATAATGGTAGTGGCCAGTGATAACTAATTTATTTTTAGAAAAAACTAAAAAAAATTTGATGAATGATATTTTAGGTAAAGACAAAGAAGTCTCCTTATTTTAAAATGAAAATATATAAAGTGTCATTTTCTTAAATATAATTATAAATGAAACCCTTTTAATTCATTGTCTCAATCCATAATTTTAACTTTAAAAATGTACTTCACAGCTGAATACGAATGTACGTAATAGCAAGAACTTTGGGGAGCTACCTAGATCCATCACTAATATTGATTGACCAACGTAGTTAGCATTAAAGCAAGAAATTACCGCAGCATGAAGGTAAGTCTAAATTTACTGACTCGCAATATTACTCTTAATTATGACCCTTGTATAAGAATACTAACAGGGTCATTCAGTTTCTCTATAAATTGTAGGGACTAAATTAAATCTTAGGTTTCATATAAAAAATACTAACAATTAATAGAAAATTAGAACATGGTCTTGTTTTACGAGCAACTTTAGAACGTAACCCACTATATTAGAGAGATAAAGAAATTAGCCCAAATCTTAGATTTAACCTATTTTTATTGAATTTTTCCCTTCTGATATATATATTTATTTTTATTATTTAGATATTGTACAACGCTCTTTCCCGAATATGCCTTTTCATGATTTTACACGTTTAGGTTGATTGATAGAGTATATCTATCTTTCAAATTTTCAAAAAACCCATTATGGAATCAACAAAGATACTTGTAGGAGTCTGCACTTTCTGAAGTACTTGTGGCACTTAGCTTTACGAATTTTTTTTACAACCAAGCTTATTTTATAACTTATTTAGCAAAATAAGGTTGTTTTCAACATATTTGTGGAAAAAGGGTAGTTTTAAAATCACGCTTCAATATATTTATTTTTGGTCAAAAAACGCTACTTGATATTGCGGTTTTTAAGGGAAAAAATTTTTCACAGATAAAACAGAGATAAATTTTTTACACCTTTTTTAAAATTAAAGCACTATCGTCCATCATCCCATTCACTGCTCCGTTTAACTTAGCTCCTCCGCACTCCGCCTCTCCTTCTTCCTTCCTCCTCCTCCTCCGCCGCTCCTTCCTCCTTCCTCCTGCTCTTTCCTCTTCCTTCCTCCATCGGCGCTGTCCTCCTATCTTCCATTGGCGCTGTCCTTTGTCCGCTGGTCCTTCTTCCTCTTCTCCGTCGAGTCCTTCTCCAGGTACATAATATTCTCCCCTCTTCATTGGAAGCTTGATTTCCATATATGATGTGCTTGTATGTATGTATATATGATGGTTGAATATTGAAATAGAAATGTGCTTGTATGTATGTATATATGTGATTGGGGGTTTCGGTGGTGGTTTCGAGGTTGTGGTGGTGGGTTGGTTGGTGGTTTCAATGGTGGTTTCGAGGTTGTAGTGGTGGAACTTGGGTGGTGTTTTGGGGGTTTTAGTGGTGGTTTGGGGTTTTTCCCTGTGAAAGGGTTCCGACATCATGTGTATGGTTCCTACAGCGTGTGTATGGATTATGACGGTGTAGGAGTATGGCGGTGTTCCGATTCTAATGGGGGCAGGGGTCAACTTTTTTTTGGAGCGAAATTTGGTAGTAGATTTGTATAGCTACAATTTGTATAACTTTTGAAATAGTGATGTTTTATATAATTTTGAGCCAAATTTTTAGTGGTCCCCCAATAATGATAAAATTTACCTGCTTTCAAAATTGCATAAGAAAAAGAGGGCGGTTTTTTTCTATAATAAAATTCATACTGAAACCAACTGAACCATTTGAAAAGTAATAAAATTTTACATTTAAGCAATTCTTCGGATTTTGTTTTTTGCTTTAATCAGAGGTGTTTAGCATTGGTTTAGGTAGGATTTTATTTTTTAACCGTTTTGAGAATAAATTTTAAATGGGGTTTGACACTCGGTTGTGCAAGGGAATTATAGATTCTTATTCTCCTCTGTGAGTACATCAAAATCATATTTTAGTTTGCTCAAAATGAATATGAGGTGAATGAGAAATTGTCACCCAAAGTGAACTACTTGAGATAGAAAAATGGAATGAAAAATATTAGTCCCACGTTGTAATTTTATGGGAAAAATTATGAGCTTATAAAGGATCACCTTTCATTAGCTCATAAACTTCTAAGAAAAACAAGGCGCTCTTTCTCGCTCACCCGGGCTCAAGGGGGGAGCGTTGCAAATCATGGACCAATTTTAACTTGATACAGGCTTGGCTTGTGTGCCGCCGCACCTGCGAACACGAATGCCACGCAGGGTCATGTTTTGCACCCGGAATGAAATTAGTTTTTTATTTTTCTTCTCACAAGTCCCTCATACGCACTACTAAATATTCCTTCCGTCTACCTTGGTGATATTGTTCAAACATTGATTCAGTTTGTTGTGAGTAACACCTGTTGTGCTTAAGGTAGATACTCTAACCCGTTTTATCCTGGGAAACAGAGATTCAGTTCTTCATGAGTAACACTTGATGTGCTTAAGGTAGATACTCTAACCCGTTTTATCCTGAGAAACAGATGCCGTAAGTAACCTCTAAGCACCACCGGCGAGGCGGTAACTGGTTTAAGGAAATTGTGTGGTACAAAAGACTCGGGTCGATTTTCTTCTTAAATTTTTACATTTACTGATTGTCAATTGTGTTAATACACGGAATTCTCTAACACAAAGTCCATACTTTCTAGTTTGGTACTTGTGGCTTACTTGTGGTATTTGAAGATCACATATTTTAAAATTTAAATTTATGGCTATATTTTGTGAGACACTTATTATAAATTAAATCCGATACTTGACTAAACTTAAATGGTTAACGTTTAAATATATATAGTACAATAGAGCTAGCTTTAATTGCATTGCACAACTACATTGGTCAATCACTTGTCCTATCAATACTTGGCCATAGTCAGTAGCGTAGCTAGAAAAATTGGTTAGTTGGATCACACGTTATTCTTTATTTGTCTTATATTAACATTCAACATTTTCTTTTAGAATGCCTTAAAATAAGAATATGATTTTATTTTTCGAACACAATTAGTGTAGGAAATTACAAAAAACAATGTTGTCTCAACATTTGATTATGTTGATTTTTTTTTTCTTTCTTGTAGATTATCAAAGTTAAAAAAAAAAAAACCTCTCAATTTGAGATGGATGCAGATCATGTTTTGACCTCATATAGTGATATTTTTCTCTAAACTATGTGGACTCAAGTAGTGTTAAATATACACATAAATTTGTATGATCCCAAAAATTTACTTATACTCTCTTGCATTTATTCACCCTAAGTGGGGTCAAGTGAACCCAAACTTTTGAAGGTGGCCATGCCCCTGGCCATGGTTGTTTCAATAACCATGGTCCAGAAAAATATAAATGGTAACATAACCGGAGTGTGGTTCAGGTGGAATCGCGCTCACTATACCTTGCTTAAAGTTGGATAATAATGGTAAGAGTGCTGGTAAAGTCACCCTCTATTTCTAGTCCATATATTCATTATTATAAAATAATAAGGGTGCCTTAATTAGAAATCTCTCTTTCCTTCATCCTTCTTTTTCAAGAGTCATTTGGGTTTTGGGGTCCATAGTTTTTATTTCTTGGACTTTGAGGTCCATCTTTGACAGAATTATGAGTCAAAGCAAAAAAAAGGGTTAGTCAATGAATTTATTGGCCTGATGTACCTATTTTGCCCCTTACGTAATTAAACAAAAAAAAAATTTGTTTTGGACCCCAAAACCAAATAACATCAATTTTATTTTTGACATAAATCTGCTCTCTCTCTCTCTCTCTCCCTCTCTTCCATTTTGGAAGTTACTAAGCTGTTTGTTTTGATTGAATTAAATTTGATTATTTTGAGTTTTCTTAACACCTGTTCTTTTAAAAGGCTTTAAATTTTCCCTAGTAAAATTTGAACCCTTGTCATTTTGTACGTTGGTGCATGGGACAATATTAGTGTACGTAGTGAAATTTGTGAGATGGGTTAATTGGTTGGTTAGGAGATTTTAACATGTATTTTGGTTTTGCTTTAGAAACCAGAGAACTCATTGAAACGGATACATTTGTAATGTTTGAACTTCACATTTTTTTAGCTATATCACAAGATTTTGATGCATGGGATGTTCCAATTCCTTTACATGGTTCTTTATTTGTAGTATATATATATATGTTGGATCCAAAAATATACCATATCAATTCAATGAGTAGGAAAAGATGAATAGCAAATGCGTACCCGAATCCATTTGTAATGATTGACCAAATTATTGCAGCGGATTTTAGTGCCAATTCTGTATAGCAATTGCCTTCCAACCCTTTCCCCTTAATTTCCTTATTTTCTCTTCTTGAGAGGATGTAGAGAATATGAGAATAACCAACTCTTTTTATGTCTCTTGATGAAGAAGACATATATATAGGGATGGGTTGGGGACCATTGCATTAATTACATTAGTTCACTTGAATACCAATAATTCTATTTCGCCCCTCATAGAAAAGAATTCACATAAGTGCATCTATACATTTGTTCCATAACAAAAATACCCTTAACCCTACTTAAAACTTAATTAGATCACATAATTAGAAGGCTTCTTAATGATAACACACATTAATAATTTACATGTGTGGTCCCAATTAAGATTAATATAAAATTAATCTAACAATCTCCCACTGAACCACATATGTAACCTGATAAATGCGTTTAACTTTAGTGAGCTCATTAATTCGTTATCATAACTTGAGGGTATCCCAACAATCTCGTTCATTGGCTATATTAATATAGGATCAAAGCGGTCTTTGTTACATTAATCGTAACTGAACCCATCAATGGTCACGTATACCAACACAGTCAAATAACATAGATTAATCATGGATGTGTAGCATGAAAATTACATGTAAATGTGATCCACACATGCCTATTTCCAACTGGTCCTACTTAACTTCATTGAGATCAATACTTTAAAATACTTAATAGAGTGTGTGATAAACTGAATACTTTTTTCTGCAGAAAATAAACTGAATGTAACTGTAGTTAACATAAAGCAACAAGCTAAATACAAACTCCCACTAAACTAAAGTATCCTCAAATAGACTGACACCCATATGAGCAGTGTGCTCGTGAAAGACTTTGGGCGGTAATCCCTTGGTAAGTGGATCCGCTATCATGGAGTTTGTTCCAATGTGTTCTATGAAAATCTGACCACTCTGTACTCTTTCCTTTACAACGAGAAACTTGATGTCAATGTGCTTTGACTTTGTCGAGCTTCTGTTGTTATTAGAATATAGAACTGCTGATTTATTGTCACAATACAGTTTGAGTGGTCTTTCAACACCCTCCAAATTCGCAGCCAGTGACAAAATTTCGCAACCATATTCCATGATTAGATGCCTCATAACATGCTACAAATTCTGCAGCCATGGTGGACGAAGCAATGAGCGTCTGCTTAGCAGACCTCCACGAAATCGCTCCACCAGCTAACAAATAAACATAGCCTGAAGTGGATCTCCTGCTGTCTTGGCATCCAGCAAAATCGGAATCGGAATACCCAATGATCTCTAACTGATCCGATCTCCTATATGTGAGCATGTACTCCTTTGTTCTCTGTAAATACCTCATAACCCGCTTGGTTGCCTTCCAATGATCCATGCCAGGGTTACTTAAATATCTGCCTAACATGCCGACTATGAACGCAATATCTGGACGCGTACATACTTGAGCATACATTAGACTCCCTACAGCCGACGCATAAGGAATCTTCTGCATTTCTTTAATTTCAAGGCTATTCTTCGGGCATTGACTGAGACTAAACTTGTCTCCCTTAGCGACTGGAGTTTCCCCTGGTTTGCAATTTTGCATGCCAAATCTATTGAGAACTTTCTCAATATAGTTCCTTTGTGACAATCCCAATATACCCCGAGAACGATCCCGATGTATCTCAATTCCTAACACAAAGGAAGCATTACCAAGATCTTTCATTTCAAAATTCTTTAATAGAAATCTCTTGTTGTCATACAACATGCCCATGTCATTTGTGGCAAGCAATATGTCATCGACGTACAAAACTAGAAAAATGTGTTTACTCCCACTGAACTTGTGATACACACAATCGTCAACAACATTCGTTTCAAAACCATATGAAGCAATGACTTGATGAAATTTGAAGTACCACTGACGAGAAGCCTGCTTGAGTCCATAAATGGATTTTGTCAATTTGCAAACCATATTCTTTGGGTCTCCCAACACAAAGTTTTCTGGCTGCACCATATAAATTGTTTCTTCAATGTCGCCATTAAGAAATGCTGTTTTGACATCCATTTGATGCAACTCAAGATCAAAATATGCAACAAGCGCCATAATTGTCCTAAAAGAGTCTTTCGTAGAAACCGGAGAGAAAGTCTCTTTAAAGTCAATTCCTTCCTTCTGAGTAAAGCCCTTTGCCACAAGACGTGCTTTATACCTCTCCACATTACCATTTGAATCCCTTTTGGTTTTAAATATTCATTTACAACCTACGGGTTTCGCACTATCCGGTAATGGAACAAGTTCCCAAACTTTATTATCTTGCATAGACTTATACTCTTCATTCATGGCTTCAATCCATTTATGAGAGTTGGAACTTTGCATAGCTTGACGGAAGTTGATTGGATCATCTTCCGATATTTCACTTTCTACCTCCTGTTCTTGGAGATACACAACATAATCGTCCGAAATTGCAAATTTCCTTTCTCTCATGGATCGTCTTAATGGCGCAGCTTCTTGAGGTTGTTGAGTTTGTTCCTCATAAATGGGTTCCTCGGGAACAATTACCTCATCTTGAATGAGGGGTTGAACAACATTGCCCTGTCGAGGATCTGAAGTAACTTCTTGATCAATGACGGGTATATAAACCTGCACATTGTCAAAAGTAGTGGTAGGAATTAGGATTGCTCCATTTTCCTCCTCGAAGACAATGTTCCTAACTTGATTTCTCCCCCCCCCCAATTCAACATCCTCAAAGAACGTTGCAGTTCCTGTCTCAAAAATTGACTTACTAGTGGGATCGTAAAACTTGTAGCCCCGTGATCGTTCTGCATAACCAATAAAGTAGCTGCTAACCGTTTTGGAGTCTAATTTTCTTTCATGAGGCTTATAGGGCCTCGCTTCAGCAGGACATCCCCAAACACGCAAGTGCTTTAGACTAGGCTTTCGCCCAACCCAAAGCTCATACGGCGTTTTTGCAGCTGCTTTTGTTGGTACCCGATTTAGGATATAAGTTGCTGTCTTTAGAGCCTCACCCCAGAGTGACTCTGGTAAAGTAGATTGACTAATCATACTTCTTACCATATCTTTAAGAGTCCGATTTCGTCTCTCAGATACACCATTCATGCTAGGCGAACCTGGCATACTGTACTGTGGGACGATTCCATATTCCTCTAGGTATTTAGCAAACGGTCCTGGACGTTGTTCACCTGAGCCGTCGTATCTGCCGTAGTATTCACCACCGCGGTCAGATCTAACGTTCTTTATTCGTTTGTTGAGTTGTAACTCAACTTCAGCCTTAAATGTTTTGAACACGTCCAAAGACTGCGATTTTTCATGTATAAGAAATAGGTAACCATATCTAGAATAGTCGTCTATGAATGTGATAAAGTATTGTTGACCATTCTAAGAAGCTGTAGGGAATGGACCACAAATATCCGTGTGGATTAATTCTAAGACGTCCGTAGTTCGATTGGCACCTATTTTCTTTGTTTTAGTCTGTTTTCCCTTGATACACTGGACACAGATATCAAAGTCTGAAAAATCAAGGGAGTCCAAAATTTCATCAGACACAAGCCGCTCAACTCTAGATTTAGAGATGTGACCTAGGCGTTTGTGCCATAATGAGGCTGAATTTTCCTTATTTAATTTACGCTTAGTACCACGTGATTCCACATGCAAGGTTTCATTGTAAGATGAAATAGTTTCAAGCAAATATAGATTATCAAAAGCACTAAGTAAACTAGTACCAACAATATTTGAATTTAGAGATAAACTAAACGTAGAATTTTCAAATGAACAAGAGTATCCATATTTGTCCAAAACAGAAATTGAAAGCAAATTCCGTCTAAAAGACGGTACAACAAAAGTGTTTATCAAATCCAAATAACACCCAGTTTTTAACAATAATCTAAAATGCCCTATTGCCTGTACTTCCACCGACTTGCCATCACCCACGTAAATGCGTCTCTCAGCATCAGTTGGCTCTCGGTAGTTCAGGCAACCCTGCATAGAAACACAAATGTGAGTAGTAGCACCAGAATCTACCCACCAAGTGTTTCTTGGTACTGAAGCTAAATTGATCTCAGAACAGACCAAAACATGATATGTACCTTTCTTTTCACGCCATGTGGCATATTTGGTACTATCCTTTTTCTTGTGTCCGGTCTTACCACAAAAGAAACAACCATTTTCAGTTTTCTGTTTCTTTTGCTCCGGACCTTTAGGAACAGCAACTTCTTTTCCTTTATCCTTCCTTTTGCCCTTACCCTTAGATGTACTAGCCAGATGAGCAGTTTCAGTCCTTTTTTGCTTCAATCTTTCTTCCTCTTGCACACAAAATGAAATGAGCTCATTAAGAGTCCATTTCTCCTTTTGACAGTTATAACTGACCTTGAATTGACTAAATTGTGCAGGCAGAGAGATCAAAATTAAATGCACGAGCAAATCATCCGATAAGTCGAGCTTTAGTGCCTTGAGTTTTGAAGCAAGATGAGACATCTTCATGATGTACTCCCGAACATTACCCTTGCCCTTATACTTCATTGAAATCAAGTTCGCTAAGAGCGTACTTATTTCAGCTTTATCGTTTTTGACAAAACGATTCTGAATTTCCTCAAGGAACTTACTGGCAATGATATTGTCATCCGTAATTGGACCTCTGAAGGCCTCTGGAATCCCACGCTTCATGATCATGAGACTTAGCCTATTTGAACGATCCCACTTTTCAAAATACGCAATTTCCTCAGAAGTACTTTGTTCAGTGAGATCATTCGGTTTCGGCATTCTCAATGCCAAGTCTATGTCCATGCAGCCAAGAATAATTAGTATATTCTCTTTTTAGTCTTTAAAGTTTGTTCCATTTAACATTGGAACATTGTTCATGTTTGCAGATATAGAAGTAGTAGACATTAAAGCTGAATAAAGAACAAAAGTAAACTAAATTAACAATAATACTCACATCAAATAACCAAATAACTAGTCTATAAATTAATTAATTATATCACAACATCTCAAGATACCTAGCACAACATTAGTACCAAATCTTTGGATAGTGATATTAATTGTAAGTGGTACTCTTGGTGTAATGATCAAATATTGATAATAAAGTATGTCAAATAACAAATCTATCTTTGGATTGATTTATTATTCACATTAAGTTACCTTAATAAGTGTCACATGTTTATCATCACATGTGTGTGTGCAATTCGGCCAACTATTAGAGCCTTTCTTTGGATCGGATAATACCCGCATGAATCACACAAACACATACATTATATCTAATTATTCCCCGAAGATCAATCTTACTCAAGAGAGGTTACTTTGGCAACATCTTGTGTAAATTGATATAAATAAAATATTAGATAAATGTAACCATAAATGTTGTACATAATTAATTAATTTTACTGTCAGATAACTTGTCACTGCCAAAAACAGTGACAACCTGAAACTAGTCACAGTTATAAACTGTGACAATTTTGCATAAACTTGTCACTACTAAAAACAGTGACAATTTTGACGCGCGAAATACTAACTGTTTGTTTTCTTCTTCAAAGTGAAAACGTTTAATATACAATATATATACAAAAATTAAAACCTCATTAATATATATATATATACAGAAATTAAAGCCTCATTAATATATATATATAAGTTAAAATATATATACACAACCGGCCATATATATATGTATATGATAACACCGATTATTCATCATCATAATGAACGATGGAAAAGAATTGATCATGGAAGGAAAGGATTGTAAATCAACAAAATACATAAATTTCCAGCCACTATATGAAATTATTTAAGCAATTACATAACCGTACGCATATATATATATCTAAAGCAGTTTAAAGTATGTATAAATACATATACAACCGTGCATACAAATGTATGAAACAGTTATATGTATACACAAATTGCCGATCATGATAAGCAAATCATATATAACATTAATGAACAATGCTTGGCATGGATGTAAATACATAATAAATCATGCCTTCATAATATGCTAAAGGATGGCAGAAGCCAAAAATAAAAAATAAAAAACAACACAAAACATGTACTTGATTGGCAGAATTCCATCAAATTAACTAAACATCTATAAACTATACGGCATGTACTTGATTGGCAGAATTCCATCAAATTAACTAAACATCTATAAACATATATATTCACGGCAGACATATATATACAGCATTCAACAAAAAAAAAATTTACTCAAAGAATTGATAATGCAACCTCGCTCTAATACCACTTGTTGGATCCATAAATATACCATATCAATTCAATGAGTAGGAAAAGATGAATAGCGAATGCGTACCCGAATCCATTTGTGATGATTGACCAAATTATTGTAGCGGATTTTAGTGCCAATTCTGTATAGCAATTGCCTTCCAACCCTTTCCCCTTAATTTCCTTATTTTCTCTTCTTGAGAGGATGTAGAAAATATGAGAATAACCAACTCTCTCTATGTCTCTTGATGAAGATGACATATATATATAGGGATGGGTTGGGGACCATTGCATTAATTGCATTAGTTCACTTGAACTATCCAATAATTCTATTTCCGCCCCTCATAGAAAAGAATTCACATAAGTGCATCTATACATTTGTTCCATAACAAAAATACCCTTAAGCCTACTTAAAACTTAATTAGATCACATAATTAGAAGGCTTCTTAATGATAACACAAATTAATAATTTACATGTGTGGTCCCAATTAAGATTAATATAAAATTAATCTAACATGAGGCCAATTGGTCAAACAGAGATGACGACTTCTTAACAAAACTTTAAACAAAGGAGGTTTGTTGTTCACTTCATTGATTTGATTTGACTTCATTTCACTTCACTTTGCTTAAGATTAAAAATAGAGGGACCGGGCGAGCAACGAAGGCTCATTTAGTAGACAATGAGCAAACAACAAACAGAATTTAAAGAAGCAAGTCCCTATTAGAGAAAGTTAATTGCATTTGATTAGGGCAAAGTTCTTTAAAAATCAGTTATTTGATCTCTTTATTGAGATTCAAAAACAGAGGCTTGTCCTTACTTCTCTTATACTTGTACTCAAGGAATTCAGATCTCAAGCCCAAATCTAAAATGCAGCTGGACTATTTCGAAAATAAGTATGGCTAAAAAAATATAATGCCCCCATTTACTTGCAATGGAATAAGATATGGGTGGTGCTATTGCCACCCCCATAAACTACTTGCTTCCACTCCCACTAAAAAAAATTCTAAACTTCTATTTTCACCCCCACTCAATTAATGATTTTCAACCAACTAATCACTCATTAACATTAATTACTATTCATCATCATCATCATCATCTTCTTCTTCTTCTTCTTCCTCTTTTTCTTTTTCTTCTTCTTCCCTATGATTTTTACTCAATGGTTAATAATTAACAAAAATTCAAATCTAATTAACACATTCTATCTCATTCAATTCATTTCAAAAGTTAACAAAAATTCAAAAGTAACTCACAAAAATACACAAAATCTCCATTTATGTCACAAAAAAAAACCTTAAGTTGTAGAGAATGGTAGAGAAGAGCGAATCAAGGATTATCAAGGTAGAAAAACCTAATGAAGGAGAGATATATTTGTTTTTATTATGTTTAATGTTTATTTTCTTTAGTTAATATAAAAAAAAAATTATACCAACAAAACGAATTAGAGCATCAGAACAGTTTACCTCAGTTACGGGAAACCGAAATTGAAGCACTTGTTCGATTTTCGGTGGCCGAATGTGTAATTTGATTATATTCCAGACAACTTCGGTCCTAAGAGATCGAGCAATTTGATGAATTTCGGTCTTAGGAAATCAAAATTATCCAAAATATTCGGTTGTTAGAGACCGATGTAAGGTCCCGAGAGTTGAAAATATAGTCCAGAATACTTCGGTTGTGAGGGACTGAGGAAGTGGATGAACCTCAGTCATAGGGAACCGAAATTATTCTCAATACTCGATTGTTAGAGGCCGATGTAAAGTCCCGAGAACTAAAATATGATACGAGGAGGTTCCGGTTGTAAGGGACCAAGGAGTAAATGGATGCAAAAGTTTAAAAATCATTGTTGAGAAGAAGAAGAAGAAGAAGAAGAAACATTAATGATTAATTATAATTAATTTGTGTTGCATTAAGGGTTAAATGAATGTAAAATTTTAAAAACCATTGTTGAGGAGAAGAAGAAGAAGAAGAAGAAAAGGGAGGAGGAGGAATAACCATGAATCATTAATTTATGTATATTAAAATGGGAGTGGTAAAGAAAGTAGTGGGAGTGTTGATGAGTAAAAAAGAGTTTGTGAAAGTGGTAGTGAGAGTGAGAGTGATACCAAGTATATATTAGGGTGGAAATAGCACCACCTTAAAATATTAGTTTAATATTATGTTTTTTAATTTTTTGAAAGTTGCTACTCACGAGACAAAAAATAATTACTAATACGAGGCAAGGTCCAACAACTAATTTAAGAATAAGGAATCATAACTATTTGAATTCAAAATAATAAAAGCGTACCTAACCAAACAATGAACTACCCTATTACAATTTCATTTAATACTACTAATTCATGAGTTTTAAATTTTATTTGCAACTAATTATAACAAATTTAATCATAAATTTCAAACTGAGAAATATGATAAAATATTAATAGTTCCGATAAAAAAGATATAAATTATTTAATAATTATAAATATAGAACTCGTACGGTTATGTTATTTTTTACGTAATTTTAAAATTCTGCTAAATTTTGAAATATCGTAAATTACATGATTTCATAGTTTTGTGAAAAGAACACAACTAAAGATAATATAATATAATTCAATTCCTTAACAAATACAAATAGCATTAATAATATATTCAATTTCATTAATTCAAAAAGAGAGTTATATTACAATTGATCTTACCAATAGCAATTTAAGAAGTGTAAATTTATCGAACAAAAGAATTTTAGGTACTGTGGAGTCTAATACTTAATCAGAAAAAAAAAATATTCTTAATTTGGATAAGTTTCAATTTACACCATGTCGTTTGAAACACCATAATCCAACTAGATTAAGGAGTTTTAAGTATTTGTGTGTTTCTTTATCACTAATCAACATAGTCCAAGTTTAATTTGATGTATTTCCTCTCAACCCGACTTCGAATCTCCACAAGTTCAAAAACTTTGTAGTCAGTGGCGGCACAGATTTACAAAGAGAAAGCAGGTCCAAAAATTTTAGTATGCTTCTCTCTCTTTCTTTCTGTGTCTATTAATTATACTATTCTCCAGTTATATGTGATTCTTAGAAGTGTTGATTTGGATTCTTAGCAGCTAGTTATCTTCTTCTTTCTTTTTTTTTGGTATAAAGTTTTCAATTTTTAAGTTTTGATTTTTATAATTTCAATTTTCACAATTAGGGATTTCAAACTAAGTATTACTTTTTTTTGGTTCCAATTGTAGCTTATGTAGGATTTCATGCTCAGTTTTACAAATTAGAATTTTTCCCCTCACCTTCCTTCAACATTTGGAAATTTTGCACTTTTAATCACTTACGGCTCGATATACTTCCTTTAAGAAGGTTTTTTCCTTTTTTTTTTCATATATTTTTCAGTTGTTTGATAATGCTTTAAGGTCACTATATATTTTGAATTTGGTCCTTTCGAGTTTGCTGTTAAAGCCTCACTTGAGAATCGTGGCGGTTGTTCAAGAAAGTTCCTTTAACAGTAACCATTAATATGAAGTTGCCAATTATAGGATAAAGCTGACAATACATTTCACTAGGTTATTTTTTATTGTAGATGGTGTATTCGATTCGAATTTTAAAACATTTTTATGTACTTTTTAAAATTCATAAATTATTCTAATTCTATAGATTATTTTAAATTTATTAAAATCTGTTAGATTTTAATAAATTTATACAGACTCTAATAAATTTTAGGGAATGGATTGTTTAGTATTTCTATAGATTTTAATAAATTTATTGATTCTTCTAATTATAATAAAAACATTAAAGGATAAACAATAGAAGAATTTTGATTACGACTTTAAAGTAATAAGCAAATAATAAATTCGCTAAAAACGGTTCGGATCAAGTCTAAAAACTCAACGGATTGGGTTTTATTGCCCTTTCTATTCACTTTTTATCTTTTGTCTAAAAAAATTCATAAAAGGGGAGAAAAAAAATCATGGTGAACATTTCTATAGTTTTAGAAGAAAATTACTAACCGGATAATTAAGGCTCCAATTGATTGCAGGTTTTGGTGGAAAGATGGAAAATGAGTTGAGTGATAAATGTGATATCCTCTTGATTTTTAAGTTTTTTCATAAAAAAATTTTCTTTATTTAGTGGTGCGTAAAAAATTTAAAATTTTAAAATCCTGATCGATGACTTTTTAAAATCCCAATTAAATAGACTTTCAAAATTCAAAAATGTCCTATAGAATCTAAATTGAAATACACCTCTCTCACTGCTTCTTGAACCTTATTTATCGGATTCCATTTAGTCACCAACCTTATGCATTTTTTGTCAATTTACCGGTACTCAAAATATTGGTGATTGCTAGACATTCAAAGGAGTTCGGAGTCTCATTTATCATGGCTAAGAATAATATAGTCGCAAGCAGGGACCGGATCTCACAATTGCCCGAGCCAATTTTGCAGCATATCCTTTTCTTCCTACCCGCACAGGATGCAGCCTGTACGTGTATTTTGGTAAGACTTAATAAGGAAAAGGTCATTATAGATAACTTCAGGCTTCATCTGACGCTTTCGAATCTTGATAGTGCCTTTCGGATTGACCATTGGATTGAATTGGTCATGAGGAACTATATTAGAGAGTTAAACTTGGACCTTGACATTGAAATTGGAGAGGACCCTGCTCAGGATGATGACTCGGATCTTGACATCAAGTGGGAAAGGATCGTGGTTGGTATGATTTGCCACAGACAACCTTTGCCATTAGATCATTGGTGGTTTTAAAGCTAAGAGGATGCAAATTGGAGGGGGCTGTTATTCGTGATAGTATAAAGTTTACATGTCTGAAAAAGCTTTCTCTGGAGAACGTATATATGAACGAGCAAATACTTTCTAAGTTCATGTCTAGATGCCCTTTACTCGAGTATTTCTCTATCAGATCTTGTTGGGGGGGTGAAGAATCTACAGATTTCCAATCTTCCTATGCTCAAGGAAGTTCAGGTGTCCCAGAATAACCAAAAATGTGCCATGTTTGACACAGTTGATATTCAGGCACTATATCTTCAAACTCTTCATTATAGGGGGCAGAATAGTCTGCTTGAAATTGATGTGGCTCTTCTTAAAAATCTAAAAGTGTTGACCATAATATGGGCCAGGATCACTGACCAAATGTTCCTGGACCTTATTCACGAACTGCCTCTCCTCGAGACACTGCACTTGTTTGCTTGCTTTGAGTTGGAGAGGATTAAGGTTTCAAGCCACTCGCTAAAAAGTTTTCGTTTTTTCTCTCTTTCAAGTGTCTGGCGGAGGCTGAGATTGATGCCCCGAATCTGGTTTTGTTTGAATACAGCGGTTATAATAGATTACCACCCATTTTTTCAATAAACATTTCGAGTCTTCAGGAAACGTATCTAAAATTATCCCTAGACAATGATATGGACACTCTTTGGTTCCTTAGATTGAGGGAATATCTCGGAAATTTTACCCAACATGACAAGTTGGACTTGGTTTTCCACCAAGACATTGAAACTGTACGTTGATATGAGCAGTCTGTTTTTCATTTCCTTTTGCTCCCTTAAGTCTTCTTTCTTTAACTACATATATAATATTTGCACATTTGTTTCTTATGTATGGCTGCTTTTGATTTATGAAGACATTCATCCGGGAAGACTTGAGTGAGTATTCAGTACCTCCACAGTCTGTTGTCAAGCATTTGAAGGTATGCATTATTGGATTGCCCAGCAATTATGAAGCTCTTTTAGATGGCTTGCTTTGGAGTTGTCACCCCACTATTCTCTCAGTTGGTAACATGTCTCCCTGCCATCCGGACTTGGGTTTTAACAATAAATTTGTAAAGGTATCTTGCTTATTTGTTTTCCAGTTTTTCTTATGCGACACCGCCAACTAGTAGATTTTTTTATTTTTTATTTTTTATAGAAAAAAGAAAAACTAGCTAGGACTATCGATTTTACAGATGTACAGTTGAGATTATATTTTTCACTGTGCATGTTTTTGCAGTTTCTGTGTGAGAAGCTAATGGACTGACCACCAGAAGTTCTGCCTTGTTGTAGCTCTTGTTGCAGCATTAGATGTTGGCATCACGATATAAAAGATGTTGAGATTCAGGAATTGGAAGACAAGGATGCTACTTCTGTAGGGTCATCGTTGCAAACTGTTGAGACTGGACAAGAAGTTCGTTTTAAAATAAAATGGCAAGTCTAGAATAGGTTTTTGAATTTCCTTCAATCATAATTAGATTTTGTCGGAGTTGTGAAAAATGAACTTATTTAAACTGTCAATCTTTGATCATCAATGCAATGGCTTTTAGGTTTGCGATATAGTGTGCAATCTGGCTTATCATGTCCTTGTTTCTGTGAATTGTTTTAACATATAATAAATTGCAGAGAGATAAAGGAAATAAGGATGTGTTTTTGGTACACAATTGGGATTTTAAATTGGAATTGGAATTGGAATTCTTCCAACACTCCCATTTGTTTTGTTTAAGTTAATTTAATAGATTCATTTGGAATTAATTCTGAGAAAATCTAGAGTGCACTTCCAAACAGAAACTTAAGATGCAAATATATATAATACCAAGGTCCAAGGATGGAATTACTACTATAACATCTCACAACTATATATATGTATGTACTTATTAATCAGTTAATATTTATATATATATATATATATATTCATATATTAATCAACTGGTATGAAAATGCCTGTGACATCAAGGGCGGTTGGAATCTGTTCAGGCAGGTATTCCGCACCCAGATCCATCATATAGCTTCCATCCCTGAGTAAGAATGGACCAGTCAACACCCCACGTGCACGCATTCTCCAGGGGAAGTTGAACTCCACGTACCCGAGGTCCAGCCCAAGACCACAAACTTCAAGTAGTAAAACTGGCATCAGCTGCATTGATGAGGTTATGGGCGAACCCATGGTCTCCAGTATTCTGACTGTCCCTATTCTCCCACACTTACTCTGAACGAAAACATGAACCACGAGTTACTTCATCAACGATAACAAATGAGAGATAGCAAAGGAGAGTCTCTTGAAGTAACAATTATATACAATTCAAAGAAGACTCTTCAAATTGTCATATAGGTCAATATAATACAATTTTGAAGGAAAAAAAAACTGTTACTTCTCTTGAAAAGCTTAAACAATGTGAAACAATCCAAACTTACTTCCACAAGCGCCTCACCCCACGCTGAACAGTTCGATCCGCACTTACCATTACTGGTGGGCTTCGCCAATTACAGCTAGTACACCGAAACTATTATAAAAAGTTAAAACAAAGAAAAGATGGCAAAGTTCATAAATGTTAACCATGATATTCATCACGGTTCCTTCTCCTAACAGCTTAAGCTTTTGGGAGAGATGGTTACTAACATGGTATCAGAGGTAAGTTTTCTGAGAGGTCCAAGGTTCAAACCTTGGCACCTCCATTCCCCATTTGTTAATCCGAAATTCAAAATTCGAAATTTGTTTGCTCTCCACGTGCGAGTATGGGGTCGCACGTGAGGGAGGGTGTTAACCATGACATGGGGTCGCACGTGAGGGTTTGGGAACACCATGATATTCATTATGGTTCCTTCTCTTAACAGCTTACAGCTTAAGCTTTTGGGAGAGATGGTTCATATATTGATTTTACCCTTATTGAATACGTGAGAAAGGGATCGTGCATTATCATGGTGTTCTTCGGAACAGGAGATCCTATTCACCAAGACATACACAGGCAACAAAACAAATAATCACTAGTGTTTTGTTTCAAATTGTTCTACATTTCAAATTGTGTGAGCATTATGTTACATTATAATCATTTGGCAGAAGCCAGTCCCAGGTCATCTAAAACTTGTAGCTCAATTTCCTTGATGCTAAAAAGCATTGAAGGCGTACACAATTATTCCATGGAAACGCCCAAGAAATCCATATGTTTTCCTCCTTTTCTCGTGTTTGATTGCATGAATTTTGCCAAGGAATCAATTTCCAATTCCATGGTATAACTTATTTTAGAGCAATTTATCTCTTAAACCAAGTTGTAGCATGGAAAATGATTACTTAAAAACTTAATGCAATCAAACATTAATAAAGATGGGCAATGTGGAATGGCAGGCATTTCCCAGAGAAAACAAGTATATAATGCTTTGGTAGTGTTTGTAGGTGCCAAGTCTGTCCGCATGTAACAAGTCTTCAGTACAGAGTTAACAGCCTGAAAATGTCAACAACATTTGATGAGGAGAAGATTAAAAAGAAAAAAAACATCTACAAATATGCATAAGTAACAGTAAATGGATGATTTCCAGCTTGTGAGGGAACAGGGAGAGAGAGCATAAACAAAGAGACTATCAGTAAAGCTGCTTGTCTAACGCTTGTTTGGGTGCATCTCTTGGGTGCATGATTTGGGCAAAAGGATTGGCATATCTTAGGAGACATATGAGGTGAAGACCTAAGGCTTGGCACCATTGGTTTTCAATGGCCCCTCCATTACAAGATTATATAGTGAAGTAGCCAGCATCTCAGTGACCTCAATTGAGGACTATTTGAGACAAAGAGAAGTGATCATCAATCGTTCAAATGTCCTACTAAGTAAGTAGGACAGTGATTTATTGAGAGAATTATTTTTGTTATCATTGGAGGGTGAGGTGTCCAGGTTGTTAGCAATTTGCATAAGGGGGGTCGGCTAGATTCTGAGAATATATTTTCTTTGAGAGTCTATATATATAAATGTACACACATAAGAGATTGTCTTTCCTTTCAAATTCGGTCTGTTAAGTTGAACACCAGAGAATTTCTCACCTCGCTCTGATTTTCCAATTACACAGTAATAGCCCTGTAGAAAAAGGTAACAAAAATTTGCTCGTCTAAGTGAAGACCCACCAATCGGCTGAAATCATGAAATAAATCATGAGATTAAGATATGCTTTGTGACTGAGATGAGGGCTTTGTAGAAAAATTATAGAAAAAGTAGGTACCCACATTTTTATATAGAAAGTTTGAACATGTATATACAAAGAAACAAAGTTTAGTTCAAAAGAAAAACTGCACAAAATTTATATACAAAGTTTGAGCATGTATCCTCTTGTGTAAAATAAATGGCCATATTTTTCTTCTTTTCTAAAGGGTAAATTGGATATCAATCACATATCTACGATCCCCAAATCAAGAAAGTGAAATCAGCAACCAACACCACCAAATCTATTATAACTTAGAAGCATATTTTCTTTTCTTTTCTTTTCTTTTTTGATAAATGCAAGCGGAAGGGTTCACTAATGAATGAGAGGGGGTGGGGATTGAATCCCTTAAACATTTACGTTCTGATATCTCTTATGCAACTTCGAAGACAGAAAGAAGCTAACACTAATAACATAACTAAAGCAACCAAAAAGACCTAAAATATAAACAGCATTCATACACACTAATCTTGTAGAACCAATCAATAACCCCAAATCAAAATAAAGGTAAATGAAACCCCCAACTCTGAGGAAGACTAGTAAAAGAGACAGACATCCCCATTACTGACTTTCTTTACCCAATTCTTCAATCAGAAAGTGATTCCCAAAGAATTCATAAGATTAAGACAATATTCAACAGCAAAAGCAATAGTAATTACCTCCCAGTTACCCAAAATATTCAAACCCTAATGATAGCATAGATGTCAAAGGAATGAATTTCCAATTCAATGGTACAACTTATTTTAGAGCAATTTTTTTCTTGCTTTTATCTTTACCGTCGAAAAAAAAAAAACAAGTTACACCGTGATGAACAATTCCTAAGAAACTTATTACAATGAAACAAATAAAGATAGAGAGCATGAGCATTTCCCCGGGAAAGAAATGCAATAAAACACTCTTAGTGCCTTGTAATAATTGAAATCTGTTAATCAACTTAGAAAGACCGAAAGAACCTTTCATCAATAACAGAACTATGTAAAAGGTAACAAAGAAAGAACATAATTATACATACACAATTAAGACCTACTCATCTCTCTCCTAGCAAACAAGATACATAAACCCTTTTCCTACTTTTTGAACCCAATGCCTGATTTCTTGAACAACAAAATGATAGACAACAACTCACAATCCAACTAAACATAGGGGTGGGGGAGGAAATTTAACACTAAATCTCAACAATAAATAAACAGAGAGATTACTTCCCAGGAAACATAAGATTCAATCCCAAAGCTATTCAATTGATAATAGGTTCAAAAACGTCACAAGATTAAGAGTAGTTTGAAACCCAAAATTAACAGACAAAAAAAAATCCATAAGATTAAGTAAATATTCAACAACAAAAGCAGCAGTAATTAATTCCCAAAATACTTCAACATTGTTCATCAATGAATATAAATGAATATTAGCCATTGAATGAGACGTGGCCCAATTAAAACTGAAGAAACCCATTCCATTTTATGTTGGCAATTGTTGATTACAGAGTAGGGAATAGATTAAGTAGAAACAGAAGATGGGAACTTACTGCCAATATTTTTGTTCATCTTCAAGAACAGCTTCTTCGAACAGACCCCTCCCTAGAAACAAGTAGAGAGAGAGAGAGAGAGAGAGAGATTTGATTGAGTGGAATGTGGATGCAAGAGCTTGGCCTTTTGAATTGATTCTTACAATAATATACCCAAACAAACAAACACTCACCACTATTACTGTTACTCCTATTTATACAACAAATTGGAGGGAATTTGAATATGTGACGAACATTTGACCACCACCGGTTTACTGGCTCCCCCGGTGTAAACATTTTGTTTGTTTGACCTAATTTCTCCTCTTCTCTCTATAAAACAATACGATGAAGAAATCAGACTTGCCACCTTTCTTTTTTAAATATCCTCTCTCAATTTCTTTTCTTTTCTTAAACTAAATTAAAATTGTAGAAATTTTTAAATAAACGCCTACCATATGAAGTAAGGGTGTGTTTGATTGAGAGTATTTTCCATGGAAAATACTCATTTTCCACTTAATTTGACAACTTAAGGTGTTTAATTGGCTTTTTTTTTCAGGCAATTCAATTGCCACTTTTGGCTCACACACTTACATTTTCCTTGTAAACAAGGAAAATATTTTCTTTGGGGGGGCTAGTTTTTATTTTCCAAGCAATTGCACGGTTTTCGAGACAACATTTTACCCATTTTCTACACTAAAAATGCTATAACTTAAACTACAAAATTCAAAATTTAATAAAAATTTTATATTTAAAATCTACTCATCAAGATCAATTAAACAAGATCCATCATGACTATAAAATTATGTAAAAAAAATACCCATAATTTTTTCTACATTAAAAATGCCATAATACAACCAATATTTTCCGGGTAGAAAATTAAGGCAATCAAACACATTTAATTACATTTTCCATGCAACTCAATTCTAGGCAATTCAATTACCTGGAACTTATTTTCTTTCCATGTAAATTCCATGCTTGCAATCAAACGCACCCTAATTATATTTTAGCTTTAGTTATAACATTCACAATAGTACATAAGATAGTCAAAGGGGTTGTTTGTTTGCACCACTTAAAAAAGTTGTTGGTTAACCAAAGAAATTAAGTACCAAATTAATTTTTATTACTTAAAACTTAAAATTTTCATCAAAAGTTTTAAGTGGCAAATTTTCAACTTAAAACTAAAAACTTAATTTTAAAGAGTATAAAATACCTATTTTACCTTAAAATAGTATAGAATCATGTGATCTAAATAAATTAATAACGGCAAAATTGTCACACTAAAAAGATGCTGTTTTCAGATGTGTTATATTCAAACAAACAACATTTTTTTCAAATATATTTTTCAGAACTAAACAAACAGTTTTTTCAGTTTCAGTTTTTAGTTTCAGTTTTCAATTTTCAATTTTCAATTTTTTTTATCAAACGCCACCTAAGTAGGATATATTTGCCCGACGAGACAAGGTTATAATAGTTAGGGTAAAACACTTTTTCATGATATACGAGAATGTTAAATTTAAGTTTTACTAAATTCTTTAGCATTCGTATAACTGACGATTAACAATTAGGCGTGACATGCGGCACCATTTTCTTTCCTTCTTTTGCTTTCGCTATCATTTATCTCCCTCTCTCTTACTTTAAGTTATCTCCTTACATTAATATCGTGTGATGATATAATTGTAATAGTGTGATGGATGATTGTATTGACATTTTAGAGAGAGATATAAGAATTATATTGTTAATTTTGAATCGATACAAGAGAATCCTATTAATAGGGTTATGTAAAAGGGAAAAAAAAGGGGGAAGCACAATACAAAAATAAAACTTAATTAATTATAATATATTCTAACATTTTCCCTCAAGTTGGTGCGTAAATATTGAGCATACCCAACTTGTTGATAATTCTAGAAAATATCTTATTGGAAACAACCTTAGTGAGTACATCGGCCAACTGATCTTCCGAGTGTATCCGAGGCATTGAAATTATGTTTTCCTCCAATTTATCTTTAATGGAGAATCTATCCACTTCCATATACTTTGTTCTATCATGTTGAACTAAATTTTGAGTAATATCACATGCCGCCTTGTTATCATAATATACCATCATAATTACTCTCGACAGATAACCTATATCAATCAATAGCAACTTTAGGCATAATAATTCTTACATTCCTATTGCTATTTCTCGATATTCCCCTTCGACGCTCAAACGAAAAACGACATTCTGTTTCTTAGTTCGCCATGTGACGAGATTCTCATCAACAAATGTGAAATATCCTAATGTAGACCGTCTATCACCAACATTTTGGCCCAATTAGCATCAGTGTACCCTTCAATTTTCAAGAAACCACTGTTCTTTGTAAACAAAATCCATTTTTTAGGAGTTGCTTTCAAATAATTAAGAATTTTCATCACAGCCACATATGCTTCTCTCTAAGATTATGCATGAATTGGTTAATTGTACTCAATGTATAGGAAATATCGGGCTTAGTATCTGCTAAGTACATCAACCTTCCTCCACCCTTTATCAACATGCACTTAATCAATTTTAATTTCTAATTTTAATCATTCTTCCATGAGAGTATATGAAGGCTGGCACATAAACATTCTCATTTCACTAAGTAAATCCAATGCATACTTTCTCTGAGAGAGGAAAATGCCCTTTGAAGATCTGGACACCTCAATCCCTAAAAAATACTTTAGATAGCCAAGATCTTTCATCTCGAGATAAGTAATTTTTTCAGTGCTTCTCTTTCATGTGGGTCATCCCTGGTGACAACCGTATCATCAATATAAACAATAAGTGCTATGATCTTTCCATATCACTCCTTCAAAAACAATGTATGATTAGAATTACTATGTTTGTACCCAAACTTCTTCATTGATCTAGCGAATCTCCTGAACCAAGCTCTCAAAAATTGTTTTAAGGCATACAAAGACTTTCTCAATTTGCATACTTTATTTCTGTGCTCCATAGGAACATTGTATCCTGGTGGGAGCTCCATGTACACCTCATCCTCTAAATCTTCATGCAAGAATGCATTTTTTGTATCAAATTGTTGCAATGGCCAATCCAGATCTACCGCTATAAAGAGCAAGACACACATAGTGTTAATTTTTGCCACTACTGCAAATGTATCCACATAATCAATCACATGTGTCTGGGTATAGCCTTTCGTTACATGACTTACTTGGAATCTTTTGATTTTCTGTCTACTTTGAATTTTATAGTGTACACCCACACATCTACAATTAATACGTTTCTTTCATACTGGTAATTTAACTATATCCCATGTACAATTGTTCTTTAGGGATTTCATCTCTCTGTCCATTGCTGCTTTTTATTTTGGATCCCCCAAGGCTTCCTGCACACTGTTAGGAATAGATACAGAGGATAAGTGATTTACAAATGACTTATTCGATTTAGATAACCTATCGTAAGACCCATACTTGCTTATGGGGTATTTGGCTTTATTAACAAGATCGGGTTTATATGTTGGTTTAGGCACACTTCTATTGATTCAATTAGGGAGTTATTTTTGTTGACCTTAAAGTCAATTAATCTTATTTTGATAATTACAATAAGTTAATAGAGTGTTATTTAACTCGGTTGTTCCAATGATGATAGCCATTTTAACCGATATATCTTCCGATCAAGTGTAACTTCAAACCGAAGCAAATCTCACACAAGCTTTACAAACGCCTCTACTCACAAGAAATGAACTCAAGTGATATACATGTGCTATACAAAGCCAAGAAAAGATCTAGATCATCAAGCAAGTGAAGATATGCACAAGAATGATCTCTACATGTTCTACAAGTTATCAAAACCGAGAAATGATCAAGAACATCAAACAAGTGAAGATACGCACAAGAAAATCAAGTATCACGAAGACTCGAATTATCATTAAATTGAGTGAGTGCTTAGATTTTATGTAAAGATACTTTATTGATCAAATCCCTATAGCTCAAACATATTCTTGCATCTTTTAAAGATTGATTCAAACTATCTTGAAATTGAATTTATTTGAAAAACTGAGTTTTACAAAAACTGAGTTTTCAAATTAAATTCATATTAATTTTAAATCATCATATTTTAAGCTCTAATAAAAATAGGTATCTTAGAAACATATCTTTGAGGTTCAAAAATCATTAGAATTTTATTTGGAACTAAATTGTTAAATTGCAAAAATATTTTTATTTTACATTTAAAATTCGCTCAATTTTTGCCCAGTTTTGATCTAACGGTAAGATGGAGGTCTTCCCGAACTCTGATCATTTTGAAATTTTTACAGTAGTTAAACAACATCTCTTGAAAAGTTTGAATAAAATTTGAGCATGATCCAACGGTCTATTTGGGAGAAATTAAGAAAACAAATTTGAATTTCTTTGTCAAAACTAGCTGTTGGAAAGTTTGAAAATGTATACCTTGGAGCCAAAACCTCTCTTAATCATCCCCAACGGCCATATGATTTTGTAAGTTATAAATATGATGTCTTAGACATGTTTTAACACACTTGAATCATTCTACAAACTTATTTTACATATATACAAAGTTATTCAAGTATTCAATTCATCTTATTGATCAAATTCTTCATTTTTGAGCTATATACTTTGATCAATTTTGATATCTCTTAGTGTGAGCTTCATTTGTATTTTGTTATACACAAGAGAGATATTGTACATTAGTGTTAGCCACCAAAACTTATTCAAATTATAATTGCGAGAGGTGTATCTCATAGATTAGCAAGAGGGATTTCTTGTGAGAGTATTGAGGGTGTTTCAATACTTGTAAGAGTGTGTGAGAAGAATACACTTGTAGAGGTTTGATCTTCACCCGGAAGGAGATCGGTTATAGTAGAAATTCTCGGGGAACTAACCGAGCGCGAAGTAGGGGGAACAAGTCGAACCATGTGGACAAAAAATCTTCGACTTCAAATTGGTTCAATCTTTTCTTACTCAATCTCTTTATTTATTTGTTATATTAATTGATTGAAGTTGCTTATATTATTGCTTATTCTTGGGATTGATTGTTTTTCGATTTCGATTGGTTTAATCTTTTTAACTCAATCTCTTTATTATTGATTGTTTTGTTATTGCTTGAGATTGCTTAATCATTTTCTCTTGTACTTCATTGTTTATTTGCTTACATTCCTTGATATATATTTGTTAAGTAAATTGTTTTACTTAAACTTTTTGAAAAGATTTTTAAATTCCGCATTTAGTTTTATAAACCATATTCACCCCCTCTAGGGTATTGTCCGACCTACAATTTTTTTGATATTCAAATTCAAATGTGTCCGATGGAGACAATTGGTTATTAATACCAGGCGATGGAAACCTTGAGGACTGTGGCGAATTCAGCGATGAACTCTGTGACCTTAATTTTGGCGAATTCGACGGTGAACTTTATGGATTTGGTAGTTACGAGGTTGATTATGGGGATACCTTTAGTTGAATTATCTTATTCTTGTCCCCATCAATAAAATAAAAAAATTGAACTTCACTATGATGCTTCCTTTGAAATTAGACCTGATAAAAATACATATATTTTTCATGAAAAATAACATCCATGGCCACGTATAATTTTTAAGCGTAAGGATGTTAACACTTATACCCTTTTTGGGAGGATGAGTAACAAAAATGTATTTGAGAGTATAATATTCTAATTTATTTCATTGTTCTTTCAACAAATGAACAAATAAAATGCATCCAAATACATGTGGGGGTAAATTTGGCACTGTAGGAACCAATATAACTTTGTGAAAGATGTCAAATGGTGTTTGAAAATCAGGAATCACTAATGGAATACAGTTGATCAGATAAACTGCAGAGACAAGTGCTTTACCCTAATAAGATGTTGGAGCATTGGGCACAAGTAGTGATGCACTTACCCGATGTACTACTTCTAGTAAATGCCAGTTCTTCTTTTTTGCAACACCATTTTGCAGAGGTGTATACGGGCATGTAATTTGACGTACAATTCCATGATGGTTGAAATACTCTTGCAATTATGTACTTATGTATTCTCCTCCATTATTACTTCGAAGCATTTGAATTGCGACTTTATGCTGCGTGCTAACATGTTTGTAGAATATTTGAAATAAAGAACTTCTTTCACTTTTAGACTTCATAGGACATACTGTCACGGAGTGTCCTTTAATGGCACAAAGGAGGCCGCGTGAGTGCCGGGGCTAATCGACAGCCCGGTCAAGTACGATTGAGTTTTAATTACAATCAACAATCAACGTGCAACAACAATAATTTAAAAAGAGCTTGAGCATAAATGAAAATCACTTCATTGCATAAAACTTGATTACATGAAAAGCAATTACAATATGAAAGAAAGTAAGAGCTTGAAACAAAGTACTGAACAATGTGCACTGGTAGGCAACTCGGGTGTGAGGCATATAGTCTTATCCCCACATATAACCACTTAATGAAAATACCAAAGTGGTAGCAGTGCATGTTGGGTCTTACAAGTTACAAGAAAACGATTACAAAGGAAATAAAATGCAATTACAAAGAAAATTCCTAAATTTAGTTACATGGAAACAATATTTACATATAGGAGGCCAAAACACAATTCTAGAACTAGATGGTGCTTGGCGCCTCGTTGGTGCTGGAGCTCTTGTTGGGCCGCGCTGCGCTCTGGCGTGTGTACGGTGTTGATGAAGTGGTGTTGGATCTCCTGTTGGGCCGTGCTGCACTCGGGCATGTGCACGGTGTTGATGAAGTGTAGTAAGTCACAAATGCTATTGGGAGGCACCCCGTGACATCCTCCCCCACTAGAGCTGTTGATGCCCTCGTCAACTTGTCAAGGTATGCCGTAATCTGGTCCTGGAAGGCGGATAGGTCAGATGTTTTTTTCCAGGTGTTCTCTTCTGGGTCTCTTGCAGCCCATTTAATGAGAAACTCTTGGTGTTGTTTGCGGGAAGCTGTCAACACTCGATCAGCAAGGATGGTTTCCACTGACCTCTTCCCCTCTACTTTCTGCTTCAACCTTGGACAACTAGACTCGCTTCAGGATGGATCTGTAGCATTAGTAAAATACGGTTTCAACATGCTGACATGAAACACTAGGTGGACCTTCAACCAACTAGGGGGTTTAATCTGATAAGCCACTTTCCTAATCCTCTTCTCAATTTTGAGCGGTCCCTCGTATTTTTGCAGAAGGCGTGGGTCGCGACCCCTCAAGAACTTCCTATCTTGCCGGAAGAGCTTAACTATTACGAGATTCCCTACTTGGAACTCCAGCGGTCATCTTTTTTGGTCCGCATATTTCTTCATTCCGCTTCCATTCTTCAGAGAAATTGCGGGCTCTAAGGGATTTTGATGTTGGCATCTAGTTGGAGGTGTGAGGAAGGATTAGCTGTTGTCCCATCACTATTTCGAAAGCACTCTTGCTTGTTCTGAAGTTCTTCTGGGCATTGAAGCACAATTGAGCCACATCTAATAATTTAACCCAATTTCGCTGAGTTGCACTAGTAAAGTGGCGTAGATATTCCTTGAGCATTGCATTGTATCTTTTAGTTTATCCATCAAACTGAGGGTGATAACTAGAACTCATACACAACTTGGAGCCAAGAACCTTGAAGAGTTCCTTCCAAAAATTTCCCGTGAATCGTGAGTCCCTATCACTGATGATGCTTCGAGGGATCCCCCAATGTTTAACCACATACTTGAAGAATAACTATGCAGTCTCCTCATCAGACGTGTTCTTTGGAACCGCAATGAAAGTGGCGTATTTCGAGAATTGATCAATGACCACGAGAATGGTTGTCAAGTCCCCCACTTTGGGCAGGCCTGATATAAAATTGAGCAAAATGCTCTCCTACGGTCGTTCCGGGATGGGTAGAGGTTCCAATAACCTTGTCGGTTGTCTTCGATTGATCTTGTCCTGTTGACAGATGAGGCAAGTTCTAACATAACTCTCGACCTCATCTTTCATTTGGGGCCAGTAGTAACATTGCTTGAGGAGGGCCAGCATCCTTTCTTGACCAGGATGTCCCGCCCATAAAGTATCATGACACTCTCGGATTAGAGTACGCCTCAACTCCCCTACTCGAGGAATAAAGACTCGATTTCCCTTTGTCAACACGAACCCGCTGTCCAACCAAAACTGTCGCGTCTTCCTCTTCTTGATTATCTTCAATAGTTGAGCGAAAACCTGATCTTGCGATAACGCATTTTTGATTTTGCCTCGAATTTCAGTTGATACTTGACTATCGATTCGAATAATGGCATTGAGAAACGCATTAGCCTGTTGGTAGAACTCAACTATACGGCTCAACGCATCCGCCACTTGATTGATTGAACTTGCTTTATACTCCATCCAGAAGTTGAATTCGGCTAGTAACTCCTGCCACCTTGTTTGTTTGGAACTCAATTTCGGTTGACTAAAGAAGTGACTAACCACGGTGTTATCCGTTTTCACTAGAAATTGAGAAGGTAGTGCCTCCATAACCTTAGACAATGGACCACAGTGAGAAACTCTTTCTTATGGGCAGAGTACCTCTTCTCAGTGTCATTGAGCTTTTGACTCTCATATGCTATTGGGTGATTTTTCTGCATTAAGACTCCCCCTAGGGCTGCATCCGATGCATTGATATGCATTTCAAATGGGTTAGTCACATCTGGCAGTGCAAGAACGGGATCTTCGGACATAGCCCTCTTCAGAGCATCGAAGGCAGCTTGACAACTCGTTGACCAATCCCAAACTTTCAACTTCTTCAAGAGTTTTGTTAAGGGCATTGCGATACTAAAGTAGTTCTTCACGAACTTCCTATAGAATTGGCTAGTTCTAGAAAAGAACGGAGTTCTGACACAGTCGTGGGCGCCCGCCACTCCTGTATGACATTGACCTTAACCGGATCCGTCTGCACTTTCCCCTGTTCAATGATGTGGCCCAAAAACTTTATACGTTTCTGCGCAAAAGAACATTTCGATAGTTTGAGATACAACTCATGCTTTTAAAGTCTTTCCAATACCCTCCTCAAGTGTTGTTCATGTTCCTTCATGCTTTCGCTAAAAACCACAATATCGTCGAGATAGACCACAATAAAATCATCTAAGTAATCCCTGAGAACCTGATTCATCAGAGTGCTAAAAGTGGCTGGAGCATTAGTGAACCCAAATGGCATAATAAGAAATTCATAAGCTCCATATCTTGTGACGCACATGGTTTTTCCATCGTCCCCTGCTGCAATACGAACCTGTCAATATCCGAATCTGAGATCAAGCTTTGTGAATATTTTTGCCCGGCCGAGTTGATCGAAGCAATCATCCACCAGAGGGATAGGATAGTTATTCTTTATGGTCACCTTGTTGAGAGCTCGATAATCGACGCACATTTTTAAGGAACTGTCTTGTTTCTTTTGAAAGAGGACAGGAGCTCCGTATGGCGATTTGGCTGGTTGCACTAAATCTGCATCCAGTAGCTCCTTCAGTTGTTTTCGAAGTTTTGCTAGTTTGGGCTGGGACATTCGATATGCTGCATGAACCGGAGGCTTGGTACCTGGCAGAAGTTCGATTTGATGATCTATTTATCTACGATGAAGTAACTTCTTTCGAAGATTGTCGGGCATCATATCTTCAAATTCGGTAAACACTTGTCAAATGGATCTCGGCAAGAGTCCCAATGTCTCTTGAAATTTTATCCCATTTCAGTGCAGCCACAAAAGTGGGATTGTCGTGCTTGAGGCCCTTCTTCAATTGGATTGCTGATAAAAACTTCCTATTGCTTGACGGGGTCATCACCGGGATAATGCATGGATTCTTGCTGAGCATCATGAGGCTATTTGTACTGGGCATGACGCTAGCCTTTGTTTCTCTCAAAAACTCTAGCCCCAAGATAACCTTGAAGTTGTCCATCACCACAACTGAGAAATTAGTTCTCTCTTCGTAAGGACCCACTTTTACTAACACAGATTTTGCCATTCCGACGACAGGTTGAGGGGCCGAGTTGATGGCCTTCACACGACCCACTCCTTTTTCTAAGATAAGGCCTAACCGTTCAACTTCAGTGCTTGCCAGGTAGTTGTGCGTTGCGCCTGTGTCCACCATGGCCTGAATTGGCTTTCCGTTGATCTTGATATCAACATACATCAGACCATTTCTCTGAGGACTCTTCCCCACACCTGCTTTCCCTTTTGAGGATGGTTCCACCTTCCCTTCTTGTAGGGGATCTTCTTCAACCGTTACTGCGTTGCAAGAGTGCATGAACTGCCCTTGATAGGCACCCAATGAGGCTCCATCATACTCCTCAGTTTCTTCTTCAAACTCGGCAGGGTCATTTTACTGAGTACGATAAGATTGTCTGGAGGCAGCTGGGCTTTGGGAAGCATGCCGCCACCCCTGGCGACAAGAGCATTTAGGAATTATTTATCGGGGTAATTGGCCATGAAATGAGAACCGTGACACAAATGACAAGGTCCCGGGCTGAAGAGCTTTTTTCCACTACTGCCGGCTTGGGAGTTCCCTATGAACTTGTTCCCATTCTTGAAATTATTTTGCTGGGTAAATGGCTTGGTGGGTATGTTACCTCTCCAATCAGGTTTGGCCGAATAATTTTGTTTTCTCTCCCTTGCATTTTTTGCTTGTCCACTTCTTGGGACATTTGTTTTCAGACCTGCGGTGTAATCTTGCAAGCATTCGACAACTGATATGGCTTGAGGTAACGTCTTCACCTGCCTTCGATTTAGTTTTATTTTGGCCAATGGTTGTAATCCGATCATGAAGAAAAATAGTCTATCAGCATCATCCATATCGTGGATATCTAGCATGATGGTGGTGAACGCGTTGACGTACTCCTTGATGCTCCCTGAGTGCTTCGTTTGAAGGAGTTCTTGTCATGCGTTATGGGAGGTGTTTTCGGGAAGGAATCGATCACGCAACTCTTTTTTCAGATCCTCCTAGGTGCTAATCTCGCACTCTCTAGCTTGAACATCTTTGTACTTATTCCGCCACCATAATTTGGCATCCCCGGACAAGTACATGGATGCAGAGGATATCTTCATTTCCTCTTCGTCGACCTTTGTAGCACAAAAATATTGTTCCATGTCAAAAATAAAGTTTTCTAATTCCCTAGCATCACGAACACCAGTGAATGCTTTAGGTTCGGGCACTTTCATCTTCGTATGCTCCCCACCCCCAATTGGTGAGTTAGCAACCGCCATCGACAATACAGTCAATTTCTGGGTAAGCTGATCGATTTTAATTCTCATCTTATCCATCATCTCCCCAAAGTTACCCCTTGGTGGGATTCCCTGAAGATTTTGAAGGCCTTCCTCCAAATCTTGTATGCGGTCGACGAGTGCGGGCAAGCTACCCGATGCGTCCCTTGCTGGGATAGTTTGAGTGCGTAACTCCAAACTTTACACACGATCGAGGAGAGAGGGTGTTGTGCCCATTTTCTCCATTAGCGAGCCAACATTTCTTTTGAGGGTTTCGATTCGCTGGCTATTGGTTCCCATTGTAACGTAACAAGATACACCAATTGGGTTTCACAAGGCAGCAATCGAAAACAATCCCTCTGATACAAACTGTCATGGGGTGTCCTTTGATGGCACAAAGGAGGCCGCGTGAGTGCCGGGGCTAACCGACAGCCCGGTCAAGTACAATTGAGTTTTAATTACAATCAACAATCAACGTGCAACAACAGTAATTTAAAAAAATCTTGAGCATAAATAGAAATCACTTCATTGCATAAAACTTGATTACATGGAAAGCTATTACAATATGAAAGAAAGTAAGAGCTTGAAACAAAGTGCTGAACAACGTGCACTGGTAGGCAACTCGGGTGTGAGGCAGATAGTCTTATCCCCACATATAATCACTTAATGAAAATACCAAAGTGGTAGCAGTGCACGTTGGGTCTTACAAGTTACAAGAAAGCGATTATAAAGGAAATAAAATGCAATTACAAAGAAAATTTCTAAATCTAGTTACATGGAAACAATATTTACATATGGGAGGCCTAAACACAATTCTAGAACTAGATGATGCTTGGCTCCTTGTTGGTGCTGGAGCTCTTGTTGGGCCGCGCGCTGCGCTCGGGCGCGTGCACGGTGTTAATGAAGTGGTGTTGGATCTCTGTTGGGCCGTGCTACGCTCGAGCGTGTGCACGGTGTTGATGAAGTGTAGTCGGTCACGAGTGCTATTGGGAGGCACCCTGTGACACATACCCATGTCATTCTTGTGCAATCATGAATGAGAGTAACAAACCAACGAGCACCATTTAAAGAAGGAGTAAAAAAAAGGCCCCATACATCATAGTGAATTATCATAAAAGGAACCGGACATTTATTAAGTGATGGTGAAAAGGAAGTACGATGGCTCTTTGCAAGTTCACAAGTTTCACAACGAAAATTAGAGAGCTCAACATTCCTAAAAGTTTAAGGAAATAACCTTTTTAAATAACTAAAGGATACATGACCTAACAGGCGATGCCTCGGCCAAATCTCATCTTTAGTCTTTTTTCTTGAAGTCACGTAAGTTTGCAAGGCCTGATATAGCTAAATTGTGCTCTTCAATGCCAAATTTAAATAGTACAAGTTTTCTTGCCTAACACCATAACTAATTGTCTTTATCGTATGAATATATTTAAAGACACGATGAGAATGCCATAAAACAACAATACAATTTAAAATATTAGTAATTTGAGTTACAGACAATAAATTATTTTTTAATGTGGGAATTACGAGCGCTGGATTTAAATTTAGGGAATCTGATAAATGAACAGACCATTCCCCAATAACAGGGATTGAATCACCATTAGCTATGAAAATGAATTTTTTAGATGAAGGGCAAGAGAGGTGACCTGTTTAGAAACAAATGACATATGATCTGTAGCACCAAAATCAATTATCCATGTATCATTCAAAACATATGTTGAATTTAATGCCTTACCAAGTGTCTTATTGGTTATAAGCAATCCCGAATCCTTTTTATCATCACGTTGGTTTGAACGAAAACTCCAAGAATGATACCACCAGTCTGGATAACTAATTACTTCATAGCACCCCTTTTTTGAATGTCTGGTTTGTCCTCGTACTGAATAAGGTGAAATCGTTTAAGTTAAATTAAGTGGCAGTTTGATAATTCTTTAAAGCCAAACAATATAATGTTGTTGCTAGGTTTCAAACCCCCAAGCTATAGATTGTTGCTGCTTGTACCACTAAGGTAGGCACTCATTTATTGATACTTTTCTCCTTTTTTTACCTTAAACATACTGTTGTATGCTTGAGATTAGAGGATTACCGTGCATGAAAGATCTAAAAGGTTTTTTACCCAAACTTTGGGTAGCGCGTGTGAGCACATGAGAGCTCCGATGGTGATGATTCAAACGAAATTTTAACCATCTTTTTAAGATAAAGGTTGTGGTATGATGTTTGTGCAGGTTTGAGGTTATATGTAGATGGACGAAAGGTAAAACAGATTTGCAATGATAGTTTTGGTTTGTATTAGGTCGTAGGAGGCTTAATGCTGGTAGTTTGGTGGTTGCGTGGTGGTGATTTGGTAGGATGTCATGGCTACATGGTAAAGACTAAGCGGTGAGAAACATCCTGACGTTTTAGAGAGATATATGAGAATTATATTATTAATTTTGAATAGATATAAGAGAGTCTTATTTATAGGGTTATGCAAGAAGGGAAAAAAAACCATAATACAATAAGAAAACCTAATTAATTATAATATATTCTAATAGATTGATGTATTGCAATAAATTAATTATGGCAATAAGATGTTAATAAATTGATTGGTTGTTTAGTATTTAACTATATAGTTTAAGAGGGGGTATGATAGCACTTCTGCATTTGTAACAGTCGACAAGTTTTGTTAAAAATAAAAATAAAAATGGACCTTGTTATAAAGTGTGTACTGTATTCAAAATTATTTATTTTAGGGGGATTTTTTGGAACTGACGTAAATTTATAGTATGCACTATATGCCATGCGAGAGAAAAATTTATAGAATTTAATTATCAAGCCAGAAGGAGATGTTCACAGCTAGAAAACGCTATCTTTCATGAACAATCAATATTCAAATTATTTTTTTTGAATCAATCAATATTCATTTTTTATTGCGGCACACATGTCAAGTGTGTTACCATCTTAATTTCATTATAATAAAATTTATTTTTTATAACAAAAACTCTTAACCACAGAGACAAATTAATTTGCGGGTTCTACTAATAAAGTGCTTAATTTTAAATTTATAAATATTATTCACCACTAAAAAACACTATCGTTCATGAACTAGACATGCACTGCCGCTCCTACTTTTATGCATATACATATAACTACTGACCAACTCATAACAAAAAGAAGAAGAAGAAGAAGAAGAAGAATTGGAGGGAATTTGTAAATAACAATTGACCACTGGTTTACGGTTCCACCGGTATGGTCTTCTATCTATATGACAAGTGCAATAGTCTTTTAATATTTAAAAAATATAAAAGATAATTAATTATGTAGTTGAGCTGACTATAAGTTTTAAGGTTTTTTTTTTTTAATAATGCTTATTATAAAAGTTACGAACTAGTCTATATAATAAGTGGTAATTATTTTTTAAACTCTAAAATGTAGAAGGGATAAACTATTGTGTGATTAAAACTATGAAGTATAACCTATTTTTTTTTTTAGCAAATTGTGCTTTTTGGCACATCTATATTATAAGGTAAATAAACATCACATCAATAATCTATTAAATTAATGACTCACATTTTATTACAATAAACACCCCCCACTAAGATATATTTTGACCCCCCTTAATCTCACAAACACCCCCTCAATTAACATATTTACTCTCCCCACATCAGGAGAGTAAATAGCCATTAAATTTTTTTCATATTTAAAAGTCAAAACATCAAATCAAATAAGTTAACAATTCTGGATTAAAAGTCTCTCTCTCTCTCTCTCTCTAAATATTATATATTCTCTCTCAGGAGAGTAAATAGGGGGGTGTTAGTGATAAAAAAAATTACATTTGGGGGGTGTTTGTGAGATGGGGGGTGTTTGTGAGAGAAATGGGAGGTGTAAATAGTCTCACCCTAAATAAGATATATTTTGAGCTAAATATATTTTCTTCATTTCTCTCTCTCTCTCTCTCTCTCTCTCTCTCCACCGCACTTTTTTCCTCATTAACTTCTTTTTAAAATTTGCATATTTGAAATCTACTTATCGATACTTATAAAATAAGATCTATTATGACTATTGTAACCCACTTTTCTATTTTTAAACATGTTTTTTCTTCATATAACTTACATTCAAATCACTTTACACAATATATCTGTTTCAAATCCAATTCCAACATAATTTTTTCTTTAGTTTAAAAATATAAAAAGATATATGCTTTTATTTAATCTTTTACAAACTTAAATAGTTTTTCTTTTTTCTTTTTTTTTAAAAAAAGCACAATACTTTTGTAAACCAACGTTACTATCAAAGGTACCATATATTAACAATTAAAATTTTAAAATATGTAATGTTGTTAAATGGTGAATGATTAGGTGTGGCAAATAGCACAACCCTTCCTTTATTTTTCTTAATAAAAGCACATTATTTTTGTAAACCAGTGTTACTACCAATGGTATCATATGTTTATAATTAAAATTTCAAAAATATATAATGTCATTGTAATAATAATGAGATACATTAATTTTTCTAAATATTTATTATAAAATATTTTGGTGAATGATTATGGATGACAAATTAACCCAACTAGACCTTAATAAGGTGGTGAAACGGGTTGGAATTTAAACATACCATAAACAAAGGCGAATTCGAGTTTTTCAATTAAAAATCACCACAATCTGGTTGGGTCGAATATATCTTTTGGTATCTCGTATTCAATTTTAGCAAAATTCCCCTTAAACCACCACCCCTTCGCGCGCGCGTGTTTTACAGTTAAATAGGTTGCATACACAGTTTTACGTTATTTAAATATTAAGTATTTTTTTTATTGAATCCTAATATTTTTTAATTGTCAATTTGTTTTATGTCAACATGCCGTTTGACAAGGGCATACCTAGTTTTTAAAAAAATAAAAAAAATTGTAAAAATATTTTATTATATTTTCACGATTAGTTTTTATTAATCTGAGTAATTATTAATTTCATATTTTGGGAATTGTTTATTAATTTTTTTTATTAAAGTTGCACTGTTGCTGTGAAATAAGTTTTATAATATCACTTTTTAAAATTTATACCAAACATAATAATTTTAAAAATATATTATAAAACTGGGTTATAATACTGAATAGTTATTGTTGCATGCAATAAATTCAATTATATAAACAGTGGCATATCCAGGATTATGTGGCCAAGGAGACTTAGTGTAAAAGTTCCGAAATTTTTCTACAAAGAATATAATGCTAAAAAGATAGTACTTCCATTCATAATTCATAATACAACTAATAATACAAGTTACAATTGTACACGACGAGTTTAACAAACGTAACTTAACAAGTCTCACACAAATGATATTCATAAGTATTCAATAAACAGTCCTTAAAATAGATTTTATGAACAACAACAGTAAGGACTAGAAACATATTTTCTAGCACAAAAAAAAGCTTAACATAATCAGCAAAAACAGTTTATTCGCAACAATGAAATTCTCAGCAATAATAACAGATTTAGCAATAATAAATTTAGCAACAATAGAGACAGATTTTGGATTAGCAATGGCATAAAATTTAAAACAGATTTTCCAGCAATAGAAACAATAGCAATGCATCAATAATAACAAATTCTATGATCAAGAATATCCAAACAGCCTAAAAGATTAAAGATCAAATCACATATACAATGCATCAACCAAGTTTATTTGAGTATAAAAATAATATAAGCAAAATTTTGCAGCAGTAAAATTAACCGATTCAACAGCAATAATTAACTCAAAGAATCAAATTAAGAAGAAAATGATAGTACCTGATTTGAAAAAAATTAACCAAGCAGATTCAGAAAAATGGGCCCAAGATTTGAAGAAGAAAAAGTCCAAATAACATATCTGAATACAAATACACAGCTCAGATCTGTGTACACCCAGCCATGGCACCACTGAGAACTCATAGCCACGGCACCACCGTGAACACCACCGAGTACAGTACAACAGCACAACCAAGTGTACAAAATAGATCCAAAAACCTCACAATAAATTTCGGGAAACACACAGCCAAATATAACTTCGAATCTTCTAAGGTTGAGAGAGGTTAGGGTTTGAGAGGGTGGGAAGAGTAGCTGTGAAATTAGGAATAAAAGGTTTGAAGGTACTGTGTTGTGTTCTATTTTTGGAGATGGGAATGAAATTGAGCGAAGAGTTAATGGAGATGCTCTTCTTTTTTTCAACCTAGCCTGCCAAAGGGTCGCCCGGCCCCTCTTGTCCTTTGGTGCGTCTGCCTCTGTAAACAAATAAAGAACTTGTCTTGAGATTGTTGGGCTATATATATGATTTATGCATTTCTTACGGCCACTCCGATTTCAATAAATCCAAGTATATAGATAAAGAGCTTGTCTAAAGATTGTTGTACAACATATATATATATATATATATATATTATATTTATGCATTTCTTAAATCCACTCTTATTCAAAATAGGAGCTTATATTCCACCAACAAATTTAAAACAAACGTTCATGTAACTAGAGACGTTGATTGCTAAATTTTCACCTTTTAATATATGAACTTTATATATTTATCATAAATATATTTAATGTATTGAAATAAACTAACTAAAACTTATTAATCTAATTAGACAATCCCTTTACACGAATATGATAAAAAAATGTCGAATTTGTTCCTATTTATAAAAATACTTTGTTTTTCAATTTATATGAGAAATCACAAACGCCGACTAAGAGCATCTCTAACGAAGAAGATATTTTTTCACATGTCGAAGAGCCGCATTCTCACATTTTTACCCACTAACTTATACTCCGTATAAACATATTTATTAACTAACACACACTTTTATACTACGGTGGATCCGTCAACAATCATTTATTAAGTACACATGTCATTATATGAGTGGTTGTTTGAAAAAAGGTTGGAATGTGGTGCTCCACATATTGCTTAGCAAAGCGATGGTGGTTAGCTAAAAGGTGAGCTAACTATGGCTTTGGTTTTAACATCTGCCTCAAAACTTTTAAGCTAGCAAGACTACTATTATTTACATTAGAATAACCTTTTGTAACATATTTGACACTAAAAGGAGTGTTAACTAATTGATTGGAGATGCCCTAATGCTTCTGCAATCATGTATGAGTGCTTCAACAATAGAGTTTACATTGTTGCAAATTTTGTAATTAGGGTACCATTGACTTCTGTTTGATAATAATATGAAAGAATAAAATAAAAATAATTAATTTTTGTGCGAAGTATAAAATAAATTAAGACATGCGGCGAGATATTTTCTTATTATGTGACTCTCTTAATAGAAAAATTTTCTTTAGTGATTGAGGAAGAAAAAAATTCACAAAAAATAATGAAAAATAGAAGGCATCTACTTATAAAATAAGTATAAAATGTAGAGTATCTTATCACACGATTAAACTTATTTTCTAACTTTTTATACAAATTAAGTGATTTTTTTTATGTTGTTGTCAAGCAGAACCTTATTCTTGAATAAATTTTTCTGTTGTTTTTCCCTAAAATAAATAAATAAATTATATAAGAAAGGACATTGATATTGTTTGTTTCTTAAGGCGCTTTATTGATTCTTGAACTAAGCTAAAACTTTAAATAAAATTTTATGTACAACAAGTAAATATTGATAAAGAAATACTTATCAAAGTTGATTTTGTCTATAAAGTAGGAGAATGGTTCTACCTCAATCTTAAATAATTTAGACATGTAAAGATGCAATTTTTTTTATAAAATTTCATATATTAATTATGGTCATCACGCATTTGAAATGTAAATCCAATATTTGAATCTTTACACGACCAAGAAGCGTATGATAAGTGTTTTGAAAGCATCCTTGAAATCTAGGTCTATGACCAAAAAACTATTGAAAAATAGGGCATCTTGACTCACAATACTTTTTGTAAAACAAAGTAGGAATAATATTTTTTTGAAATAAGAAATTATTTATCAATTTTTTTTAAAAAATAAAGATTTTGACTAAAATTATATTTTGTACAAATTTAATTTAATAATCTCAAAAATTTAATATAAATATATTTTACATAATATATTATATTTTTTTAATTAGTATATATTTTTATATATTACTCATGTAATTTAAAATACGTTAAATAAACTTAAAAACATGATAAGATATTAAAAAATAAGCAGTATAAAGTTGACTTTGTATAAAATAAAAAAATTAATGCATGTCTACTGAGTCACGGCAAGTCATTTAACTGAAGATGGACCTGCAGGGGAACTGGTGAGAAATTATTGTTTTCAACATTATAATTTTGG